>VWYO01028489.1:54165-77935 GCA_013400275.1 Rhadina sibilatrix | reverse complement strand
ATTTTTTTTTTTTTTTTTTTTTTTTTTTTTTTTTTTTTTTTTTTTTTTTTTTTCCTGGTGAGATTTGGGATTGGCACTGCTGGCCCTTCACGGCCCCTCATTTCCTATTTAACCCCTGTTGTGTCTGTGCCCTGTTGTTGAAGATGGGGTTGAAGGAAAACAAAAAGCCAAAACTCAAACCCTGAAGAGATTAAAATTCGACATAAAATACATTTGGCAATAAATTTTGCCGGCATTAAATGCAGGCCAAAAATTATAAGCCATGTGTAAACTTAGATAAATGAGCTCCTTGCCAGTCTGCAAGCGTCATAATTGAGTAATAACGCAGAAGGTGTTTTACAGCGCCGTTTAATTAGCAGAAATTAGCGGCGTGAAGTCTCTTCGATTCTGCCAAAAGGTGGCAGCCTACATCTTGGCTTGGGGATCCGCTGGGCTCAAGGGGAACAGCTGAGGTGCTGCCTCGGGAAATGTTTTCATTTCGCTGGCCTCCGAGGTGGGACCGGTTCGGGGTGGGCACGTGGCAGGAGAAATAATTAAAAAACGCCGAAAGTGAGCGGGTGAAGGAGCCCGAGAGCCGCCGGAGGAACCCAGCAGGACGGGGAGTGTTTGGGAAGGGCTGGCGGGGCCGGAGCCGCTCCCGTGCCCGGGGCAGGAGGGGCAGCGCTGGGCCGGGCTGAGCTCCCGGCGCTCCCAAACCCCAGAGCTCTGGGGCATTGGCTGCCCTGGGAAGGTGGCACAGGGACAAGGAGATGGCCAAGCTGAGGCTGCTGCGTGTTTGGGGTGTGGAGCTGAGCTGGAGTGGGCACCTCCCACCTCCTGCAGGTGCTGTGTGATGATGCAATTTTTAGCTCGTATAAAAAGCGTTTAACCTTACCTGAATACCGCAGATCAGCCCATTTTCGGATGTTTTCCATCTGTGGGTGCCTGCAGCCGTCCAGGAGCTCTTGCCCAGCTCTTTGGTCCCTGTCTGACCTTGGCACCCTCAGCCAACCCCAGCCCACTGCAGCAGGTCGGGTCGAGGTGCCAACCACCCCCTCCCCCCCGTGCTGCTGGTGAATCTGCCCACGAGCCCCTGCAGGGGGACAAACAGAGATTTCCAGCTGCTGGGTGCCACCTGCTGCAGTCCTGGTGCTGCTGGGACAGCTCCTGGCCTGGCAAGGTCCCAGGCCCTCAGCAGGTTCCTAAGGCACAGGGTGATGGATCTGCCATCCAGGGCAGGAGGAACATCTGGGAGGCAGTAAACTCCTGATGTCTCCAGACAGCTTCCTGCTGTGGCCACCTCAGGACTGTCCCTTCATCCTGGATTCCCTGGATGCTGCTCTGATCGTGTTGGACTTCCAGGAGTAAAACTGCACGTGCATAATTAGAGCCAGAGATGAGCAGGAGCAGCTACATCCAGGTCCATGTTCTCTGCTGTTGGTGTCAGGAGTTTGAATCCTGGAACAGGACAGACACAAGGAAAACCACAGCAGCTGGCTGGGAGAGGGCTGGCTGTGCACGTGGTGGGCACCTTCCAGCAAGGGGTTGTGGCTGCCAGCACTGATTGGGCAGGGACACTCAGGTGGGATGTAGGGGTGGTGGTTCATAGGGATAGTGGGATTGGAGCTGCTGGAAGAACACATCAGTGTTGTTGAAACATCCTTAGAGGAGAGGATTTTCTCCTGGGCTGGATCTTTGGACCACACTAAGAAAAAACAAACAACAACCAACCAACCAACTAAACAAACAGAAGTGTTAATGCCCAATTCTTGCCAAGAAAAATCCCTATTTCCCTTCCTGGGGCTTGCAGGTGCCATTCACCAGCTTGGCTGGGCAGCCTCCCACCCTCCAGCCCCTTATCCCTGCTTCCCTGGGGACACAGGCAAGGCAGGGCAGACACAAACCTGGATCCTTGCTCCTCTGGCTGCCAGTGGGACATTGTCCCTGCTGGATCCTGGCCAGGCAAAGCTGCACACCCAGGATGTGCAGGATGGACACCCCGGGCAGGAGTCAGGGCCAGCAGCCTTGGAATGAGCTGGGTCCCACCCTGGACACACCTGGATCTCTGTAGGGGTTATGGAGCTTGGCTTTGGCTGCCTTCACCCTTCAGACAGCTCTTGTGAGAGCTGCTAACTCCCTCCAGCCCCTCAGGACACAGCCTCCAGCAGCCCTGTGCTGTCCTGGAGCTGCACCTGAAACCACTGGAACCAGGAAAAAGTTGCAACCCCTGCATTATTTCTTCTGCTGCTTTATTCTGGTGAGATGCCTCTGCACGAGCTGGCCCATGGCTGCTGGTTTTTGAAGGAGCACCAGAGGACAGCATCAAACATTCTCTGGTGCTGGAGCAGGTTTCCCCCATCAAAGGGCCACGTTTCAGAGGAAGGGCTGCAGGGAACATCGCTGCAAGCAGCAAAACCCCCTTTCATTCTGGCTGTGTTCTGGCTTGCACAGCAAAGATCAGAGACACCTGGGGACTGCAAAGGCTTCATTGAACTTTCCAGGCCAGTTAGGGACGGGAGCACATCAAAGGGTGAACATTTCACTGTGAATTGCTCTCTGAGCTCCTTTAATTGATGGCATCTTCCTTGACCAGGCCACTGCCTGGGGGGTGATGAGTAAGAGCTGCTGCTGGGGCCCTGCTGCTCCCAGCAGGGAGAAAAGGGCTTTGCTGTGGGCTCACCTGGGCCTCTGACACCACTGGCCCCAGGGGCTCAGAGCTGGCCAGGCTTCCATCCTGAAGGGAAAGGCAGTGGGCTCAGAGCCTGCTCCAGCAGCGCCTCCCAGCCCTGCAGGGGCTTGTCAGGAAGCACCTGGGCAGGTGGGGCTGGGGCTTTGTCACCCAGCACCTTCCCCCACTCTGCAGGACATGCCTCCTGTCCCGATGGGACCTCCAGCCGTGGCATGTGAGGGACTCAGCCCTGGGGACACTGCCAGCTCCCTCCTGCAGCCCGGCCACCTTCTGCAGTCTTGTGCTTCTGGTGGGGAAATAAAGCCCAGCATGGACCCCTGGGAGGGAGGGTGAACAGAAGAAGTTCCAAGCACCTTGGCCTCGCACCATGGAGCAGAAACTCTGCCAGGTTTTCCTGGCCCAGCTACATCTGTGCTTTCTCCCTAGAAGAGGTTTGACCAAAGAAAGGAGTGATACCTGTACCTGCTGGTGAGGCTGCATCAAAGCCCCTACAGTGCCCATGCCTCCCTCAGGGGTGGGTTTGACAAAGGCAAGGCTGTGTCAGAGCCTCTGAGCAGCATGGAGTGTTCACATGGATCCAGAGCATCCTGTAGGCCAGCTAGAGGGGAGGAAAGATGCCAGGACACAGGCCCTGAGACATGTGTGTGCATTGCTCCTGTTATCAGCCATCCCCTGGGGCACAGGAGTTCTTACCTGCACATGGCCAGTGCCTGGAGATGACTTTGGGGCTGGTGGAGAGGCCACAGTGCCTCTAACACAGGTGGAGCTGGGAGCACTCTCGGGCATGGAGACATTTCCCTCTCGGCCTCTGCTTGAAGAGCAGCAGCACTCTGAGCTGATACACTTCTTAAAAATAAACACCAAGCCCTCAGCACGGTTTGGCAGCAGCTGAGGGGGAGGCAGCAGGTAGCTGCTCCTTCTCTGGGTGATGATTCAGAGCATCCTCTGAGCTCTACAACAGGATGTGGTGCTGGCCACGCTCAGCAAGCCCCAGCGGAGGCTCTGGATGGGGTCAGGTGGGTTTGAAACCAAAACAGGCCCTTCATCACTCTGCCTGCTGCCTCACAACTTCCTTCACAGCACAGAGAGGAAGGTGGTGCAGGCAGTTGCCAGCCCTGGTGACAGTGGTGACACTTGGGTGCTCCCCGGGTGAGCTGCAGATGGCACAGGGGCACTCTCAGGGCAGTTAATGCATCCCTGTGCTGGGGAAGGGTCGTGGTGTCAGTGGGGGTGGTGAAGGCACCAAGTGTGTGGCACTTGAGGTCTGGGCCAAGCTGCTGCAGCGTGGAGGGCCCAGCTGTGCCCCTGCTGTGAAGGGGACGCTGTCTAAGCCAGGAGCTGATAAATGAACCCTGCCTCAACCACACCCAGCACCACACTGGGCTCCCTCCCACACTGCTCCTGATGCTTCTCCTCCTCTTCCACCAGGGACATGGGCAGGGGCTGAGGAGCCCTGGGTGCTGTGAGCTGCCTGGGGGGACACAGGGTGGCCCATGGGACGCTGCTGCCACCACAGCGCTCCTCACCCAGGGACCACCCATGTCACGGGAGGCCTCTGATGGAAGGTGAGTGGTGGTTGGGCAGATCTGTCACCTTGGGAGAGCTCTGGAGTCATAAACAGGGTGAGGTGGGGCACCAAGGTGTGAGCAGATCCAGGGCAGTGCTGTACTGGCACCGGGAGAATGGCTGCCTCTGGAGAGAAATGATCTTGCTCAGGCTTTTTTCTCTGCATGGGTTTGGATTTCTCCTGGAATCCTGTAGCACAACCATTTCATGATTGTGTTCTTCAGTCTCTTTGGCTCTAGTTTCAGTAGCTGCTGCCATGACCTAGCAGCCCCTAACAAAGCCTCCTGCCAGAGCTTTGGGACGGCGTCATCACAAGGAGGGCTTGGGCAGGGCACTCCCAGGGCTCCAGCTCACCCCTGCCACCTTCAGAGTCAGAGGCCATCCTGCACTGCTGCTTTTCCCTGGCACTCCTCACCCACATTCCCAGGGCTGGCCCAGGTCCCAGCTGTCCCTCTGTCCTGTCCTGCAGGGGCCTGGATCAACCGGTACCGCAGGCGGCCGGCCGGGTCCATCTCCCCACAGTTCCTGGAGGACATCATCTCCCACCTGTGCAGGCTGGAGCTCCTGACGGCCCAGGAGGCTGCCCAGGTGCAGGCAGCGAGCCCCCTGCCCGAGCAGGTGAGGGCCGTGGTGGATGATCTGGCTGGCAAGGGCAGCCACACCTCCCAGTCCCTGCAGAGCTTCATCGAGGCCTCCAGCTCGCAGCTCTACCTCCACATCCCTGTCCATGGTAGGCAGCCCAGCCACGGGGGGCTGCACATGTGGCCTGGTGCTTGCTGGAGCACCCTGAGGTGTGCACAGAGCTGGGGGTGGTGGCAGCTCTGCTGGGAGCATTGGGGCAAGTGGTGGTGACGTCTCAGGGACTGCGCTGGGGAAGGGCACAGGCAGGGGTGACAAGGGCTCCCTGCCAGGACCTTCCTCCAGGCCCCTCCCTCACTGCCCTCTGCACACCTCTCTGGGCAGCCTGAGGAGTTTTTAATGTCCTCAATGTCCAGAGCACACCAGCCAGTCCCAGTGCCAGGCTGGGAACAGGAAAAGGAGGGCTGACCCTACCCCATCCACTGGTGGCTGCCCCAGCTTCGGGCTCTCTCAGCAACTCTCCTGGCAGGAGAGGTTTCCCTGGTTTCCCTCCTGGCTGGAGAGCTCCAGCCTCAGCTGGTGTCTGCTCCAAATCTCTCACATCATGATCCCCTGCTTGTCCAGCCTTTGCTGGAGGCTTTAATTTCACTGTGATACCTGAGCCAGGTGAGCAGGACAGGTCCAGAGGTGGCCACCAAGCTCAGCCAAGAGTTGATCAGAGAGTCCATGGCAATGAGGCAGGAATGACGTCAAGTTGGGAAGTCAATCAAGAGGTCAGGATCAGGCCCAGCAAGGGCAACTGGGTTCAGACACAGTCCAGTGGCCACCAGGCAAGGGCAGAGTGACGAGGTCCAAGACCAAGATCTAACTCCAGCAACACAGCTTTAGGTGAGCCTGAAGGCCCAGGGCTGACCTTAATGAGCTCCTGGGGTGACTGTGATGCTGATCAGGGCCCTTTAGGCCTACAGGTGCCCTCTGAGCCCTGCCATCCTTCCCATCATGATATAAGGGCTCCATGAGGTTTCCCTCTGCACGGCAGAAAAGTGAAGCAGCTTCTGTCATTTGGCTTTGTGGTTCCTCCTCTTCCTCCTCACCCCTGTTTCATTTCTCTGTGCAGCACCCATGGTGCAGAAGCACCTGGAGAGCCTCCAGAGCTCCTGTGGGAATGGCCTGGAGACAGGAGCCCTGCAGCGCCTCACCAACCTGCTGCTGGTGGAAGGCCTGACCGACATCCAGCAGAAGGAGCACGACATCCTGCAGGTAGAAACCACCAAAGGCCTGCCAAGCGTATCCAAGAGCATCCCCCTGGAGAAGCTGTTCCTGCCTCTCTCCAAAGTCTGCATCCCCCCTCGGGTCTCCGTCACCATCGGCGTGGCCGGGATCGGCAAGAGCACCCTGGTGAAGCTGTTTGCCTGCAGCTGGGCAAAGGGGGAGATCAACAGGGACATCGTGTCTGTGCTGCCCCTCACCTTCCGGGAGCTCAACACCCACGAGAAGCTCTCTGCCGAGCGCCTCATCTGCTCAGCCTTCCCTCACAGCGCCGAGCCCGGCTGCGTCTCGGCCGGAGCCGCCCGCACCCTGCTCATCCTCGACGGCCTGGATGAGTTCAAGACCCCCCTGGATTTTTCCAACGCAGCGGTTTGCACCGATCCCAAAAAGGAGATCCAAGTGGACAACCTGATCACCAACATCATAAGGGGAAACCTGCTGCAGGAGGCCTCTGTGTGGGTGACGTCGCGGCCGGCGGCGGCCGGGCAGATTCCCAGCGGGCTGGTGGACCGGATGACAGAAATCCGAGGGTTCGGGGCTGCAGAGATGAAGGACTTCTTGGACCAGATGTTCCTGGACAACAGAGATCTGTCCAGCCAAGTCCTGCAGCACATCAGGGCTAACAGGTCGCTACAGGTCCTGTGCACCATTCCCGGCTTTTGCTGGATTTCTGGCTCCTCCATCGCTTATTTCCTGAAACAGAGCAGCGATCAACCCCAGGAAGCACCCACGGCCCCCAGCACCTTGTCAGAAATCTACTCCTATTATTTTAAGATGGCTCTGAGCGGTGACTGGCTGGAACAGCCAAGAGAAGCCCTCAGGACTGAGCAGGCTGTGAACACCAGCAAGAAGCTGGTGGGCAGCCTGGGCAGGCTGGCCTTTTACGGGCTGCTCCGGAAGAAGCACGTGTTCTACGAGCAGGACGTGAAGGCCTACGGCATCGACCTCTCCCTGCTGCACAGCAGCCTCTCCGCCCGCCTGCTGCTCAAGGAGGACCTGCAGGCCTCCACAGCCTACTACTTCCCCCACTTAACCCTCCAGGAGTTCCTGGCAGCTCTTTATTACCACACGGCGGCCAAGCGGGCCATCTTCGACCTCTTCACGGAGAGCGGCGTCTCCTGGCCCAGGCTGGGCCTCCTCAGCCACTTCAGGAGCGCCGTTCAGAGGGCGCTGCAGGCCGAGGACAGGCAGCTGGACATCTTCCTGCGCTTCCTCTCGGGGCTGCTGTCCCCGCGGGTGACCAGGCTGCTGTCGGGGTGGCTGCTGGCCAAGGACGAGCAGGGCGGGCTCAGGGGCCAGGCCGTCGGCGTGCTGCGGGGCTGCCTGAGCGCCGAGGCGGCCGTCTCCTCGCGCGCCGTCAACGCCATGCGCTGCCTGCACGAGATGCAGCACACCGACACCGCCAAGGCCGTGGAGGAGGCCATGAGGAGCGAGAGCTTGGCCGGGATGCTCACCCCCCTCAACTGCTCTGCCCTGGCTTATCTCCTGCAGGTCTCCGACGTCTGCCTGGAGGAGACCAACCTCTCCAACTGCCTCACCTACGGTGTCTGTAAGAGGCTGCTCCCCCAGCTCCTCTTCTGCCACAACCTCAGGTGAGTCCTGGCGGGATTGCACTGGGAGAAGAGAGGAGATGCCAGGCTGTGAGTGTGGAGTCACAGACTGCTTTGGGTTGGAAGGGACCTTACAGCCCATCCAGTGCCACCCGCTGCCATGGGCAGGGACAGATCCCACTGTCCCAGGCTGCTCCAAGCCCCATCCAGCCTGGCCTTGGACACTGTCAGGGATCCAGGGGCAGCCACAGCTGCTCTGGGCACCCTGTGCCAGGGCCTCCCCACCCTCCCAGGGAAGAATTTCATCCTAACTTCTAATCTAAATCCCTCCTCTTTTAGTTTAAACCTGTTCCCTGTTGTAAGCCCCCTCTAAGTACTGGAGGCTGCAATGAGTTCTCTCCCCCCTGTGTCTCACAATCCCAGGTGTCAGTAGAAACGTGGGTCCACCAAATGTTGTCCACCTGCAGAGAGCTGCCCTAGGGGTGGCACTGGGTCAGCTCCACTTCTGTCCTTGAGCCTCTCCACCTGGGACAGGCAGATGTCAAGGGAGGATCATCCTTTCTCCACTTTGGGTTCTCCAAACCCTTGCTCTTGCTCTTTCCTTGTGTCTTCTGCAGGCTGGACAATAACCAGTTTAAGGATGATGTGATGGAGCTGCTGGCCAGTGTGCTGAGCGTGAAGGACTGCCAGATCCAGAGGCTCAGGTAGGACCTGGCCCAGGGCAGATGGGATGTCCTGGGGATGCAACAGCAAAACCAGGGTGAGGGTCCCCCAGGAATGTCTCTCCCACCAGCTCCCCAGGGTGCCTAATGCCAAGGACAGCCCCACACCATCCCTTGTGCCCAGGCACAGTGACCTTACCCCAAGGTTGTATTGCCCAGTCTTCCTGGAAGGGCTGCCTCCTCACTGTTCCTAAAAAAAAGTCAATAAATCCATGGGTTATCCCAACCAACCACTTCCCAAGGTCACAGCAGGTCGCTGGACACTCGAGGCCCTGCATGGAGCACCTGCTGCATGGAGGGGACAGGCTCCTGGCCCCCATGCAGGGAGATGCTTCATCCCAGACAGATGGGTTCCCACTTTCTCCACCTCCTGCTCTTCCTCAAGGCTGCAGAGTTCCCCATGCTGCCACCTGAGCCCCTTTATAGAACACAAATGAATTTTATGTCCAGAAACAGTGTCCTTGCAGTCCCTGCCTGGTGTTCACCCCAGGAGAACATCCACCACTTTGGTTGTACCATGAACCAAATGCTCCCCATGGCTCTTCCCTGCTCACCATCCCAGCTGTGTCGTGGGACATGCCAGGGTCTGTGAAAGTCTCCTTTTCCTCTGGAAAAACACCTAGCTTTCCTTTTTCTGGGCAGCTTGGCAGAAAATCAGATCAGCAACAAGGGAGCCAAAGCTCTGGCCAGGTCGCTGCTGGTGAACAGGAGCCTGATGGTGCTGGAGTGAGTGCTCCCCCTTCCCCAGCTCCCACTCCCACCGGGAGCCCCTAAAGCCACCACCACAGGCTGCTGCCCTGATGTCCCACCTCAGCAGTGCCATGTGGATGCATCTGGCTTAAACTGGGCCTACGCCAGTCCAGCTTTGCTAACCTTGGCTTTTCTGCCTGCCCCACCCCAGCCTGCGGAGCAACTCCATCGGCCCCACCGGAGCAAAAGCCCTGGCTGATGCCCTGAAAAAAAACCAAACCCTGCTCTCCCTGAAGTAAGTGTCAGCTTCTGTAGCACCTCCTGGAGCAGATCCCCAGGGCAGGCCCCCTTCCATCCCTCTTCTGCCCCACTGGGGTTTCCCAGGCTCCAAGGGCCAGCACATGAGGACACCCTGGGCATACCCGGGGTCAGTTGTGCTGAACACGAGTGCAGCTGGCTCAGACACAGGCACTGGGGCAGCCCTGGGCCAGAGAACTGGGATTCTCCTGCCTCTTGGCTTCAGTGGCTTGGGGCTGGGGTTGAGGGCCAGGTTGAGGTCCTTTCTGGGCATGGGTGCTCCCAGGGTGCTGTTTCATGGAAGAAAGAATATCCCATGGGAGAGGAGGGAAGGAGACTCCTACCCCTTTCTCCAGCCAAGGACAAGGACAAGCAAACCCCAGGGCAGGTGGCCACTGCCCTGCAGCCCTGCAGAGCCCCTGGCCCTGCTGTGAGAGCATCCACACACGGCTTCTCCTGTCTCCCACAGCCTCCAGCACAACTCCATCCAGGAGGATGGGGCCACCTTCCTGGCCGAGGCCCTGCTGACCAACCAGAGGCTGGTGACCCTGCAGTGAGTGACCAGGATGTGGTGTTCCCCTGCGGCCACCCAGCAGGGTGCGGTGCCACCCACGGGGCTGTGGCACCCGGCATTCACGGGTGCCTCTTCCTCCCCTTTGCAGGCTGCAGAAAAACGCCATCGGAGCCCAGGGCGCCGGGAAGATCGCGGAGGCGCTGAAGCAGAACTGCAGCCTGAGGGAGCTGATGTGAGCACGGCGTGGGGTGGAGGGATGGCAATGCCACATCTCCCGGGATCTGTGGGCAGGAATGGCAGGAGAGGGGCATGTGACAGGCAGGAGGGACACTGCTGACTCTGCCCAGGGGGGTTGGTGTGGATAGAGAGAGCAGGGCCTTGGGAGCAGCCCTGTGGAGATGCTCTCTGTACCTCCGGGGACTCAGGGAGCCACATAAAGAAAGGAGAAGCCGTCTCCCCTCTGGGAGAAGGAAGCAGCAGGGCTCCGTGCCCTGGGGAAACATTAAAAGCTGTTCCAGCTCAAACCAGCCAGGAGAACAGAGGTGTACGTAGGTGGGAAATGAGGTGGCAGCGAGTTCATTCTCATTGCTGCAGCAGGGAGAGCCTGGGGGAGGTGAATCCCTTGCTGGCAGTTCCAAGCTTCCTCTTGTGCCTCAGACTCTCAAGCAACTCGGTGGGAGACAATGGCTCCATTGCCTTGGCCGAAGCCCTGAGGGTGAACCACAGCCTGCAAAGCCTTGAGTAAGTTCCCCCTCCGTGCCTGGACTCCTTGACAACAGAGCCCAGCCTCCTCCTTCCAGCAAAATCTGCCACCCCTCAAGGCCTCAGCCCCTCCCCATGTCTGTCCCACCCCACATTCCCTGGATGTGCAGGCTGAACACGATGTGGCAGCTCCAGCAGCAGCCAGGCTGGGCCTGCCTGCACCAAGGGGCACTGGGAGAATTAATTCTAAAACCCAGTGATGACTTTTTATTCTGGCTTGGAGGAAATCAGTAGTTTTGGGTCTTCTCTCTCTCAAAAGTGTTGGGAATTGGCTAAGGAGGGAGGTAATGGTCTGGGGCTTGGCAGAGTCAGGCTGGAAGGGTGCAGCCTTTACTCCCTGTGGGAGCAGCACCTGGAGAGCAGGGCTGGTGGCTCCTGCTGATGAGTGGCTATGCCCTGCTTCTGGCCCTGTGACAAGGATCCCAAACCCATGGGAGCCACACTCCCAGCTGAGGCAGCAGCCACGGTGACAGACAGACAGACAGACAAGGCTGCCCCAAAGGGCTGGCAAACCCTGTCCCCTCTGCTCGCTGGGGCTGGTGCTGCTGTGGTGAGCAGGAGTGGCTGATCCTGCCCTGGGTGCTCCAGTGTTGGTCCTTCTGCCTTGGCTCCCCCTACTCCCTGAGGTTGGGAGATGCCTTTTTCTTGATGAAATGGGCATTTTCATGACCCTGCAGCCCACCTGCCATGCCAAGACTGGCCCATCCTCACAGCTTCCCTGTTTGTCTCAGTCTCCAGAGCAACTCCATCAGCAGCACAGGGGTGACGGCGCTGACAGCAGCTCTCTGCTCCAACAAGGGACTCCTCAGCCTCAAGTAAGTGACAGTCCCTCCAGCCACCCTGGCCAAAAGCTGCTACTGGGACCTGGGAGCTTTTCAGCAGCATGGGCTTGTGCCTGGTTGTTTCCACAAGTGCTCTGAGATGCTGAAAGCAGCTTTAGTTCCTCCTCCAGCTGTGAGGAACTTCTCTCCCTGTTAGTCTTTCTCCCTTTGGGACAATATTAATTCAATCACTTCTTGGAATGAAAGGATGGCAGCAGGGATGGGAGGCTGGCCTGGAACAGTTGGATGGATGGGCAGAGTCTAACAAGATGCACTTTAATCAGTCCAAGCGCTNCTGACAGAAGGAGAGGACACAGTCTTAAGCTGTGCCAAGGGAAATAGAGGTTGGATATAAGGAAAAAGTTTTTAATGGAAAGAGTGATATTGAGTGGAATTGTCTGCCTGGGGAGGTGGTAAAGTCACCATCCCTGGATGTGTTTAAAAAAAAGACTGGATGTAGCACTTAGTGCCATGGTCAAGTTGAGGTGTTAGAGCTGGGTTTGACTCGATGATCTTGAAGGTCTTTTCCAATCTGGTCATTCTGTGATTCTGGCAAAAAGCCCTGATGGGCCACCAGTGCCCACAGGAGACACAGGGAATGGAGCTGCAGGAGCTGGTGGGGGTGGTCTCAAACTGCTCTACTCAGTCCATGGCCTCAGCCCCAGAGCAGGAGGCAAAGGGGGCACTGGGGGAGCAGCTGATCCAGCCCTGCCTCGGCTGCTCCTCCCCAGCCCGTGTCTCTCCCCAGCCTCCGGGAGAACTCCATCAGCAAGGAGGGCGGCCCTGCCATCGCCCGTGCCCTGCGGAGCAACAGCACCCTCAGGAAGCTGGAGTAAGTCCCATGGGCCCCAGGAGGGCACCCAGGCCACCCCGTGGTGTCCCTGGAGCTGCCCTCAACTTTCCATGTGTGACTTGAGTGCTCTGTCCCCGCAGCTTGGCGGCCAACCTGCTGCACGATGACGGGGGCAGGGCCATCGCCTCGGCCATCAAGGAGAACCGGGCACTCACCTCCCTCCAGTGAGTGTCCCCCTGGGCATGGCTGGGGTTGAAGCCCCTTGCATGGACATGGGCAGGGACACTGCTCCTGGCCCTCAGCCCCTCCAGGCGGTGACAGTGGCACCCCTGGGCCACCCTCCAGCTGTGACATCCCTGGGTGGGTGCAGATGGGTGTGGAGCCTGGATGGATCAGGGCACGCTCACAGCCCAAGGTTTAACCTCTCATTTTCTTCTGTTTGCAGCTTGCAGTGGAACTTCATCCAGGCCAAAACAGCCACAGCCCTGGCACAAGCACTACAGTTCAACAGCAGCCTGGCCAGTCTCGAGTAAGTGAGACATGGGTGGATGGGCCCTGCTGGAAGGGCCCTTACAGCTCATCCAGTGTCACCCCTGCCATGGGCAGACACCTTGCACTGTCCCAGGCTGCTCCAAGCCCCCTCCAGCCTGGCCTTGGACACTTCCAGGGATGGAGCAGCCACAGCTGCTTTGGGCACCCTGTGCCAGGGCCTCTCCACCTCATTGTTCCCAATCTCCCATCCATCCCTGCCCTCTGGCAGTGGGAAGCCATTCCCTGTGTCCTATCCCTGCAAACCCTTTTCCCAAGTCCCTCTCCAGCTCTCCTGGAGTCCCTTTAGGCCCTGGAAATCTGCTGTGTCCCCACTGCGTGTCCCTGGCTGGGGATGCTCTGAATGCCTCGTGGCCCAGGAGCTCCCCCAAGCCCGTTGGGAATGCTGGGCCCTGTGCTGGGTGCCCTGTCCCTGCTCCTGGTTCCCAGGCAGCACTTCTGTCCCAGCCTGCAGGAGAACGCCATCGGAGACGAGGGAATGGCCGCGCTCTCCGCTGCACTGAAGGTCAACACCACCCTGGCAGATCTCCAGTGAGTGTCCAGGCTGCAGCAGAGCCCTGGTGCCACAGCCTAATTATCCTAATTAACTCACCATGGCCACCTCAGGACAAGTGCTGAAGGCTCCCTGTTCTCTTGCAGCCTGCAAGTGGCTTCAGTCGGTGCTGCCGGTGCCCAAGCCCTGGCAGAAGCCTTGAAGGTCAACAAGAGCCTGCAGATCCTGGAGTAAGTGCTCCGTGGGGCCACCCAGTGCCCACGGCAGTGCCACTGACCCCCGTGGTGTCTGAGAGCCTGGCCCTTGGCTCAGCACTGCACGGTGATCTCCCAGAGCTGCCCCTGGACTCGCTGTGTGCGCTGGCTTCCCCCCCTCCTCCCGTTTGGGGCCACCCCAAACAGGACAGGGCTGTCCCGTCCCTCCTCAGCGCTGCCTTGGTTTGCTTTGCAGCCTGCGGGGAAACTCCCTGGGCCTGGCGGGGGCCAAGGCCGTGGCCAGCGCGCTGAGGGTGAACCGCAGCCTCCGCCGCCTCAGGTGAGTGTCCCCCCGCCGCTGCCTGGGCAGGAACAGCCTCGCCAGGCGCTCCCTCAGGGCACAGCGTGGGGCGGCCGAGCCAGCGCTTCTCAGAAGGGCAAAGCCCGAGCCGGGGGGGGGCTTTTCCCGGTGCCCAGTGCATGCACTCCCTCCTGGTGGCCACACGTCCCTGGCTGGTGCTGTCTGACCCTCCTGCCTCCCGCAGCCTGCAGGAAAACTCCCTGGGCATGGACGGAGCCATCTGCATCGCCACGGCCCTCAGGGGCAACCACGGCCTCACCTACGTCAAGTAAGTGGCTGCTGCAGTGAGTGGGAAAGGGAGGGATGGGCGAGGCCATGGGAACCACCCAGGGACCTTCTCCACCGCCAGCACTGCCCATCCCTGGCTGCCCACAGGGCAGGGGCATCCCCTGCTCCTGCCAGCGTGACAGCCACCACCCCCACACAGCTCCAGGCTCCTCGGCTCCTCTCCAGGGATGCCTCTGGGCTAAAGAATGACCTCAAAAGACAAATACTCTCCAAAACGTTCCAGAGGAGAAGTGGCTCAGCCCCTCCAGCTGTCCAGGGCTTTCTCCAGCTCCTCGCTTGGCTGCTTCAGGGCTCTCAAACCCAGAGCACCCTTTGAGCAGGGTCCTGCGGGCACTGGGGCGGGCACAGGTGATGCTGGATGCTGGTGCCAAGCTGGGCAGCACCTCCTGTCCCCACCAAGGATCCTGCTGTGCCTCGTGCCCCAGCCTGAGCTGCTCTCTCTGCTCCCAGCCTGCAGGGGAATCGCATCGGGCAGTCAGGAGCCAAGATGATCTCGGACACCATCCGGACAAACTCGCCCGACTGCGTCGTGGACGTGTGAGGGGCTGGAGAGAGGGGGCCCGGGGGTCTCTCTGGCCTGGGTGACTGCAGGGAGCTCCTTGGTGCCCACCTCAGGGATGAGAACTGGGGCAAGGAGAGTTCCTGAGCTCCTGGCATGGCCCAGCAGGACCGAGGGAGTTGGATCAGGAGTGCAGGAGGGTCACGCCTCGTGTTGAAAGCTGAGGGATGTGTATGCCCATGTCCGCTCATCCAGGCCCTGGGGCAGCTTCAAGGAATGGGGGAAAATGCAAAAAGGAGTGAGGAGGGGCAGATGCCACATGCCAGACCTTGGTTTTTGTGGGTGGTTTATCTGCTGGTGGCAGCAACTCCTCTGGTGAGCTCCCTGGTGCTTTGTCACCCCTGGCTAACAACAGCCCAGTCCTGCAGGCTCCCCTTGAAATCCCAGATGGACACGAGAGATTTGCTGTTGCCTTGCTCAGATGGGAGTGGTGCTGTGGACCTGGGCACTTCCAGCAGGTCCTGGCTGTTGCTGTGCCCTCAGTAACAGCTTGGTGCTGGCCAGACACCTGAAGTGTTTGGTGGAGCTGTTCTCTATGAAGGAGAGAGGTAACCCAAGGCATAGGGGTGGAACCATCCAGAAAGACCTTGGAAAATAAAGAGTCCTCAGGAAAATGGAGGAGTAGGAGGGTGAATGTAAGAGGAACTGCACTACCCAAGGGTGGGCTTTCTTCAGCACATCCTGGTGCTACACCAGGACTGCCTCAGCTCGAAGTTCTGCCTCTCAGCTTCAGGCTGGAGCTCTTGGATCTCCTGCTGTTGTCCCCAGTGTTCTGTGACCTTGGGATACGTCTCCCCAATGTCCCAGCTGCAGGGTCTGTCCCTAGCAGGTGACCTTTTGACTAGGAGAGCAAAGGTGGTGCCTTTGTGTGTGTGGCAGAGACCCAGTGACTCTCCAGAGGTGCCAGGTTTGCAGGTGACCCAGCAGCCAAACTGAACCCCTGGAGCCCCCTGAAGCCACTGTCCCCTGTTCCCAGCCAGGACACACTGCCACACTCGGGGCAGCCAGTGGCTGCTGCAGGGACCTGGGGGCTGATCCCAGAAACACTGGGCTGAGCTCTGGAGATGTAAATACTTGGGAATAAATGAGTTCCTGAAGGAGCAGATGCCTCATGCAGCTTTGTTCTTGCACTGCAGACATTTGGGACGGGCTGTGCTCCACTGTCCTGGCCTGAAAGCTGAATTCACTGGCACAGGGGGCTGCTGCTGCTGCTCCTGCCTGGCACAAGCAGCTGCAACACCAGCAGGGGCTTTGCCAAATGCCTGCTGGCTGTGCTGAGGCTAGGTGGCAGTGCTGCCTGGAGAGAGAGCCTCTGGCTCTGTGCACACCAGGCATGCAGTCACTTTTCCATCTGGGCCTACAGTACAGGAAATAGAAAACTGTGACTCAAACTGCAGCCCAGACTAGGAGACTGGGCCTGGTCTCAGGGGTCAGATCCTCACAGAATGGTTTGGGTTGGAAGGAATCTCAAAGCCCATCCATTCCCACCTGCTGCCATGGGCAGGGACACATTCCTCCAAACCCCATCCAGCCTGGCCTTGGACACTGCCAGGGATCCTGGGGCAGCCACAGTTGCTCTGGGCACCCTGTGCCAGGGCATCACCACCTTTCCACCCAATATCCCATCCATCCCTGCCCTCTGGCAGTGGGAAGCCATTCCCTGTGTCCTGTCCCTCCATCCCTTGTCCCCAGTCCCTCTCCAGCTCTCCTGGAGCCCCTTCAGGCCCTGGAAGGAGCTCTGAGGTCTTCTTGGAAACTTCTCCAGTTTTAACTCCACTCCTTCAGTCTACCTGGTGCTGCTCTTTGTGCAGACAAGCTCTTGATTAGGTAAAGGATATGTTTAGGATAAATAGATTTAAGCCAGATTTAAAACCAACTGAAGTGCATTCCCAGAGCAGCTTTTCATCCAGTTTTATTAAGCCAAAGGAATCTATTTGGACAATAATAAAATGCAGGGAAATCAGGCACATGATGCTCACTGGAGTGAGACTTCTGGCACTGCAGTGCACAAGAGCCAGTTTAGTGCAATTATGGAAATAAGTGCACATTACTGTGATTCTCATTATGGATAAACTGCTCATGCTTTGAGATTCACAAACCTGGCAATCCAAGTTTAATTTTCAGGTTTAATGAACATTATTTACCAACTCCTGAATTCACGCTGACACACACTTTTCAGACAGCAGGGTAACAGCTCCTGGCCTCTCCAAAGTTTGTGCTTCAAGAGGCCTCCTGCTACTGGAGGGTCAGAAGTCATTATCGCTTTGCTCCAGTGGCTCTGGCTTCCTTGCTCGGTGACTGGATTTGCCTGGGGAGATTTCCATGCTGTCATCTTCCAGATCCTCCTCCTCCTCCTCCTCATCTTCATCCAGGTCAATCTCACTATCCCCTGAGTCGTCCTGCAGGACAGGAAAACAAGAGTCCATGACCAGCTCAGCTGTGCCATGGCCAGGCCTCTTTGCCAGCCCAAAGTGAGGGATGGCAGTGCTTGGCTCCCCCATGAACTCCCAATGGATTGCAAACCTCCTTCCCCATCCCACGGGGCTGATGAACACAAACTCCCTGACTTCTGCTGGCTCTGGGCTGTTAAAAGCCTGGCAGGGTGTTTAACACTCAGGTGACAGCCACTGTGAGACCACAGAGCCGAGGTGAAGGAGAGGACAAGGAACCAGAGGAGAGGAACCCACCTGTGCCTTGCGCCGGCCTGGCCGTGCTGGGGCTGGGGTCCCCTTGGAGAGCCAGAGTGGAGGAACACGAGAGGCAGAGCAGGAAAAAAAAAAAAAAAAGCACAAGAACATAAAAGGAAACAGAAAGTACCCAGGCTGGGAGCAGGGGAGAAGGCAGCAAAGGCAGGCACAGCTCAGGTAGCCTGTGCCACACCAGCAGGTGAGGGAGGCTGGGCACGCACTGCTGGCTCTTCCTAACTCCATGAATTCCCTGAGGGGTTCAAGGCAGCCTCACTGGTTTCACTCCCTGAGCTGGGATACACACAGGGGCCTGAAAAGATCCCTGAGCTCTGGGAAGCTGCAGTCAGAGGGCAGAGCCATGAGACAGTTGAAGAGGCTGCAGCTGAGGGAAGCTACAGGCTGAAGGCCTCAGCTTTCCATCCCTGGATGTGCTGGGGCTGTGCCAGCAGGGAGAGAGCTGCCAACAGGAAGTCTGAAGGGAACAGAAATTGCAGAGTTTGACCATCCAAACCTGTCACTAACGTGGCCAAGGACAATCAGGCAGCACTGGGACTAAAATGACATCTTCCCCCACAGCACAGCACAGTACAGCACTCTGTCCTTCCCAGAAATGGGTCTGGATGTCCAGGAGGCAACAACAACCTTCACTACACCCATTCTGGCAGGAGCAAAGAGCAGAGTGTGGGCTACAAGTTCCTCTCCAAGACACAAGGTAAGGGGCCCCAAAAAGCCGTGGCTGCCCCATCCCTGGAATAATTTTAGGTCAGGTTGGGCAGGGTTTGGAGCAACCTGGTCTAGTGGAATGTGTCTCTGGGGGGAATAAGATGGGTTTTAAGGTCCCTTCCACCTCAAACCATTCTGGGATTCCCACACATGTCTGAAGTCCCCCCCTTGAGACAGGCAGCATTGAGGGGTGTCTGCTGGATTGAGACAGAAAGGTTCCATCCACACTGGGAATTAACAGCAGCACAGGCTCAAACACAAACCCATAGTCACCACAGCTGTACCATTTCCTAGCACTCTCCAAAACAGTGTTCCAGCATCACCTGCAGAGAACAGCCCCACTGCTCCTGGGATGGCAGCAGCTTTTTGGGAGGGTGGGGAGAGCTAACTGCAAATTGCCAACCACATCCCAGCAGCTGCCTTCAGCTTCCTGGTGCAGATGTAGCCACTCAGGTGTGCCCAGAGGCACAGCAAGGCTGCCCATGGATGCCAAAGCTGGGCACAGACACAGAGCCAAGTACCTCCTGTGCAAACCTGTGTGTGCCTTTTACACTCACATGTAAACCAAGTGCAGGCCAGGAGCCCTGGGGCAGCAGGAATCCCAAGGGCACAGCTCACAGTGCTGCTCTCATCCCTGCCCCATCCTCCAGGGGACTGATGCTGCCAGTACAGGCCACGGACAGGGCTCCAAGGAGTGATTTTTTAGAGCAATGAAGGGGATTTAGCTCCATGCATTTAACTTCTGCTGCACTGCACTGGTCCCTGTTCCCAGAAATCTGCCCCACAGTTCCTAACAACATTCCTACAGCCTGTGTGCCACTACTTCTGCACTGCAGGATGGGGGGAAAGCTCCAGGAACAAAGGAAAAATAAGGAAATGCACATCTATGCTGAGGAAAGGTGTCAGCCATTGGAAAGGAGGTGAAAAGCAGGCCTGGGGTGTGAGGATTCAGCAGGTAAAAAGGTGTCTCTGCAGCTGAGGAGAGGGCTGGCATCTAAAGCCCTGTCAGAGAAGCTCTGCAGATACATGAGATGCTTACTCACATCTTCCTCCACGTCTCCACCTTGCATTGATCCCACGATCCGTGTGCCAACTCTTCCTGCAGGAGCAAAGAGAATCCCCATCAAACCTGGCTGGTGGTTGCAGGGAGGGAGGAGGGAGGGTAAAGCTCAGAGTGTGTCCCTCAGGGAGAGGATAAACTCCCAATTCATGCAGCCACCCCCCTTGTTAAGCCTCATTGTTCAGGAGAAGGTAGGAGAGGGGTAAGGCTGACAGTAATTAACATTGAACTCAATGATCTTGGAGTTTTTCTCCACAACATTCATGATTCTATGATTCTAATCCCAGCCAGGGTGCTATTTCCAGAGCTACCTTATTCCAGCATGATGGCCCTGGCAGGACAAGAGGCAATGGACACATTAAGAAACAGGAAATTCTATCTGAACTAAGAAATCTTTTTTTTACTGTGAGGGCAGTCCAACACTGGAACAAGGTTGCCATGAGAAGTTTGGGCCAAGTCTCCATCCATGGAGATACTCAAAACCAAGCTGGATGTGGTCCTGGACAAGCAGCTCAAACATCCTTGTTAGAGTAGAGAGATGATCTTGAGAGGTCCCTTCCAACCCCAAAAATCCACAAACTGACACATTTCTTCCTCTGCTTTGGTACACAGAGAACAAAAGCCTGGTTTTTCCATCTGGTGAACCCTTTGTCCTTTAGGGAGCTCAGAACCATGATATTCCAGGACGGATTGAATCTCACAGGAACCTCTGGCCATGCCCAGACAAACCTCAAGAATTTCCTGTTGGGAGTCTGATGTGTGAGGCTGGAGAGGGAGGTGGGGATCTGCAGGGAGCTCACTGAGAGGGGAGCACACTCATGTGCCTGCTTGGCTGTTTTTGGCTACCCAGAGGCTGTGGGAAGATGTCAGCAGGTCTCCTTTGCTGGGGAGGGAGCCTGGAAGTGTTGGGAATGGGGAGAGCAGAGCTGTGAGCAGGGAAAAGCTGCCTGGGTGACTCAGAACCACAGAACCCCCTCAGCACTGGATCCTATTTCCAGCCCAGCTGTGTCCATCCCATCTCACCATCTCTTCATTTCTTGCCATCACCAGCTTCCTCCATGCCAAATATGGATTGTTCCAACCTAGAACAATCCAATCTGTGCTGTTTCTAGCATGAAAACAAGGCAGCTTTAAAATATACCCTGGCAAACCTCTATTTTTTTTATTACTTCCCAAAGCACAAAAGATGACAGGTCTCCTTTGTCCCACACAGTTTGAGCTGAGTTGGTGGTAGGAAAAAACTGCCTAACTCATCCACAGCTCACCAAAAAACCCTTGTGTATCAAGGCAGATCATTAAAAGGATTTTGTATCTTTATGTAAAAAGCAGTGGCCTCTATGCAGCAGTTGCTGATAACACAGGAAGTGGAGATGGAATCAAAAGGTTTCTGGATAGATCTGTCTTCAGGCTTTGGAGACTTTTGCTCTAATTTATGTTACACTAAATGATATAAATTTGGATTTCATTACACCTGACATCCTTAGATGACAACAGAACTCCATTTTAGCCCAGCCTACAAATGACTCTTGAGCTGAACTGCAATTTTACTCTGTAGAAGGCTCAACATAAAGTGTAAAATTGGGAATTACTACCTCAAAAAGGAGAAAACTGCAGGGAGCTCCTAAAATGTGACGAAACTGAGAGAGATACTGAATATAAAAGAGAATCAAGATATCAGATAAGGAGAGCTGATGGAGTAGGACAGTTGAAAATGGCAAGGGAAGAGCTCAGAGAATGCTCACAGGAGGTGTGCAGGATGCTGCTCCTCCATCAGTGGAACAGGGCAGACATCCTATGGACACATAACAGCTCACACCTGGAGGAACTCCAGGATCTGGTACTGCCTGGACTTGGATCCCTGCATTGTCTAAGCCAGGAGCACCTCTCTGAACTAGCAACTGTGGGATCAGCAGGGTTAGCTCCTGCAGGAACCCCTGGGACACTGCCAGCAGAGACCCCAGGATGCAGAGGGGCTGGCACTTCACCTGAGCACTGAGCTGTAAAGAGGAGAGAAATCAGATTTTCCATGGAGCATTATTTGCACTCCCAGACCATAACCCCTCACATTTCCCTGTGTGGGGAATGGCCATGGTGTGTTTCTCTGTGGGGACAACAGAGGAGTCACCTGCATGGCACAGGGACAGCTGGGGATGTTGTCACTTGGTTTCCTGGGTTCAGTTCAGCCAGGCTCACACAGCTTCCAAGAGGAGAGAGCCTGCATTGCCTCCTCACAGATAATGTGAATCCAGCTGGGACAGGCTGTACAGAGCAGTAATTAGGAAAGATGCTGGTAATGAACAGGCTGTGATTCACTGCACCTTTGGAGTCAAATCCTCTCCCTGTGCAATGGCCATGGTTTGTGCATCCCTGATTTGGAGCCTGTGAGCTGTTGCCATTTTCCCTCGCTACTGCACCAACCTGTGCAGCTGCCTGGGCTGATTTCCAGCTCCTCACCCAGCAGTGGGTACAGGTTAACCCTGTGCCTCACAGCAAGGAGTGGCACACAACCTGAGAGTCTGGACAGCCTGGGAGGGGGACAGGTGGCTTTGGAGCTGACACATTTTGCTCCCAGTCTGGAGATCTGCAGTCAGCCTCCAGTGCTTTATGTGAATTCACAGCATGAGCTGGTAGAAGACACCTCTCTTCCCTCTGCATCACATTCCATTCCACACACAGAAAAATGGGATGAGCCTTCTGCCTGATCCTTCTGAACTGTTGCCCCTTGGGCACTGTGTTCTTAATCACAGAACGATGGAATATCCTGAGTGGGGAGGGACCCAGAGGGATCATCAGTCTCACCTCTGGCCCTGCACAGACACCCAACAATCCCAGCCTGTGGGAATGCCCTGAGCATTGTCCAAGTGCTCCTGGAGCTCTGGTAGCCTTGGAGCAATGTTCATTCCCTGGGGAGCCTGGGCAGTGCCCAGCACCCTCTGGGGAAGAACCTTTCCCTGATCTCCAGCCTGACCCTGCCCTGGCCCAGCTCCAGCCCTTCCCTGTCCCAGGGATTGGAGCTGCAGCCCCTGCTAAGCTCTGCCCTCAGTCTCCTTCTCCTGCTGAACAATCCAAGTGCCCCCAGCTCTCCTCAGACACTTCTCCATGCCCATGTCCCTCCTTTGGACACTCTCCAACAGCTTCAGATCCTTCTGATATCGTGGCACCCACAACTGCCCCAGGCCCGAGGTGAGGCCACACCAGGGCACAGCAGAGCAATCCCCTCCTTTAGTGCAAGACCCAGATCCCAGCAGCATTTTCCAGTCATTGCCAAAATCCAGGCATTCATTAAGCACAGCACAGCTGCTGCGTGGGGCTGCACACTTCAGTTTATTTCTTACACCTCCATGAAAAGGAAATCTGCTTGGAAGTGAGGGAGCTGTTCCCACCTTTTCAGATCTACAGCCTCTCCTCCTTCCTCACTAGGTCTGGTGTTGGGATGGCCCACACCTGGGGGAGCTTGAGTGGGAAGGAAAACATTCTAGAAATTCCATAGCAGGAATCTGACCACAGCCACAAGCTGGAGAGAGAAATTCCACAAGCAGAGTGACAACTCCCACTGAGAACAGGACTTCCCTGCTTTTCAGCCTGCCTGTGGTATGGAAGGACTGGAAACAGAACTGCAGAGGTTCACCTGAGAAGATCTGCATGTCAAAACTCTCCTTTTCCCAACAGGACTGGAAAAAAGTGAGGGATAATTCAGGCTCTGCAGCCTTCCCCCAGCATGCAGGGTGCCACAGGCACTCAGCAGCAAGTGCCCTCTCTGCCAGCACATCATTAACACCCTGATCCTCGGGGCCAGCTCTGCCAAGGAAAGCTGCTCCAAGAGAGCTGCTCTCACTGTGTGACTTTGGACTGATTGTCTGCTAAAAAAATCACGTTTTTATAAAGCTTCTTACAGGAAAGATCAAATGGGGCTGAGGTTGTTCCTGTCTCAGTAGTGAAATGGTCTCTGAGGCCTGGTCAGCTATAATATCACTTTAAAATCTGTCACTTCTGATAGTGTGGGTGACAAAAATCCAGTTAGTTCAAGGGGACAGTTCTTAGAAGAAAATAAATATACTGAGGGTTATCTTAAACCTATGCAAGCCACAAGTGATGGGGGTGGAGCAGCTTGAGAGCAGCAGGGAACCTGAGGGAAGCTCCCATGTGCTTCCCCAGACATTTTCCTTCACCCAGGGCTGGGGAGAGCCCAGGCTGGCTGGGTGCTGTGGCTGATCCAGCATGGCAGCTTCTGCATTCCCAGGACAAGGCTGTGCATCCTTTACCCCAAAGTCCACCCCAGCTGCACAGGAACAACCACCCTGCTGCAAACCACTCATCTAGGGCCTGTTTCAGGCAAGGGGTTTCTCTGCACTGCAAATGGTTAAGGCTTTCAGTGCTGAAATAATTTCTTTTCCTTTGGCTCTCTGACAGAACAAGGATCTTACTGCAAGTGCCACCACAAATTCAGGGAAGTCCATTGTATTTGTCACAGCCTCCAATATCTATTGCCAGACAGAATAAAAGGGGATGTGAAGTTTTATTCACATTGACAATGCTAAAATTAAAATGTAGAGATCAGATTGCCTTCAGCTCTGCTGTCCCCAGCACAGGAAGGACCTGGAGCTGCTGGAGCCAGTCCAGAGGAG
>VWYO01028489.1:16760-54128 GCA_013400275.1 Rhadina sibilatrix | reverse complement strand
GGGGTGGGATGAGATGAACTTTAAGGCCCTTCCAACCCAAAGCAGTCTGGGATTCTGTGATAAATCAGTGTATTCTCTAATTACAAAAGCAAATGATCAGTGACACAGGGCTTTACTACAATCATTCCCCTTAAGGAGGGGGCTTTCCTGTCAGTGTGATATTGTGACAAGAAAGCAGCTGCAGTTTCCCAGGCCCACAGGCAGCACCTGCAGCTTGGCCCCTGCTCTCCCAGCCAGGAGCTCTCACCTCTCTGCTCCCTCCTGGATCAGAGCCCTTCCTGCTTCCCTAATGCTGCTTTTGCCATGTTTGCTGACCCAGCAGCACTGAAGTCAAAGCTCCAGAGCCCATTCCAGCTTCCATTCCAGCTGCTCCTGCCTGTTACTCTCTGCACCTGGGGAAGGGGTTGATTTTGCCTCTGTCTCAAACCACACAAGTTTTGGTGCTCCATAGAAAACCAAATTTAATTGGCTGAAAGAATAAACCCAGAAGCAGTATTACCAAACCTGCCTTCAGTTTGAATTTTGCTGCATTTAGACAGAGCTGATGAAAGGGTTCTTGAGGGTGCTGATTTTTCTCAATTATACCAAGGGGCCTAAAAAGAGGGATTATCTCTCCCTGAGAAATTTGCCTCTATAAGGGCAAAACACACTGGAATATCTGCCCACCACAAAAAGAGGGAGGAAGCCTTATCTCCCAGCATGGATAACCTGGGAATTAGAGAGGTGAAAGTGCACCCCAGCAGCCACAGGGACTGAGCACAGTGAGCCTTTTCTCCCCAGTTTGAGAGCAAACGTGGCTTAGCAGCATCAGCATGTAAGGAAACACAAAGCTTCAAAAGAAAGTGACTGAAATATCTTAAATTGAGTCAAGGAAAAAAAAGCAGTAATTAATAGAAATAATGTTCTTGTTTTGCTGCCTTGATCATTAAGTGTATTTTAAATGTAAATTGCTGAAGAACACCAGCACATCTGTGATGTGTTTAATAGCAAACAGGCAGAGAATAGTCAGCCCTGGTTTTCTAAAGAGAAACTGCTGCTGCTGACAGTAATCTCAGGTCTTAAATTGTGATGAACTAATACTGAGTTTCCATTAAGGGTAATTAATGATAACAAAGGTCTCCCTAGAAAAAAAAAATCTGGCAGCAAAATATGCAACTTTTAGAATAAAACTCTAAAAGTGCCATTAAGAGCAGCAAGGACTCAGGTGTTCTCTGAGGTGAAGCATCACTGACAGTTACAGGGTCCTTCCAAAGCTCTAAAATCTGTGTACAAACCTTTCCTTGAGAAATGCCAGTGTAAAACACTCCTTAGAGAATATCAGTGTTTCCAGCACTTAGCAAGACTTCTCAATTTTCAAGAAAAACAAGAGGAAGGCAGGATAAAAATGCTTCAATTACACTGACTTGAGAACATCAGCTTCTTTCCCTGGTCTCAGTAGAGAGGGGAAGGCAGAATTCCACTCACAAAACCTCACATTTGCAGTTTATCTAAGGAAAAGATTCCAGCAGGAGTGGTGGCACAAGAAATCCCCCACACAGGCACTTCCTCCAGACCCCAGAGAGGTCTGTGCTGACAGCCCAGGATCCCTCCCTGCTAACAGAAGGAACTGCCCTGATTTCCTGGCTGGGTTTTGCTTGACTCCAGACTAAGCAGAACACTTCTTTTCCCACCTGAGTGAAACACAGACCCTCACACAGCAATTCCTCTGAGCTGCCAGTGAGAAGTTGCACTCCCCAAGAAGCAGGACAGAAGGACAGAAGGCTCACATCCCTCCCTGGGAGCAGCAGCTCAGGTGTGCTCCACCTGTGCCCAGTCAGTGCAGGTGGCTTTACTGACTCACTGAAGGTTTCCCAGCTAAAACAGGTGCCAGCAGCTACAGGGAAATAAATGCTTTGCAATGAGAAATGGTATTGCTTCCCTAAGGCTTTGTATAGAACTGCTTCAGGAATGTTTAAGGCAATACCAAGGCAGGATTTTCCCCACACAGTCATTTTTTTTTTCCCTCCCAGTAAATAATCCTTCATTTGCTCCTCTGGAAGCACTGTTTTTTCCACAGGGCTTTAACCTCTTACAGCTCCTGAGAGCTGAGCAGTGCCAATATCCTGAAGGGTGACAGCAGCTTCTCACACTTGCAGCTACTCAGGTAATTCCAGCAGATCCTTGGGGCTCAAGGCAGCTCAGGAAGGGTTAGGGTACCTTGCAGGAGAGCCTCTGTGCTGATGCGGCGCCTGGTGATCTGCAGATCCCCCTCGCTCTCAGATCCTTCATCCTCCTGGACTTCTATGTCAGAGTCATCCTTACCTGCTTAAAAACAAAGCCAGCTGATTCACATCACTCAAAGCAACCCCCCCAGCCCAGAAGAGCAGCTTGGACACAGGAGTTATCAGCAGTTCTACCTTTGTTCAAGCCCAAGAGGAATTGAAAATGCAGCCGCAGAGAGCGCTGGCTCTACAGGACAGCACAGGAAAATGGCCAAAATCCACATCCCAAGGAGAAATCCTTCAGCATGGGAGTGCCAAAGCAGCATTCACTGGAAACCAGAGCCTTGGGACAATCCCAGACTGTGCCATAAAGGTGCTGTTTAAACACCCCCTCTGGGTATGAAGAGAAGGTGTTATTTCAGCAAGTGATTTAAAGATAAAACTCTTTGAAAAGCATTTGGGAAGTGTGTGTTTATGATCATCCTGGTTTTACCCTGACACCAGCAATGTCAAAACCCATCTCCTTGGACTGTTTGCTTTTCATTTAATCCTAGATAAGCACAGTTCCACATCCCAGATAAAAGAATGCAGCTACAGCCAAACCCAAGATGCTGGAGAGACAGGGAAGCTTCCAAAGGTGCAGGAACTTCTTCAGGTATTTCCATCATCTGCCTTTGCTTCCTTCTCCCCATCCAAAGCAGAGTTCCCAGTCCAGTACCAGGACCAACCCAACAGGACCCCATGGGAGCACCCAGCACAGCAACATTTGCTGCTGATTATTTAGAGAAAACAGGCAATTCTTTCCCAGGTACATTTAATTACACACATGTCTGAGCTGAAAATGGAAATAACTGCTTCAATTAGGATTAGTAATGAGCTGACACATCTTTGCAGTATTTAATTATCGGACAATATACAAATATTAGACATTTTCCCATCCCCTTTTTCACTGCAATATTAAGTCAATTAAGGCAAGAGAAGTATTTGCTAGCCTGGTAAGATTACAAGGCTCCAGCAGAGTTAGCTGCAATTTCTAGCTACACTTTCTTCTTTGGCAAGTGAGGGAATCACTCACTGTGTGTGACCTGGATGCTTCTGTTTGCCTGGCATTTAGGAAACTGAGGTTTTATTCACCTTGCATGGGCAAACTCCTTGGGGGGGAGCCACGTGGAGCTTACAGAAAGGATTCAAGTGTGTGCTCAATATATTAAAGAATGAATTTATCACATCTGCGATGGCTCTTACTGCTACTAAAATGCCCCCATTCTTATTTTGTGGGCTTTTAAAATTCCTTCTTGGTTATTTATTTTATTTTTGGCAGCAATTTCTCCCTTTCAGGCTTTGTCATTTGTGTTCCTGTTAGGCAGCAGCACTGCCAAGAGCTGAGGATGTTGCAGGGAGCCCAATGATTACTTGGCCAAACCTTTCCCATTCCATGCCCATCCGTGCTTCCTGCTCCTGTCTGGGATCTCCTGAGCACAAGCTGCCAGCTGAGCAGGGAGCAACAGATTCCCAGAGAGCAGGCCTGGATGGGATATGGGAAAGAAATTCTTCCCTGTGCCTTTAAAAAGCCTGGACTGCCTTTCAAGCCAAATGAAAATACAAATTCATCAACTGAACTCCCAGCATGTCATGGAATGGCCTGGCTTGGAAGAGACCTCAAAGCTCATTTGTTCCAACCCCCTGCCATGGGCAGGGACATCTCCCACCATCCCAGGCTGCTCCAAGCCCTGTCCAGCCTGGCCTTGGGGACTGCCAGGGATCCAGGGGCAGCCACAGCTGCTCTGGGCACCCTGTGCCAGGGCCTGCCCACCCTCCCAGGGAAGAGTTTCTTCCCAATAACCACAGTACAGCACTTTTCCTGCTGAGTTGTGACTTTGAAACAAATCTTGTTATGGATCCATGGCAAGAGTTTGGGTTTTCCTTGAACAGCCTGGCTGGAATCCTGGAGCACAGAGCCCAGCTCGGAGCATCACTGCAGTGAGCTCCTGCCAGAGGCTCAGAGAAGTGACAGCTGCAAATGCAAATTCAGCAATATCAAAACTGCCTCCAAGCCTCCTGCTCCCTCTTGAAAAGACATCAAGCACCTTCTTCACTCCCCAAAAACAAATATACTGCTCTAATCCAGCCCAAGGGCTGCTATCAGCAAGCCCAGCTCTGCCCATGGACAATCTGAGTTCTCAGCTGAGCTCAATCATGTTCAGCCAAAATCCCAAGGACACAGAACCAGAGCACAGTGCTAAAAAATTATTCAAATACACAAGATAAAGAGAAGCTGAGCACAGGCTTTTTATCAGGATTAACACCAGCCCAGTGCTGTGTGTGACCTGTCCTAGACAGTGTTCCATCCCCAATCCCTCACTCTACACCCAGTGTGCCCAGTTCTCACCAAAATATTCTTGGTATTGATAAAAGGTGCCAGTTCAGAAAGTTTCATTTAACAACATTCAAAAAGACTTACTGCCCTAGAAGAAGCCACAATCTCACATGTGTTCCACTGCACAGCTAACTACAATCAATTCTGGGGAGACAAGGAACATTCCTTATGAAAAAAACCCCAGATTTTTCTCAGGATCAGAGCATAAAGCAAAGAAGATAATCAACCACAAATTGCCATGTGCTTGTACATGGAGTACAGAACCCACTGAATGGAGCCAGCTTATGAGATTTATATGGGTTTACATGAGGATTATTGGAATTCTCACAACAGACTTATTTATTATTATTCAGCAATCCATGTGCCCCAATTGAGCTCGAGCTGGCAGCTTCCAGAAGTTTCAGACTGAGGTTTTAAGCAGCTCTTGTATTTTTATTATGAAAAGGTAATCAGCAGAACAAGTCTGTAAATTGTGCTGGGCCCATCTCCCCACTGCTGTGATTGCCTCTGCTGCACAGAAAACACTCCAAATATCAGCCTACCTGAGGGAGGATATACTGGGATTTTAAACCCCACTTGCCTCTCATTTCAACATTTCTATTTCATAAAGATGGGTTTCAGTCAAATAAATTAGTTTCCTTTAAAGCTGTCCAGCCATAAAAAATACATCCTGGCTCCACTGATCTCCAAAGGTGGGATTTTTGTTCCTGCTCCCACTGCTTCCAGAAAAAAAGCCAGAGCTGATACCTGGACAGATAATACTATACTGAAATGATTTAATTTCTGGTAATTTGCAATGCTTGAAGGAAAAGCTGCATGATTTAATAACTTAGCAGTGATTTCCTTGCAGATTTGCTAGTTTGTACCAATATTCAAGTAAAGGTATCCAGCTGTAAAATCAGAAGTTACTATGGTGAGGATAATGAGCACAGTGGCCACTGTTTATTGATATGCTCTGGAATTAGCTGTAAATGCTGTGCAGGGTGTCCAATTTCATCAGAAAAACACTGCCCTGGAAAGACAGGCACTGGCTCCACAGCAATTACTGCACTCAGCAGGATGCTGGTTTTGGTGAGAAAACATCATGAAAACAATCAAATGGGCAACTGAGAGCCACTTGATCCCAAATGAAATCCAGTTAATTGCTAGCATGAGATAAGGGAACAGCAAAAACCAAATGGGGGTGGGATGGGGATTTTTGAGGTGCTGAGGGACAGTGAAAAGCCCAGATCCCACTGAAAGCTCAGCCCTGTCACACCCATCCTATTGTCCCACCAAACCCACACCACCAGGCTCTGTACCAGCCTGCACACTCCTAAACCCACAGCTCTGCAATCTAAAGGGAAAGAAAGGCTTGGGAATAAAAATATCTGGAGGGAATATCCTTTGTCCTCAGCACAAAACTGAGATCTGTCATCTGACCTCTCAGAAAAATTCAGCCTGGTACTGAGAGCCACTGAGAGAGGTCCAGTGTGTGCAACTCCTGGGAATTCCAGTGGAAAACTTGGATGTCCAGAGCTGTGTAGCCAAAAGCTGGGCAGTAACAGCAACAGACAGCAACAAGCAGATTGCTCTAAGTGCACTTACTGACCTTGCCTGGTCATTTTAAGATCACAGAATTGTGGAATAATTTGTGTTGCTTTAAACTCATCCCATTCCAGCCCTGCCATGGGCAGACACCTCCCCCTAACCCAGGCTGCTCCAGGTCCATCCAGCCTGGTCTGTCTACAGCATCCAACCTCCCAATTTGTCAGCAAGGATGATTTAACCACTGCCTGGGGAACCAACAGGTATCAGCCACTGGAAATAATTAAAATTAACTCAGTATGACAAGCCCCACTTAAACTGGGATGTGGAGTCTTAGCAGGAGTGAGCAGTAAGGTTATTTTTGGGCCCATTTGATAAAGAGGTCATATTTGGTGACCAGAACTATTTCTAACAATATTACAAGCCAAAAATCCATCCAAGCACTATTAAATTAGACCATGAATTTGCAATTATCCAGCAAGCACAACACAAAGCTCCTGTGGACCAGTTCCAAGTGTCTCTTACAAGGAGATGGATGGCCTGAGCACCAGCAATATCATCCAGGAATCATCCAGGAGTTACCCCTCAAATCCCACAGCTGCTGCAATGGGGCTTTTTGTTTGTCTGCTGGCAGATCTTAAAGCATCAACTCTGGAGTAGAAAGGGTGCACCCAGGAGCAGCAAAATCCTCTGGTTGCTGCTGAGCAAGATTCAAGTAGTGCAGATTTCCAAATGCTAGGGAAAATGAATGCTTATTCATTCTACAGACCAAGCAAGGGGATGCAGGGTGGACTGACTGGAGCAGCACAACAGAAAGTGGCAGAGTCAACGAAAAATTCAGTTTTACAGCAAAACACCTCTGCATATTTAAATTAGTCCTGTGCACAGCATTGGCCAGAAGAAATACAGACAATAGCTTCAAAAATTCAAAGTGTTTTATGTTTTTATACCTTCAAAACAAAATACTTTGCTTTTTTAAAAAATATAGTTCTTACAAGAAAGGTGGAGAGGGACTTTCTACAAGGGCCTAGAGGGACAGGACACAGGGAATGGCTTCCCAGTGCCAGAGGGCAGGGCTGGATGGGAGATTGGGCAGGAATTGTTCCCTGGGAGGGTGGGCAGGCCCTGGCACAGGGTGCCCAGAGCAGCTGTGGCTGCCCCTGGATCCCTGGCAGTGCCCAAGGCCAGGCTGGATGGAGCTTGGAGCAGCCTGGGACAGTGGGAGGTGTCCCTGCCCATGGCAGGGGTGGCACTGGATGGGCTTTGGGGTCCCTTCCAACCCAAACCTCTCTGGGATCCTCTGATTCTCCACTGTCTTCTTTTAAATTGATAAAAAGTTCTTGAAGGATGTGAGAAAATGCATTGGAAAAAGTGTGGAAGTGAAAAAGAAAGATCTGTAAATGTAACAAGTAGAAGAGTCTGAGAAAATATTTCAGTCTAGAGCCATTCCAAGTCGTTCCTTTTTGCTCAACAAAGTTTTTGCAATTTTGGATAAACCTGAGGAAATAAACTGAATTTCTGCTGTGGTCAGTGACTTTCCCTGGCTCTCCTCTCACACAATCCAGTCTCAGAGCACCCAGTACCCACACCTGACAGGAGTGCTATCCCCAGCCCTCATCCAAGCAGTGTCTAATACCCTGTTTCAAGTGTCACTTTGCCATTAACAGGGAAACCAAGCCCTGAGTTTCAGGCAATCAGATTTGTTACGTGGCACCAGTCCTGGATGTGGCACAAGGGCAGCAGATGTGTGAGACACAACTGCCTTGATCAGCCTCTCTAAGAGCATCTTCTGCCAAGCAAAGATTAGAAAAATAACAGTAATTTCCTCCCTGTTCAGCACAAAAGACATTTTTATACTGCTGCAAATACTTAATTGTGTGCATTTCATCAGGCAGGTAATACTCAGAACCTGAGCTGTAGCTAGAGTTCAAAATCTTTATGTTGTTTAAGAACAGTATTTCAGACAATTTAGTCTTGGTTTTTTTCCTTNAGAGAAATTGTTGTTGGGGTTTTTTTTTTTTTTTTTTTTTTTTTTTTTAGTGCAGTGGTTTTATGGAGTTGCTCTGTCAGAGAGAAAAGTTGATTTGCAATGTGTGGAAGCAGAAGGAAAAAAAAAAAAGAAAAGAACCAGACTGTTGATCAATAACACTAAATAATTTTGCCAGTTTTATGTGAGCACCATATCCATGGAATTTCTTTATTCTTAACACAGACCTGCACAGCTCAACCTCCATCCCACAGCTCTCCTTCATGAGAAACAGGATTTAGGCTTCTCAGCCTGAAACTCACCTGAGAGCTGTCCAAAACTGCTGCAGCTTCATTGCAGAGAGAAATGAAGTGTTAATTTGGAACCCTTCCTACCAAATTAGCAGGAGATAAGGTCAGAGGACCCAGACAATGCAGAGCTGATCAATTACGTGGGTTGGTGAAGGTAACAGTGCTCACAGGGCAGACAGGATGCTGACTTTTATCAGTTAATGGCAACAAATTTATCACCACCTGCCAGCCCAGGCTGTTAGAAAAGCCTCATTAAGGGTTTTGCAGCTCCCAGGGGCAAAGTGTTAACAGAGTGAGAGAACCTGCCCTGCTCCTTTGGGGCACTGCCCCTCTGAGGAGGGAAGCAATGAGGCTGTTCCAAGGCAGCTCAATCCTCAACCCCAACATGCCAGAAACAGCCAGGGACTCCTGGGATACTGGGAGAACCAGGCCAGCCTGCCCACCTTCCACTGAGCAGAGGAGGAGCCCATCCTTCCATCTCCAGAACCTGCTGCACCAGCAAGACCAAGTCAGAGCAGGGCCCACCTCAACCACCCTGGTGTCTGTTGGGTTGAAGGCCCAGACAACAAAGTCCTAAGTTTCCAAACAAACTGAAGATGGAATAAAACTTCATATAAACCCACCTTGCTTTGTGTGGGGGCACTGCCCAAAAATGTAAGTGGAATAATGAAATATTTAGCATGGTCTGTGGTGACAGGACAAGGAGTGATGGTTTTAAACTGAAGGAAGGTCAGTTTAGACAAGGAATTGGGAAGAAATTCTTCCCTGTGAAGGTGGGGAGGTCCTGGCACAGGGTGCCCAGAGCAGCTGTGGCTGCCCCTGGATCCCTGAAATGTCCAGGACCAGGTTGAATGGGGTTTGGAGCAGCCTGGGATAGTGGAAGATGTCCCTGCAGGGGTGGAATGGGATGAGCTTTAAGCTCCCTTCCCACCCAAAGCAGTCTGAGAGTCTATGAAGTATCTTTCCCTCCAAAAACCTGCTTCAGGAAGATGTCTCTGATGGTGAAGTCCTTCTCTACTCTTCCCTGTCACTGGCTCATTACAGGGCACACCCTCTCTCAGGAGCATGCAGCACCCAAAATCCAAACAGCTGAAAGGCTGAAGTGCTCAGGGCTGCAGCACCTCTCCCCGTTTCCTCACCGTGCTCACTGCAGTCCTGATAAAATCACTGCCACATCCAGCTGCAGGCCCCTGGGGCATCCTCTGCAGCAGAAACTCCATCCCTCAGGTGATCCCTGTTTCTGGTGTGAGTTGCAGGATTAACCCCGGGGGAGGATGGGCAGGCAAAGCTGCTCAGTGGGGCTGAGCCCATTCTGCTGCTTTTTTTTTGTTTCCTCTTGTGCCAAACCTGTATTTTCCCTGTGATGAGGATCCTGGGATTCACACAGCTGCTCTGTAAACAAACTGTGCCGTGTAAGGCACCAACTGCTGCACTCTCTCACCAAAGCACATCTCTTGGGTTTGAATTGTTTAAAGGGCAGCATTTAATTAATAACCAGAGGAGGAGGGGGTCTGCTCCAAGGGGAGAGCCCAGGTTGTTAAGTGAGAGCAGACCGTGGTCCTGGGGAGCTTTACAACATTCCATTAATTAACCTCTGTGCTCCTGACTGGAAAACAGCCCCGGGGAGGCAAATTTCCTCTCTCAGTTCCACCCCTGCAGACTTTCACAGACAAAGAAAGGCAGGGTGGAGCTGACAGAGATGACTCGATTTGCCGAGGTGATGGGACAGTCAGTAAATGAGCCAGCTCTGGAAAGCAGGATCCTGGTGCTTTTCTCGCTGGAATAAATGCTAATTATGACAATTAGGTACTTGAATTAAGATGTATTATGGTAATATTTGAGGTCATTAAAAGTAATAATCACATTCTTAGGTGGCAGTTAAATCAGTCACTAAAAGGCAAAGTTCCTTTTATTTCAGAGATGCAAAATGACAGAACGGTTTTCCAGCTGAAAATCCACAGACAAGGACAAAGCAGGGCAGGAAATTCTCACATTATACCTCACACTGCCAATTACTGGTGACTGATGCCCACCTCCTCTTGAACCTTTTTTACCCCAAAAACTGTCAAGAGACCAGGACTTGGACTTTTTCATGCAAAGAAATCCTTGAAATAATTCCACATCCTTGTAATTTACATTACAAATCCTATATTTCAGCTAAAACTTCTTCACTCTTTACCTCACTGATACCAGATCACAGATGGGCAGAAATCAGAGAATTTTTTTCCTTTCTTGAGTTTGCTCTGAAAATCTCAGACACAAAACAAACGGTGAAGTGCAACTTTTATGTCTTTACTCAATTTCAGCTTTCCTGAACTCTCCTTCTGATCCTGAGAATCAGCTTTCCTCCTAGTTTCTCCCAGTATCAAATAAAAATGCACAGACTGCAATATTAAATTCACAGGGGTAGTTCATGATGAAGTTCTGGCTGGTGTTTGGCTCAAAAAGAGCAGGATGTGGTTTGTGAGCTTTCTACAGAGTGTCAAGAGGTCATTAATTCCCTTCTGATCCTAATGTAGTTTAGGGAAAAAAAAAAAAACAAACCCCTCCCAAATTTTAATTCCATTCCCATTTTGACACTAAAATCAGACAAATGCAGGGAGGCAAATGTGGATCCTATTGAGAAGATTGATGATGTTAGAGAGGATTTTAAGCTGTGAGTTTTCATCTGGGAAAGTTCTGATCTGTGTCATAAGGAATCATTCTGAACACAGAGCCAAACTCTGTGCTCAGCAAGTGCTGAGGACAGAAACTGGGGTCAGAAAAACACTCTGGTTTTGCAGGACACCCCAGCATGTGTGTGATGAGGCACAGACCAGCAGGACTACTCACCTCCAGGAAGAATTTGGCTGAGAAGAATCCTCTGTCCAAGTCTGCTCTCAAGCCAGCAATCCCCTGGTGCTGGAACAAGTCTGTGTCCCCAGCCAGCTCAGGCAGGGGTGGGAACAGTAAAATGAAGCCTAAATCTGCTCTGGGACTGCCCAGCATTCAGTGCCTGACTGTGGTCATTCCTCAGCTCTGCAGGTGAAAGTGGCAGGGCAGGGGAACATTCCCAGGGGAACATTCCCAGGGGAACATTTCACTGCTGACCTTTAAAGCTGTCATGACTCCACCTGTTCTACCCCTGCCTGCTGACCCTGCCATCACCCCACATCCCCTTGGAAGTGGACACTTACACATGGAGTAGCCAGCACTTAGCAACTCCTCTGTGTTGGAAATTCAAATCTTGGAGTTGGCTTTTTGCAAATATTGAGATGAATGCTATACATATAATAGAAGGTTGTGCTGTATTTCCTTTTTATTTGTGGAATTTAAAAATGCAATGAAGGTATATTCTTTAATTGTAACATAGTAGACTGGGGTTTGGTTTTTTTTTTTGTGGCATCTAAAACCAACCAGAGGGTGGGAGATGCCGTCCCACATTCCTGTGTGAAGATTCCTGATAAATTAATTAATAATAATTTAATGGGCAGAACCTTAAAAAGAAAGATTTCTTCCCACATTCCTGTGTGAAGATTCCTGATAAAGAACAATTGAACCTTTAATGGCCAGAACCTTGAAAAAGAAAGATTTCTGAGACCTGACCAGATCGAGAGGAGCCCTGCACAGATAAAAACTGCATACTTGGGGGTTTGTTTGAAACTCACAAAGAAAACATATTCAAAATGAATGTTTGAATCATGCATTAGTGTTTGTTGAATATTCAACACAAGGATCCTTAAAAACCAAGGATCTGATAGGGGCTGTGTGCTGGTTTGCACCCTCGGCGGAAGAAGCTTTGTTTTTCTGTCTCCTAATTGTCCATTTTTATTTTATTTCTATTAAACTTCTACCTTTTTATAAAAAAGTGAACCTCGTTTTTCACACTCTGCTACTCCAAGAGGTGAAGGAAACCTTCCACTTACTTCCACTCTTCAGCAGGTGCTGCTCCTCCTCCTTCAGCCTGTTCTGGATAAGACGTAGCATGCTGGCTGCTTCCTGCAAGAGGAGAAAAGAGCTGCCTTGGGAAAGCTGCACCAGGTAGAATGGGGCTAGAAAATGTCAGCATTAAGAATGTTTTATGGAAAAAAAATAGGTCTGATTTGAAACACGGAGCTCCTGCTTTACTTTGTGAGGGTCAAGAAATGAAGCCCAGGTCAACCAGTGCACTGAGATTCAACCTTACAGCCCCACGGGGTGAACCATCACTTATCCCATGGAAAATCAGTTTCCTTGTCTTCATTCCACAGAACATGACTGCTGTTGCTTTGGAAAGCAGGCTTTAGCAGTTGTTTTCAGCCAACAGTACACTGGTTTGTGAAATGACTGCACTTCCCAACACACATCCAAACCAGAAAGAATCCACACCTTCCCAAGCATGCAAACAAAACTGGAGCAAACAACCCTATCACTGAGCTGGAAAAGCACAGCCATGTATTTATTACACCACTCTGGTGCAAAGGAGGACCAACCAAATGAAGGTCAGTGACACTAAGAAGTCACAGAATGGGACCTTTCTAGCCCATTTTTAATGATATTTAGCTTAAATTTGGGAGATGCTAATGGTGAGGAGCCAACTGAACATGAGAGAGTAGGTAAGATATGAATGGACAGTATCAGGCACAGCCAGAACCCACAATCTGAACAGGTGGCAACAGCTGATAGAAGATTTAGCCCAAGTTTTGCTAATTTTAGTCTCTTCAATTCCATTCAGGCAGAGGGAAGTTAATTAATTGTGGATTGAAGTAAGATTTTTCTGAGCCTTTGATTTTTCTGTGCAAAGTATGGTTATAATTAAAACCACTAGTTGTTCTGATTGGACCTCCACACTTGTGGGAAGGAAATGTGGATTCAGGAATATCCATGGGACAGAGGGAAGAAAGTAAGAGCAAGAAATGAGGAATGGAGCACAAGCTCTTTACACTTCCATGTGGAAATGTGTTTCCAGAAGTATGGAAGGTGAGAAAGGAACCTCCAAGGCACACCCAGCACAGGAGGAAATTGCTGGAAATAGAGACCTGGGGACAGACTGGAATGGGCCAACACAACTTGGCATAAATATCTGTCCTGGGAATTGAAATTCATGCTGGAAAAGCTTGCAGGGAAGATGTTTCCAAGTGGAAGTGATGTGTCACCTGTACCTGGTGAGAAACACAGCTCAATGCCTCTCTCAAGGAAATAAATCCTGATCCAAAAATCTGCTTTGGACAATCACACAAACTGTCTGCTCTACAAACTCTCAGTGCTACCAGAGACAGGAATGTTGCTAATGGATCCTTGGGACCAAAGAACCCTGCAAAACTGTGACAGTGTCCAGGGGCATAAAGCAGAAAGGTCAGGATGCCAAATCCCATGGAATGAGACCCCTCCCAGCAGCAACTTGCATCAACAGGACTACTGAAATCTCCAAACTGATGGGTGAGTTCTGCAGGGAGAAGCTAATTCCTGAAAAAAAAAAAAAAGGCAAGGGAAAGACACAAGCATGTTTTTTAACTCATTTCATGCAGACTCAGAAGATTTGAAACACTCTGTGGAGGAAACTGCTCTTCTTTATGAATTTTCTCTCCATGATTAACACTCTCCACCCCCTCAGTGCCAGGAAAGCCTTTTCAAAAATGCTGAAAATTGAAACATGTGTGGTCCTGTGGTATTTTCAGAGCTCTGTAGCTAACAGTGTTTCCTTTGGTCACTCCAAGGCCATCCAAGGCTTTGCTCTGAATCAGTGAGCTCCAATATTTCCTCACTGAGCCTTACAGTTGCTTTTTCTTTTCTTTACCTCTTCCTCCCAGCCAGTCCCAAGGTTTAAATACAGTCAGTGATTTAAATTCCCAAGGCAGCCTTACCCCTGTTCTGTCCCTGGGACAAATGGACACACCAGGGATCCATCCCCACCTGGATCCCAACCCCACTGCCTGCTGCAGCCCACACACTGCACATGGCACAGAAAGGAAAAACCAGGAGAGAAAGAAAAGGACATTTCCCAAATGTCATGGGGACAAATTCATAAGCCTAGAACACAAATCCATAAGCCCAGCCCAGCACATTCAGAATGTTCACAGAGCAGTGCAATCATCAGCACAGACATAATCACTGCCTGGCACTGCAATTCCAGGCACACACCACGACAGCTGAAGCTGGCAATTCCAATTTAGACAAATAAGCAGTTCCCCTGCCCTGCTTCCCTGCTCCTTCCCCTCTCCCACTCTCCAGCTCTGAGAAAAGCACCTGTGCAGCCACACAAAAGGAACCTGCTGCAAACGAATCCATCGAAACAAAATTAAGCCAGGCAAATTCTGCACTGCAGCTCAGCATGTGCCTACCCAAGGTCCTGACTGGAGGATGGGGTGCTGCAGCTGTGGGGAAAACAGCAGGGCTAAGAAGATGGGGTTTATGAACTTAAACTACAAGAGAAATGAATGTTTACCCATCCAGATGAGCCACTTCTCCCCCTTTCCCCCAGCCTTTCACCTGTGCTGCTGCCAGCAGCTCAGCTGATCTCATTGCAAGCCAGCCCAGACACTTAATTGGCAGGAAAAATGTTGTTTTACTGCTGGTTTAGGTTCTGAATAACTTGATGCACGGCTGGTCAAATGCCACAGTCAGCCCAAGGGACCTGCTGAGCCTGTGCATTCTGCCTTCCAAAGCAGCTCCTGGCTCCATCACTGCCACCTCCTGCAGAAGCTCATCAAAACTGCAGCAACAGGAAACGTTTTAAAGGAGCAGCTCCAAACCAGTCAGAACCAGGAGAGCATCAGTGAACTGCTGGTTACTGTCCTGAACAAGTGACATCTTCAAAGAGGGGGCAGAAGGGATGACACTTCAAAAATCTAGAAAGTAAGCAGAATTTATGACTTAATTTTTTAAAGGTTTTGAATGCCTGCAATCACCAAAGCTGCATTTTTGGGCCTGAGCAGCTCCCACCTTCCGTGGTGGCACCACCTTAGCAGATGTGATTTGTGGCAGGTCAGCAAAGGCCAGAGCTGTGCTCATCAGAGCTGTTCTCCTGTTTGAGGCTGGGCACCTGTGTGTGGTGCAGGGCTCCTGAGCTGTGCCAGGGCACAGGAACTGGGGGTGATGGGCTGGAAGGCTGCAGGTGTTCTTTCAGCACACCAGGGGCTGCTCAGGTGTCCCATTTCCCTGGCAGTGACAGGGTGACAGCTCCATGAAAACAGAGATGTGTCCCTGTGCAGCTCCCACAGGGAACAGCCTGAGTGCCTTGGGATGCTGGATGGGAAGGAGCCACTATTTAAGCCCCTGTTCAGTCTCTCCAGTAATCAAAGGGCAGGAGCTGCAGCAGGTAAACACTCCCTGCATCATCCTCTACAAGTGAATTTTACTCAAATGAAGTGGCAGCTCCCACTGGGGAATTACAGTGTCAGATCAACACAATTTAAGTACCAATTTACAGAAAATCCAAACCAGCCTGCCCCTTCAGAGACTCCCAGGGCTTTCAGGGTACCAGGGATCACTGGGGCTGAAAATCCTGCTTTAGGGACAGATGGAAATTCTCCTTCTTTGCCTCATATATTATGCAGCCTCTGCCAAAAGGAGCAATTTTTGCCAACAGCTGAGGGAAATGGGCAGCAAGGCAGGGCTGACACTGAGCCCACTGAATAACCCTGGCTCCAAGGGACCTTCCAAAGTCCCAGCCCAACCTCCTGCTCCAAGCAGGGCCAGCAATGGGATCAGATCCCAGCACTCAGGGCTGGAGCTTATTGGGTCCTAAAGATCTCCAAGGGAGAGACTGATCAACCTGCCTGGGGCAACCTGTTCCACTGGCTTTGTGTGCACACACAGAGTGCAGAAGCTTCCTCCCAGCAGGTCAGAATGACTTTTCATTGCTAATGACCTGTCCCTGCCCTCAGCACAAGGGCTCAGGTGTCCTTAGACCCCAGCAATGTCCCTGCTCTCCATGCAGGAGCACAGGGAATGCAGAGCCCTTCTGGTGACACACAAAAGATTCTAAATAAGTTTCACCTAGGCTTACGATCAGCTCAGCTTTTTTCATGCCCATTTTCTGTTGTTACAGAAATGTCACCTGTCCAGCACACAAGAGAAATGTTTTTTTGTAGACTGGAGTACAGATACTCTGCATCTCAATCTTCTTCAACTGGCAAAGCAGATGACTTTCCACCTAACACCTACGAAATGTTTGCAATAAATTGTGTCAGAATGTTTTAATATGATCTGATCTATCTGATCTCTGTGCACAAGTAAAACAGTTTTGAGTTCCAGTGTGCAGGCTCTGGGGTGGGAGGGGTGGTTGGGGTGATTTTGTTTTTAAACAGAGGCCACGGAGAACATCCCCCAGCAGGAGACCCACAGAGAACTGGCTCTGCCACTGACTCAGGGTTTGCCTCCAGATCCAGGATTTGGTTAAGCCAATCTGTGATTGGTGACTGACTGCACTGCCAGTCCCTCATCCCAGCCCTTCATGATGTTCCCGAGTTCTGGTTTAAACCACAAATTCCATCAAGCTGGAATTCATGAGAAATCATGAGATTGAAGACAACTCTGCCCCTGCAGATTGCAAAGCAGCAAGTCTGACAGCTCAAAACCAGGAAGAATAAAAATGATGCTGTATTTGATGATTTAGATCAGCTCAGCTTTTTTTTTTTTTCTTTTTTTTTTTTTTTAATTGTAGCTAACCTCAAAGGTTTTTTTTAAAAAAAAACACCAGCAGGATTTTGAATACAAAGAATTTGTGCCCTGCAGCCAGCTGGCAGACACAATTACCACTAAATAGAAAGGAATGGGAAAGGAGTGGGTGAAACAGGAAGGGAATAAGTACAAAAGCACAGAACAACTGGAGCTGACTGACTTTTTGCATTTGGATCAAGCATTTCAATTTCTGCCTAAGCTATTCCTTTTGCTCTCAGACACTCTCCCAATCCCAGAAATCACTGTCTAATGTTTTCATCTCAGCAAGGGAAAACAATATTTCCTTCTGTTTTTTTCTGGAGTGATTCACAGCGCTCCCGCTGCTCTGGAGCTTCCATTGGAGGAAGGAAACCAATTTGCTGCTGGATTGAAGGGCTCAGCTCACCTTGACTTCAGCTGGGCAGCTGCTCCCTGCTTTGTCACAGAACAAAGCACCTGAGATCAGCTCCTGCTACTCTGAGGCAGCTGGTTTTGATAAGAGAGTGGCACTCATTCAGCAGGAGGGAGATAAAGGATGAGGAGAAAGCACGAGGAGCCTGATGAGAATGTGACAACTCTCAATGACAGGAAATCTGCCAAGGCCAACGGGAAAGGGACTCAAGTTCATGGAAACAGCAGGTACCAACCCACCTGGAGCTGCTGTTTAAGAGCAGAGATGATGTTTCCTGGCTGCTGCACTATTGTTAAATACCTCCCCTGAAATTCATGCTCTGAATGGCAACGTGGCTGGAGTTATGTTTGATTAGACCTGACTGTAATGCTGCAGGGTTTGTTCCTTTTTATCCTGTTGAGGAATGCTGGGACAGAGACAAGATCCACCTGAAGCAGTGGGGCAGAAGAACCTTCAGCATCAGGCTTGCTCAGCTATGAGCAGGGCTTTGAACAAGGTCTGGCACCAAATGATGATGATGATGATGATGATCCTGATGAGCAACAGGGCACTGTGAACAGGCTCTGGAATGTTCCTTGTGAAGGCAAAACAAGTGGGATCCCATCTCATGTGCCTGAACACAAGCACATCCATTGTGGGAAACAAACCAGGAGGAATCAGGGTGTGCACAGCTCTGATCCCAGAGGGGTTACAGAAATGTGCTGTCTCCTAATAAATTCTGGCACACCCAGCTCCAGCACTGACATTTATCAAAATAATCAATCAGACCTCTTAGATCACTACTGAAGGGCACTTTCATCAGGAAGAGTCACAAAAACAGCTCAGAGGTTCCTTGAAAGGTTTCTTTTTTCAAGGACAAACATGTTAATTAACGGAGCGTCTTTCATGCCATCAAGAAAATGAGGGGAAAAGCACAAATGCTTTCTAATGTGAGGGCAATGTTTCATCAAGGAAAGCTATCAGAGTAAAAAAAAACACCTAGCAGGGGTTTTTATAGAATCACAGAATCATTAAGGTTGGAAAAGATTTCTGAGGGTGTTTTTTGTCAACCATGTCCCCAAGTGCCACATGCACTTGTTTTCTGAATGCTCCCAAGTAAGGATGGTGACCCCACCACTCTATGTCCCAATGCCTTTCTGTGAAGAGACTTTTCCCTGATATCCAACCTGAACCTCCCCTGGCACAGCTTGAGGCCATTCCCCTTTGTTCTATTGCCAGCTATGATGACTTTGTTTTGGGGGAAAGTCTTTAGGAAGGAGAAAAGTGTGGGAAAGGTCTCCAGAGGAGCCTTCACATGGGGTCACAGGGGTAGCAGAAGGCAGAGGCAGAAAAGATGGGATTTTTGGCTGATTTACACCAATGCAGCTCTCAATGACACCAGCTCAGGCTGCACAGAGACAGACAATGAAGGGCATTCAAAGCCACAGCAACTGTTTTAAAATCAGGTTGGTTTAACATTTCTCACACATTTCTTCCTAAAACTCCCCATAATTACTTGGCAAGTCCTGACTTCATCCAGCCCCAGCACTGCAATGCCTACAGATGGAGCTGGAAGGGAACAGCACACTACACAACCTGGACATCAACACCTTCCCTCTGGGAACTCAACAGCAGGAGATTATTCAGGGTGAGGACTGGCAGCTTGGTAATTGTTTGTTCTCACCCTGCAGGATGTGTTTGCTGACCTGGGTGCCCTGCTCATGCTCTGTGTGAACTCTCTCTGACTCTCTCTAAGCTCTCCCCTCATATCCTCACACAGTAAATGAGTTATTCTCCCCCTGGCACCATTCTGGAGTGACTTGTGATGCAACAGAGAACCTTTCTGCACAGGTTGCTGCATGTTTTACCATGCACAGTACATGTTTTCCATTGGAATGATCAAACAGTGCACAGCTGGCCCAAAGAGGCTGCAGAGTCTCTGTCCTTGGAGGCTTTGAGGACTGCACTGGATAAAGTCTGATGCCACAGCTGATTTTGCTTGGAATAGAATGAATCTGTCAGTCAGTGACCAAGAAAGCAGGTTTTAAAGTGATCTATTCAGTTGACTGTTACTGAGTCATTAGAATTCATCCCTTCCACAGAAGGAAATAGAAAAATGGAGAGTTGTCATTAGGGGAAATTTGCATTGTATGTAAATGCTGAATACAGAACACTTCTGATCCACAGGATCAAGTCCATCCTCTGTCATGTTATTTCAGGTAGTAGTGAATTTGTCTGTGCTATTGCTGACTTGAAGCTTCTTGTATGAAAGGATTTTGCCTGGAAAATTCTGGGCAGAAAATGTTAGTCTGGATCTCTTTTTTAACTTCTTTCCTTAGCTCTTTTTGGATTTCTCCCAGAGCTGGCAGATGATTTAAAGGCCTGAGCCCTGCGCTGGTCTCATGCAGCCTCTGCCAGTGCCTTCCCAATCCTTCTGTCTCCTGTGTCTGCACAGTCCCCCTGAGCTGTGCCCTGCCATGGACAGTCACACAAACCCTCAGCAGAGAGCTCAGTTTCCTTGGATGTTCTATTCAAAAAACCCCAAAAGACAACAAACAAAACCCAACTCAAAACTTTCCACCTCAAATACTTCTCAGCACTGCTGTGCTGGTTTCAAGGCAGGTTGGAGGGGGTTGGAGCACCCTGAGCTGGTGGAAGTGTCCTTACATGTCAGAAATACTCCTGACCCATCCAGGAACCACAGGTCAGAGCCAAGGAGCAGAACATCCAAAAGAAGCTAAGGAAAGAATTTAAAAAAGAGATCCAGACTAACATTTTCTGCCCAGAATTTTCCAGGCAAAATCCTTTCATACAAGAAGCTTCAAGTCAGCAATAGCACAGACAAATTCACTACTACCTGAAATAACATGACAGAGGATGGACTTGATCCTGTGGATCAGAAGTGTTCTGTATTCAGCATTTACATACAATGCAAATTTCCCCTAATGACAACTCTCCATTTTTCTATTTCCTTCTGTGGAAGGGATGAATTCTAATGACTCAATAACAGCTCATTGAACATTCCCTTCATGGATTACATCTTTATTGTAGTGAGCTTACAAGTGATACTGTTTGGATGTGTAATTTATTTGAATTAATGTACAATTCTGCAGTGTAAACCTGGGGTCAGTTTGCAGTGCCTGAAGAAATCATCATCCAAATTAACACTGATTGGAAGTCAGGAGGCACAGCACTGTCTTGTTCAGCACCACAGAGCAGTCACTGCCTCATCCCTGCCAGACTCCAGCTCCTGAGTTATCCTCTGCCTGTGGCACAAAGCTCAAGTGTTCCACGGGGGTCAGGATTACTCAGGCTTTTCAAGGAGAGTGTTTACCATATTAAAGGGCAGCTGTTCTTGGTGAACCTGAGGGTTCCAGGAACTGATAATGGACTCTGCTGCCTTCTATCTTGAGATCAATTAGCTCAACACAGCCCCCATTTCTCACAGCAAGAGCCTCTTCAACAGGGGGCTGATGCACACTTCAGTTTATTCCTGATCTCCCACCCAAATGAAGTGGCAGCACCATCAAGCTCTCTCTAACTCTTGTCAGAGCCCAGGCACAGGAATCTCAGACCTGCTTTTTACCATTTCTCCAAGCTGAAAACAAATGCACTCCTACTTCCTGCTCCCCAGGACAATGCCCTAGCTACTCCTTAGGTGTCTGGAATAAAACTATTTTCAAACATCTCCTTGTGGTGGGTTGGAGAAGAAGGAAGTGCAGGTGAGTAACGATGCAGACAAACCTCTTTAGCAAGGAGGTGTCAAGCACTGCTTCTAGGACTGTTCATGCATCAGCCTGGGATTCTTTAACACAAAAGAGCAGGTAAATCATGTCTGGGCAACCAGCAATGGACAACACCAGCAGGTTTCACCTTACACATCCTGCTTCTCTGGTTTCCATAGCTCTGCCCTTCTCCATGGAATAGAATAAAACAGGAGAGCTCCACTCCAGTTTACTCTATGGATTAAGAAACTGGAGCTGTTGGTTTAAACACCCTGGTGGCAGAGCAGGAAGTCAGAAGCAGGATGCATTCTTTGAAGTTTCCCAGCAGAAGGTGGCCACCAGCAGGTGTTTCCAGGGAATGCCTCACTGCCAAGGGGACTGAGAGAGACCCTGCTTAACAGGGCAGGTTTCTCCTCAGTCCTCTCAGAGATGGAACAAAGTCTGAGGAGGAGACTCACACTCACAGCTCTCCAGGTGAGCAAATTTTAAAAAACCAGGAGAGTCTCACAATGTAGTGTCCTTCAATGGAGGTTTCCATTGGTTTTGGAACTACATCATGCTCAAGGTAAGTCCAAATGGGAATGGAACTGGATTTCCAGCAAAATAAAGATGAGCCCAGCCCCAAGGCAGAAAGGTGTGCAGTGTCTCCTGAGATTTCTTACCTTTCCTGATGTTTGACCCTGCTGCAAAGCTGCTGAAATGCAGAGTTGGGCCCATGGGTTATCCCAACATCAGATTCCTCTCCAAAGGATCCCAGAGCTCTGGGAGGAGAAGGCAGGGACTGCACAGGGCAGTGACTGCCCCTGCCAGCCCATGCCAAGGCTCCTGCCAGGACATTTCTCTCAGGGGGCCACCCTTCACACGTGCACAGCGTTCCACTTTCACATCTCACAGAACTCAACTAGGAACTGCTCTCAGGCAGCCAGAGAACTGAGAGTTATTTTCCTATTTAAAGACTCAGAGCTCACTGTTTTGCACCTGATGAGATTATGCATGTTTATGCAAATCCAAATGCCACTCTCACAAGCTCCTTTTCCCCACCAAGTACCTGCAGCAGAGCATAAACCTCAATTTCCTACACATCATTTTAACACTACCTGCTTATGTCATTTGGTGCAGAGCACCAAACATCAGTCCCAAATTAAGAGCTATTTTAGCTTTTTCTTTCAATACCCTGTTTAAATGTTTCTCAATGATTTAAATGTTGATCTCTGGGGAAAAATAGAAATTGATCTTCTTGATTAGTGTTGTTTCAAGTAATCTGATTGTCTCCTATTCTGAGTGAATTTCAAGTGGTTTCTGTTACATATTTCAGACATCTAAAGTCTTTGTGAATATTCAAAAGGATAATGCAGGGAATGCAGGAAGACCATAATATGAACCACACACTTTTTCATCTTCTTCCCAAATGAAGCTGGATAAAGAGATGTAAAACCTCCAAGCCAGCACTTTGGAATGCACTAGGGATTGTTCTCATGCATTGGATCTTTTCCACTGGAGTCACTGCACAAGAAATTCAGTGAAGACAAGCCAAGACCTGAATTTATTTGAGACCAGACAGTTCTGATGTCTCTTTGTGACAGTCATCCATGGATTCCCAAGCCATGCTGTCAGTGAGAGCCATTACATCTCAGCCTTCACAGAAACAGCTGCTGTCATGACAAACTCACCCTGCCTGCAAAACTCAGCAGATCCTCTCTGTGCTCCTTCCCCAAGTGCAGAGTATTTAATTTATAAAAGAATTAGCCTGGATTTATAACAGCAACAATAACAACAGACAGACTGAGCAACCCTTACAGGGGGTTCATATCCAACCACAGCACCAAGCCCTGAGGCACAAGGAACCTCTTTACCCTTCAGGGGCTGCTGGAGGCAGAATATGTATTTTTGCATTGCTCAGAAAAGCCTGTAAGTGATTTGGGATTCAATAATTTCTTGTTTGATCTCTAGCTCTGTGAGGAAATGAGCTCTGGAGTGTGTGAGACATGAAGAACTTGAAGCCGTGAGTCAAATGGCCCCAAATCTGGGATCCTGAGGCAAGTCTGTCACCCACCTGGCACATCAGATATCCAGATAATCCCTATAAAAACACGGATTTTTGAGCACTGAGTTGATCTGACTGAGATCAGTAGAACTGATCTCAATTGTTTGCATTTCCCAAAAAGTTCTCCCACAGCTTTAGTGGGAGAGAATATCAACAGAGCCCCAGGAGCAGGCAGGCATGACCTGCCTCAGGGCAGTTGCCATGGTACTGGCAGGGGAGTGCAGAATTTTATTTCAGTGGAATGAATGCACACAGCACCTTTTCATCTTCCCTAATGCACTCTCCACACGGCCTCCCACCTTCCATCTCCAGCTTCTCCTTTCTGTGATCATCATTTCTCAGCCAATAATTTCTTTTGTCCTTTTCTCCTACGCTCCACTGCCCCTTCTCTTTCTCTGCATTCCCTTCTCCCTGTTCTAATTTTTTCCACATTTCCCCACTGGTTTCTGTGTCTCAGTGCACCAATACTCTCACCCTTGTACACTGAACTAAAGACCAAAATAGAAGCAACCAACAATTCAGTAGCCTGTGCTTACTTTTACATCTGATATTCCAAACAATTCAGCAATGCTGGACCAGGAGTGCTCTCCTGGCACCTGCAGAATGTTTAAAGCAGTCATAATTCAAATGCACATTAGTTAGAAGATTAAAGACTGTAACCAGCTGCTTTTCATGTTAACCTTGTGCTGGCTATTGCAGCAAACAGCTGTCACAGTGGGAATGCTGAATTCAGTACTTTAGAGGGACAGTTCAGTGCAAAAAGCACAGAACCAAGGGGTACCTCAGAGTGCAGCAGAACTCAGATGTCCCTATTTATTATTATGTGCATATTCAGAAGCTCTGATAAAAAGGAGTTTAATGAGAAAGGGATTTTATCTGGGGAGGGTGGGCTGCAAAGGGCAAGTCACAACACAGTCTGTTTATTTGGAACTGCATGATTAACCACGAAGGACTGTTTACTGAAAATCCACAGAATCAATCATGGAATGGTTTTGCTTGGAAGGGATCACAAATCTCATCCCATTCCAGCCCCTGCCATGGGCAGGGACACCTTCCACTATCCCAGGCTGCTCCAATCCTCATCCAACTGTCCTGGTTTGGGGCAAAGAGTCACCTCAGGACACCAGCCTGGCCTTGGACACTTCCAGGGATCCAGGGGCAGCCACAGCTGTGCCAGGGCCTCCCCACCCTCACAGGGAAGGATTTCTTCTCAATATCCAATCTAAACTTCTCCTCCTTCAGTTTTAAGCCATTCCCCCTTGTTCTATCACTGCATGCCCTTGGAAACTCCATAATGATGAAAAGAAAAGCAGTTTAAGTAATCCCAGACCAAAGATAAAGACTGAGTGGCTAAGAACATCCTCATCCCCATATCCACCACTTCATGGCATTCCTCAGCTGAGATTACACACTAACAGCATAAAAACAGTCTGAAAATACCTTAGGAGAAAGCAGCTGAAGAGGGAAGTACTTCTGGGGTGTCCTCTGAGAAGCACAAGAAAGAATAAGCACATTCTCTCCAAGGAAAAGGCAAATGCTGAAGGAAATTGCCAAGTTATTCTGGCATTACATAAGCTAATTCCAAACCCACCTTTTTGAACTGTATTAGTCTGTGTTGTCCTTTAAAAGAGAGGCATTCATTTATAATCCAGAGAGAATTTCAACCCCCAAATCTGAAAAACCCCTGAAAACTGGGATTTTTAAAACAGCCAAAGTTCTAAGAGCTTCTAAACACCCGAAACTATTCCACCTTAGGAACAGGGTAAAAACGAATTAACTGTGCTGAATCTTTTTTACAAAGCAGAAAAATAAGACCCAATCTTTGAGGAGACATGGCTCATAAATCCCTACCTTGGCACAGAACTGCAGGAAGATAGATTAATTCCATGAACAGCACAAAGCAACAGAAAGATAATAAAAGAGGTAAAGAAGGCAAAGGAAACTGCAAAGACAAAAGGCCCTTGTTTAAATTCCTCAGATCCATGAGTAAGGAGTGCATGACAGTTGTCACTAAGTGTGAGAAAGCCACTCCAAAGACGAGTCATGTGTGGACTTCTGCCTTCTCCAGGTGATAATGGCCAAATCCTTTTGTATTTTTTCATGTATTTCAATGGGCTCTCACATCAGACAGGCAGGTGCTCAGCAGGAACTGCTTCATCACCAATTAACTGCTGGGCTCAGACTCAACACGAGCCTGTCAGCTCTTTTGAGACAGATTTCTCAGCCCAGTGCCTGGCAGCAGCCTCCCACTGCTCCCACTCCAACCCTGTGACTGACACAGGCAGGCAAAGGACAACACCAGGAGCCACATGGGGCTGGACACCCACAGCATGGAAAAACCACCTTAAAAATGTGCACAACCACCAGCTCTGGAGGGCTGGAGTACCTCAACTGCTTAGTGGCACTTAATTAAAACCTTTAAATCACATTGCTGATTAGGTGCTGCACTCAGGCCCAGGCTGGTGGCTGTGGATACCCAACCACTCTTGAGTCCAACTGCAGCACAGATCTGGCTCATTATTCAGCAACAGAATCAGGCTCTCACTCAGAACAAAAACTCCTAAAAACGTGGGCTAAGTCAAGGAGAAGGGCCCAGGAACCAGAGCTCAGAACAGCACAGGGAGTGCTGGATTAATCTAATTACACTCCTGATGCTTTTTGCTGGCAAGCTCTTTAGCAAATACACAGCAATGATAAAAGAATTGCCTCATGTTGCTACTGCAGAAGTTAATTAAGATTTGTTTGGTAGAACAAAAGACAAATCAGGGTTGGGGAAAAAATCAACATCATTTTCAGTGTTTCTGACAGCTGGAATGAGTGTGTTTTAAAATGGATTAAATGTAATTATCCTTGTTATTTTTCCTCTGTTGATGCTGAAAATGACACAAGATTATAAAGTGTAGGACAACATACAAGGCATTGTTTTGGGGCAAATAGTTCTCTTCTTTTTTAAAGCATGTAATAACCCACAGTTTTGCTTCACCATAAAGCAGCCAAAGTGTGGAAGCACCACCTGAAAAGCAGGTAAAGACTGAGAGCAGTGACAGACACATCCTTGTGTTCCAGGCTGGCCAGAGATTAATCCAAAATGGATTAAACAGTGCAAACCCTCACTGGTTTGGAAGTAGGAGTGCACCAGCAAATCTCCTGGTTTAACTGGGACCCAGATTAGAATCAGGGAATGGTTTGAGTGGGAAGGGAACTTAGAACTCATCTTACTCCACGTCCCTGCCATGGACAGGGACATCTCCCACCATCCCAGGCTGCTCCAAGCCCTGTCCAGCCTGGCCTTGGGCACTGCCAGGGATCCAGGGGCAGCCACAGCTGCTCTGGGCACCCTGTGCCAGGGCCTGCCCACCCTCCCAGGGAACAATTCCTGCCCAATCTCCCAGCCAGCCCTGCCCCCTGGCACTGGGAAGCCATTCCCTGTGTCCTGTCCCTCCAGCCCTTGTCCCCAGTCCCTCTGCAGCTCTCCTGGAGCCCCTTTAGGCCCTGGAGGCTGCTCTGAAGTTTCCCCAGAGCCTTCTCCAGATGAAGTTTTTCACACTCCTTCAGTCCCCAACTTTGATTTTTGAGGACTGACATCTCATAATGACTTCAAATTCCAGTTTGGACTCCAGCAGTTCTGAATATTTGGCTTGAAGAGAAACACACACACAGCCCCCTCTTCTTCTACCAAAGCAACAGCTTCTGCAGCAAAGCACTCGTGGCTCCTGAGTCACTGTTCTCCTGCCCACAAAGAGATGGTCAGAGCCTCATCCTTTATATGTTCCAAGTATTTTTAGGTACAACTGATAGAAATGTGCAAAGCAAAACAGCATCTTTTTGTCACCAGCTTTTATACTCTAATTCTGCATTAGGCTGAAGCATTGTTCCCTGCTTATCCTAGGAAACCACAAGCCAAACCATATGGGTAGGGTCCCAGGAGTCTCACAGGAAGAAGGAGAAAAAAGAAAAATAAATTGTTCTCTCCACATTCTAATCACGGCACAGCCATGAATGACAAAGGTTTTTTTTCTCTGTCTTATTATCTTTTAACAAAAATCCCCCAAAGAGCTGAGCACCAACTCATTAACAAAGTTCTGCTCTTGAATTCATAAACAGTTTCAGGTAGCTCAGTTCTCCTTTTGGCTGTGAAGTCTCAGTAGCTTTGAACAGAAGGGATAAATCAGATTTTAGGCTTCACTTCAAGATTATGATTCAATTAAAGACTTCTTTTGAGCAGGGGGCAAGGATATGGTGAAGAACTGGAACAGAGAACTAGAACTGATTTCAGATATAAGGTGAAAAAACATCTACAGAGACAGTGCTTGTGAAAAGAGTGGAAGCTGTTTCACAGGGATGAACAAGTTGCCAGATGCCCACATCAACTTTGAAAAGATATTTTATCCCTCAAGCAAATAATGCAGCAAAATATTTAAGACTTCTCAACAGCTTTCCCTGTGTCCAAAAGGTGGTGGTGGAATGAGGAAACATTGATTAACAATGGGTTAATTGGCTGCACTGATGAGGCCACAGCTCCAGTGCTGTGTCCAGTTGTGGGCCCCTCACAACAGAAAGGACATTGAGGGGCTGGAGTAGGTCCAGGGAAGGGGAATGGGGAAGGGTCTGAAGCACAAGGAGAAGGGTCTGGAGAATTCCTGAGGGAGCTGGGGGGGCTCAGCCTGGAGAAAAGGAGGCTCAGGGGGGACCTGCTGGCTCTGCACAACTCCCTGACAGGAGGGGACAGCCAGGGGGGTCGGGCTCTGCTCCCAGGGGACAGGGACAGGAGGAGAGGGAACAGCCTCAAGCTGTGCCAGGGGAGGTCCAGGTTGGACACCAGGAGGAATTTCCTCATGGAAAGGGTTGTTAAACACTGGAAGGGGCTGCCCAGGGAGGAGTAGAGTCCCCATTCCTGGAGGTGTTCAAGGAAAGCCTGGATGTGGCACTCAGGGCTCTGGGCTGGTGACAAGGTGGGGATGGGTCCCAGGTGGGACTCCATGGTCTCAGAGGTCTTTTCCAACCCCATGGATGCTGTGATTCTGTAATTCCAGGTGCAGCACACCCAGCAGCACTAAGGTCCCAGGGGAGAGGGTTCACTCAAACATGTTTTCAATGAAGAATGGGGGACAGAGTGGGTAATGACAGTGAGAAGGATGACAATGAAACAAGAAGTTGAAGGAAAGGCTGACTGAAAGCACTGCAGTCCTGTGAACACCTAAGGAAAATCTGGAGCAAACAGGATACAGATGCAGATTATCCACGAGGAGAATCACACTGAACTGACACAACTCAGCAAGTTCAAGAGAAGGCAGAACTCTGCCAAACAAAACTCAAGTGTATGAGGGGGAAGATCCCAGCACATCTGATCCCCCTACTGATGGTGTTGGCTGTTTCCACTGATACTTTGAGGAGACTGAAGAACCTTGTGCTGAGAAACCCTTTTACACCAGCAGACAGTAGAAGTAAGCACATCCAGTGTATGCAGCAAAAGGAAGATCAGGATTTCTGAAAACATGAACAAAACCCAGCAGCTGAAAATGAGTCAGGAGGGGCAGAGACTGGCAAGAGCCATCACTACACTGGTTTAGCTTCATTAACTGAGAACAGAAGAATACTTGTGCTTGGCCAGGAGCAGCCACAGCCACTGGACCGTCCCTCACCTGCCAGTCACTCCCTCAGCTCCTGATGGGCTGCTTTGGAAAAGCAGATTTAAAACATTTGCTGTTGTTAAGGCCAAGATCTGCAGGCTGTAGAGTCCTGCTGAGCATTTCCAAACTGTCCTACCTCAAACATCTCCTGCTCTGTCTGTCGCTGGTCCTGGAGGAGCTGCTCCAGGTAGGTCAGATTTCGGAACTTTTCTAGGTAAGCACTGTACTGCTTCTCCAGCTGCTTCTCAATCTTCTCATACTCATCCATGAAAGCAGGACTGGGGAGAGCAAGCACAGAGAACTCAGTGAAATCTGCCCCACACAAGCTGTGGCTGCCCCATCCCTGGAAGTGCTCAAGGCCAGGTTTCATGGGGTTTGCAGCAACCTGGGACAGGGGAAGGTGTCCCATGGCAGGGACTTGGAATGAGATGAGCTTTAAGGTCTCTTCCAACCCAAGGCATCCTGTGATTCTAGGACTCTATAAATATTGACAGTATATACATATATATATTCTGTATTCTGTATATACAGAATCCTGAAATGCAATTTTGGTTTTGCAGCTGCACTTCCACATCTGCTAAAACAAAAAAACCTCTTGTTTTTAAGGTTTCACACTGCTTCAGAGAATAAAAGCTCAAGACAAAGCCCCTCACTAAACAATCCTGGGAATCACATAAAGCAAAGAGGTTTTTCTGTATAACTCCCTTTCACACAGGCACAAAGGCAGCATTTTTGCCCCCTTAGAAGGCAATGTTAGATTAATTATCCTGCTGTTCCATAACTGCACAAAGTTTGTGTGCAGCATGGCTGACAAATCACCTACTCTGCTGGGGGCTTACTTGCTACAGAAGTGTCCTGGGTCATTACAGATTTAATTAGGCAGTGTGATGAAGTGATGATGTCAGTACACCTGAGAGCTGACTGATGCACCCCAAAAACCACTGCTGCTGCTCAGAGCTTCACACCCACCCAACATACTTCCTGCAGAGTGCTGCTGATAAAACAGGGATGTGAATCCAGGTCATTCCTTCCACCAATCCTTTGTCTAATATTTCCTCATTTTTCTTTAATATTAGGTCAGACTGTAGACTGTATAAATCTGCAGGTTAATTAAGGGCCAGAAATCAACCCAAACTGTAAACCTGAATACTGTGAGACCTCCAGTGTCTGAAGGAGCTTACAAGGAGGGAAAGGGACTCATCATTGGGAACTGCAGTTATAGAACAAGGAGCAATGGGTTCAAACTGAAGGAGGAGAGATTTAGAGTGGATATTGAGAAGCACTTGCTCCCTGGAAGGAAGGTGAGGCCCTGGCACAGGGTGCCCAGAGCAGCTGTGGCTGCCCTTGGATCCCTGGAAGTGTTCCAGGCCAGGCTGGATGGGGTTTGGAGCAGCCTGGGACAGTGGAATGTGTCCCTGCCCATGGCACTGGATGGGCTTTAAGGTCCTTCCCACTCAAACCAGTCTGGGATTCTGTGATTCTATGAATTTTCTGGCAGACTGTACCAGTGCCCAGAGGATCTGATCCTACCAAGGGCTGCAGGATGAATTTTTTTAATTGGTGGTGAACAGCAGAAGCCTCTGGGAACAGAGGGACTGTTTGTACCAGTTCCATCCTTTATGTTCACACTCCTTCCTGCAGTAGATAATCAGTTCAGGATCTTTACCGAACGCTCTGCAGAGTCTGCAGCCTCTTCTGGCTTCTTTCCAGTTCCAATTTTCGTTTTTCAATCTTGGTTTCCAAATTGGCTTCATCCAAAGCCACATTATTCAACATGTCTTTAGTCTTTTGGACTTCTTCCTGAAAGAGAAGGATGGTGAACCATGGCTGGCACTGGGATAATTAAATTTATCTTTCAGATGCTGAACATTGTTCTGGATAATCTCATCTGTGTTTACTCAAGTAGGCAATGGAAATTCATTCAAAAAGTTCTTTGTGGCCAGGATTATGAACTAACTGGACATTTACAAATGTAAAATACCTGATTTTTTGCCAACATTCTTAAAGAAGGAAAAACCCCACAGCTGTAACTTTGGCTTTTCTTCTCACTGAAGAAGCAGTTGAAGGCAGGAAGAAGCCTCTTTTAGCATCATTAAGATCTTCTTGGATTTTATCTTAATGGAATCATTCAGGTCCTTTCCAACCTTAATGATTCCATGATTCTCTCTGAATAAACAGATGAGATATGCATTTGTTTCTTGGTACTATTTTAGGGAATTTTAAGCTTCCATTATTTTTCTTTTCTCTTCAAGATACAAGTCAGTTTTATAAAGAACTTCCTACATCTGAATATCTTCATCTTTTCCTAAGTTTTGCTTTACCCATTTTTTTTTTCCCAAAATCTGGGAAGCATCTTGAACATTTCAACATGTGCCAGAGGAACCAGGAGGGGAAGTGGGATATTCCATTTGAATCAATATTCCAATGGATTCAAATGAGCTGAGTACATCCAGTGTGCTCAGGCTTGAGGAACCAGGAGCATCTTTTGAGGGTGAGAGGGAGGATTCCTCTGCTGGAATTCCAGCAGTGAGTGTTGGTGCTGCTCAGCTCCAACAGGTCATTCCATGAACTGGGCCAGGATTAAGGAGCTGAGTGTGTGCCACTGCTGTTTGCCAGGAAGCCAGTCCCTCTCTCCTGCAGCTCTCAGCTCATCAGTTCTCCAGCTGGAGTAAGAAATGCACATCAACAACATTTAGCATTCACACAGGCTGTGAGCAGGAGCAAAACAGCAGGGAAGATTGCCTGGAATCTCTCTTGATTGGCTGCTTAAACCTGGAATTCCACTCTTGCAATCGAACACTTGGACTGGATACAGTTTGCAGTGAAATAACTGACAGGAATCACTGGGAGTGAATTCACCTCCCTCCTCACAGAGTGCAGCTGAAGGCTCAGAAAGTCAGGACACCCAGGCACTGGAGCAAGGGCAGTGCTGGCAAGTGCAGGACAGACAAAAATCCTTCACACCCAGCACCCCAGGGATGCCCTGGCAGGACCCTCATTAGCACAGAGCACTCACCCTGCTCTGCTCCCACAGCCCAGTTTCCCAACTCCAGAGGCACAGGCACTTCTGGAGCTACCCAGGTCTCTTCTGGCAGCCCTGACTCTGCAGAGCTCACTGGGCTCAGACAAGGTAGAGGGTGTAGATTTCTGCTGATTTGGGCCATTTTTATCCCTCCTGTAGAGCTTTTGGGGTGAAGCTCCTAACAGAGGCAGGGAATATGACTACAATCTGTTTTCCCCCACGAGAAGGGCTATGAGCAGCTTTTAGATGCATCAACTGCAGCTGCAGGTGATGGCTTTGGCACTCTTTACCCAGGCTGTTGATAAAAAGAGCTAATTTCTTCTTGAAGCAGAAAAATTATAATTTTACAATCAAATAAACAGTATTTTGCTTACCAGAACGCTGCTAATGGCAATTTTCATCACCTTCTCAGCCTCATTTATCTCCAAAGGTCTGGCAATAGATTCTGTCCTTGCTTCCTATGAAATAAAATGAACCAATATATTTAAACACTACACAAAGGAGCTAATTTATGCAGAACTGAGGGTGATCAAGCAACAATGATAGGATCATCTGCATAATAAATGGGGTAGGATTTAGTGTTTATTCACCAAGGCTGAGATGATTTAGAGACCAAGAGATGATGAAAAAGTTGAGTGAGCTGAGATTAGCAGGAGGGAGCAATCAAGGCATCTTTTCCAGACGAGGTGAGTGCTGTGTCTGACTGCAGGTATTCTTTTAAGGCAGATTTTTGGCAACTGCTCTGATTTTACATGTGGAGCAGGGCACAGAAGATTCCATCACCTGTCCAACACACAATCCATGAAAACACCAGTGCAGGAAGAGGAGCACAGTGTCCCAAAAGTGTGGAGCTGCAAGGACTACAAAGCCACCAAACTGTGGCAGGTAGGTGGACACAGAGCACTGAGCCTGCCAGAACTCCAGGAGCCTTTGGACAATGCTGCCAGGCACGGGCTGGGATTGGGGGGTGTCCCCGTGGGTCCTTTCCACCCAGGATATTCCATGAGTCCATGTGCCTCCCATGCCAAAATGCAGACCTATGGGCATTTCTGCTTCTGATAACTGAGTTAGACTCCTCAAAAACCTTGCAGTGATCCTTGTTGAGATCCCAAAGGATTAAAAAAACCTTCCCTCTCAGCAGTTCTGTGGACACATGGACTCGGGTGTGCACTTGTCTAATTGATGCCTTAAACACTGACCTGGTCATTACATAAAAACTTTGGATTACTTGTTTGGCACTGGAAGGGAAGAGAGGGAATTTTGCAGCTCAAACAATCTTACATTGGTAAAACACTTGGTAACAGGTGGATAAAAATGGAGAAAGTATCTCTCTAGAATTTCATTAAGCTAAAAATGTTTTGTACAGTTTGCCACAGGCTGTACCCAGCCCATTGCAGGAGGAATTCTGGAAACAGATCCAATAACTTTGCTAAGATGCCATGCCAGACTCTCCAGATTGCACAGCTTAGCTCCAGCAGAGCCTGAGCCCTTCCCACCAACTCCAGTCCAGGGAATTGCAGGGTGAACCCAGCCTGGCAGCTCATCCAGCAAAAAAATAAAAGCAGCTTTTTGTACTGAGCTTACTCCTCTGCTGGATCAGGTCTCTGAACAATCCTACCACGTGCTGCCCAAAGGCTCATTTTCCTGGCATGAGAAAAGAAGGAGAACAAACATTTTCTTGGGGAGAGTGACAGGAGTTACATCTGTTGGTGGCAGTGACTGCTCACACTGCTGAAGTGCTTGTGAACATCTCTGTCCACACAGAAAAACAAACTCCAATGCAGAAAGTTAATTTGGGCAAAAATAAGATACAAAACATCTGTGCAGTACAAATTCCCAAATCATTTCATAGGTAGATGTTTTTGGAGGAGGGTGGGGAAGATTAATGCAGCTCAGTTGTTATTCTGGGAACATTTGGCATTTCAGCAGCTCAGCAGAATTGCTGTTAATCTGTGAGGCCCTTGCCAGGTCCAGCCTGGTGCAGACACTGCCCTGCCAACTGCATGGGGCTCAGAGGATCTGTGCCACAGAGCCAACACACTTCAAACAAAACAGCAGAGGAATGGGAATTATTGTCCTTTCCTCCTGCAAAGAGGTCAAAGGAACAGCAAGGACTGCAATCTGTAATCATGAACAGCTCCCTCAGCAGCTCCCCTCCAGCAGCCTGGTGAAACACCCCAGAACAGGCACAGGGCACTGCAGTGGGGCAGAGCAGGGAGCTGATGGGCTTGGAGAAATTTCTGAGGTATTTACAATTTATGCAAGTTTAATGTCTTTCCTTCTTCTGTCTTCCCTCTAACAGCCCTGGAGTTTCATGTACACACCACAGTCCTCCACAGAAATCCAGGTGGTTTTCTACAATAGAGTTCAGTCCCACAGCCACACCTGCCTGGAAAAATCTGTCAGGGAAATGCAGGGCAGTGGAAAGGCTGGAATTTGTATTTTCAGAGTATGCAATCAGGGTCAGACTGGAAAAGGAGAAGGTCAGGGCAACTAACCCCTCACACCCCAAGAGATGGAGAGGAGAATCCTCTGTACACACAGCTCATCCCTGCAACCCTGCCTTGGAATGGACAGAGTAACTTCAGTGTCACAACAGTGCCCCTAACCTAACTTTGACTCTCTGGAGTAACAGGTCTAAGTGGAAAAGATATTAAATATTATGGAAAAACAGTAATATATAGTGGAAATAGAATGTAAACATAAATATATGGTGAGTCTTACAAAACCACTGATTTTTTCTGTGGATGTCTGTCCCAGCTTCCCTGGGTAACAGTCACTGGGCCATCAGCTGTTACCCTAGGAACATTCTGAGAGAGCAAAGTTTTATCTTTAATATCTCTTTTCAAGAAGGACCCTTTGCAAAAGCACCCACCACTGCCCTTACTGGGAATCTCTCCCCAAGAGTTTCATTCCCAGTTAACAATGAGGAGCCACTATTGCAAAACCCATTCTGCAAACATGCCCAGGGAAGCATTTTCAACTGGTAATGGATTTCCATTTTCATGGACCAAAAGCTGATAAAGCAGCTTCCAGTGTGCCTGATGTATGGAAAAATGGATGCACTCCTCCAAACAGCATGAGGGAACCAAGACAAGTAATAAGGCATGACCAGCACATGAGTCACTGATGATAGATGTGGTGTAATAATATGTTCTGATGTGCTCGAGGTCTAGCAGAGGTTTCTAACACCTTTTTTTGTGGTAAGCAACAGAAATTAAAGCTTTTTTTTCCTAACACACTGGTCTTGCTGTGGCTGCCCCTGGATCCCTGGCAGTGTCCAAGGCCAGGCTGGATGGGGCTTGGAGCAACCTGGGCTAGTGGAAGGTGTTCCTGCCCATGGCAGGGGTGGGACTGGGGGGTCTTTAAGGTCCTTCTGCCCCAACCATTCCATGATTGTTTTTTTGAGCTTCTGATCACAGGTTAAATCTTTGTCTTCCAGCCAAGAGATCTAAGTCTGATGCACATCAAAGTCTGTGCACTCCTCACTGCCACTTCAGCCTCAATCCAGGCAGCTTCACATCCCCTGCTCCCTGCAAAGGGCAATTCCAGCTGTCCATGCAGGTCACAAAGATCTTTCCTTTGGGAGTTTATTACTCAGGGAGTTCACCCACACATGCTGGGATCACATTTGGCCAGTCCAGAGGATGGATGATTTGGCACTGTTCTATAGGGACAGGAAGGCTCATGAGGGACATTAATCCTTCTGAAGGAATCTGACCCTTCCCAACTGCCCATTTTCCCCCTCAGGGCATTAAAGTCATGGTCATTGAGAATTTTGCTGCTTCCAGACCATGCTGCTTGGTTTCATGCTCATCTCAGAAGTCTCCAAAGGATGTCCACAAAGACATTTCCCTACTCAGCAATGCAGAGCCTCAATCAGTGCCCCAAACTCTCAGCTATCCCAGCATGTAAAACCCCTGTGACAAGGAAGTCTGGGAGAGAGAGAAGCAACTGGAAAACATAATTTTTCAACTGATCAAAAATAATCAGAAGTAACCTGCATGTGGTTCTGCTGAGGCAGGAAAGGGAACTTTAAAGCTTTCTGACAGGGATGAATTTACACTGCTCTGTTCCCTCCCTCACCAGGCCCATCCCTCTTCTGGAGGGGGTCCCTTCATGGCTCCTTGGCCAGGAGGTGGCCAGGGATGTCTCCTCCAGACTGTGGGAAGATGACAAGGAACTTTGTGTTCTAGAGCAGAAGCTAAGCCTGTGAGTGAAAATTCCAAATACAATCAGCTAGAAATGGCCTTGCCTGGGCATTGCTGGTTGGTTTACAAAGACAAAAAGGGCAGGGTTGGAAAGGACCTTGCCTCAACTCCCTGCCATGGGCCAGGACACTTTCCACTGGACATCACCAGTCCCTAAAATGCCAGGAGAAATGTGCCAACCACTGCTTTACAGCTGACGCCATTTCTTCAAGCTCAGTACTCCTGGGAAGGTCATACAAAATAATTTCTGATTTTAAATATATACACACAACTGCAGTTCTGGTTAAAGCAATCTCAAATTGATTCAGCACTGGATCACAGGTGCAAGGGTTAATTTTGGCTTCCTAATTTGCAATAAGCCTTCTCCCTCAAAGTGATAGGTTAGGCTTGGGTTAGAAGCAGGACTGTTCAAAAAAACTGAGGCAAACCAAGTAATTCTCCAGAGTTGTGGCAATTTCAAGTTACAAATTTCCACTAGAAGTTCTATGTGTGGCAGTTCTGTAACCAAAGCCCAGGAAATGAAAGAAATTCATTTATCAGTCCCCCCCTAGGCAGTGTCTCGTATCCAGAAGTAACATTTGGCAGGCGGAAAAATGCTTCCAACATTCCCAGTAAAATGATTTTTTTGCAGTTAAGTTCCAAAGAGCAGGGAGTGATGCAGCCATCTCTGAAATCACATCTCCCTCTCCCCCCCCTGAGCAGCAGCAGCAGGAGGAGGGGGAAGGAAGGGAGGAAGTGCTCTTTAATCCAAAAGCTGGGAATAAGGAGATCCGAGTGGAATGTCCTTAGTGGCAAGGCTTTGTGCTGAACTAACACTGCCTCAGTTCCACAGCTGGGTCTCAATGCCTTTGGCTCTCTGAAGAGTTTAATTCCAGCCTTTCCCAGCTGAGTTGGTAACGAGATTCTCAGTGACTCCCATCAGTTTGGGAACAAGCTGGTGCTGTAGGCATCCACAACAATAACAGGGAGCAGTGCCCTGGCCTCACTCCTTAATTTATCCTCCACAGAGTGGCAAACACTTCATGTAGCTGTTAAAAGCTTTAATCTACCAAATTCAGCAATTCCTTTCTTTGCAGGAGCGGATACAGGGAATAAACACTCTGTTCAAGGGCACAGATGGGGTAAGTGCCAAGAGGAGCATTAGAAAACAAACCCACTGCACTGTCCATCTTCAGCACCAGCTAAAAGCCTTAAAAGAAAATATTATTTTCATTTTTCTTCAGCTTTACAGGGCTTCCAGCTAATTAAGAGGTAAATAAAATGAAAACAAGCCCGAGAAGGTCAGAAATCTTTCTGCCTGCCAGAAGCACAGAGGCAGTTTTCTTCTGGCATTTTTTTTTTTTT
>VWYO01028481.1:45383-56871 GCA_013400275.1 Rhadina sibilatrix | reverse complement strand
GGGCGGGGAGGAAGGGAGGGGAGAAAGGAGAAGTACATAGAAAAAGAGATAAAGGGAAGTGTAAAGGGAAAAAAATAGAGAGAGAGAGACAGATAGCTCGGCCCAGCCGCAGCCTCCCCCACCGAGCACCAAGGGGGCAAATAGTTCCAAAGCCTATTCCCGTGGATTAAATCCCCTCAGCCCCGCCCCATGCAGCCGCTCCGGGCCCCGCGCACCTGAGCCGGCCCCGCCCTTCACACCTGAGCCGGCCCCACCCCGCCCCGCCCGTAAATCCCGGCGGAGCCGCGCCCGCTCCGTTTTCTGCGGCGGATGCTCGTCCTGGGATGTGCGGGTGGTTTTGTTTTCCCATGGAAAAAGGCCACTGTTCGTGTCTAATGCTGTCTGCCTGGCACTGGGCTTCTGCCTGCTAAAATTCCACGAAAATTGAAAGGCAGCATTGGGAAGGTAAAAGCCAACAAGCCAACTCCTGGCACCTTTGGTGTGGGATCAAGAAAGGGAGCAGTTCCTTTTTGGATCCTGCATAGGCGAGAGTGAAAAAAGGTGAAGGTGTATAAACTTGAGAAGAGTGTGAATAACGCGTGTTATGTGAGCACTTTAAGGACCGGGCTGGGAAGGTGATGCTTAAAAATGAAATTTTGTGCCAGGATCTTATCTTTGGGAACACTTGCTGGAAGGTTATTATTTTAAATATAATTTCTACAAGATAGAAAGAATGTGCTGCTGAGAGGAAAAGCACATAACACCAATGTGTGTGGTGCAGTTCAAGAGGAGTGAGGGAAAGATGAAGCTAGCTTTCTCCTCTTGCCCATTTTGTGTAAAAGGTTTTTTTGTGATATTTTCGATTTTGTAGCTAGCACCTTCAAATGTGAAATAAGTTCATATTACATATGACTGGAGAGGAATTCGTATTTCCCCTTGATGTGCAAATTAAGTATTTCAAATGGACAGTGAAGAGCTTATACAAATTCCTTCTCAGTTCAGTAACTGCTGCTGCCATGAAAAAAAGTCCTAGAGCAAAAAAGACAGTGCTGGGCATCTCTTTTCTCCTACAGTCTCAAACTGCACAACACACATTGTTGCTATGCTTTCTACTTTCAGCTATATGTACTTTTAATTTTTTTCCTTCTCACTGAGCCCAGCTCTATAATTTTAATCTGGCCACAAAAAGGGACAGGGACAAACGAGTTTTGGGGTTTAATATACACATGGAAGAATATCAACAATAGCACCAGGGCTTTGAGTTTTTCTATCCTACCATATGTCCAGTAACATTCTTTCTAACACAACAGAAGAAACGGCTCTGGCAGCTTTCCTGTAAACTGGACTACACACATACTGGTGTTGTGTTTTTTTCTTTCCAGCTCTATATACCTTTACATTTTTTTTTCACTTTTATAGAGTCCAGCTACAAAACTGAAAACATCTGGCAAAAATCTTGGTCACAAAAAAAGACCAGAAAAATTTTGCTGGCTGCTCTTTTAATTTGCGTCCTCTAAATTGTAAGACACATTGTGGAGCTATGCAGTTTCCTCCTGGACTGCATGTGCTGTTGTAGAGCTCAACTTCCAAACTTAACAGATTTAGTAAATTGTTATCATACTAAATGTTGTAGAACAAAAAGCCAGAGCTTTTCACTTTTTTTTTCTTACAGCTTATAAACTGCTCCACACACAGTTCTATGTGTTTTCTTCCTCAGCCCTAAATACAAATGTACATTTTCAGTCTTGCAGAGACTTGTTGCAAAATTAAAAAAAAAAAAAAATCCAGCAGCTAGTCCCACAGAAAAAAAGTCCAGGAGAAAGAGTGAGTGCTGGATTGAAACTTTCTTTTTCAACCTATAAACTGGACTGCCAACAATCTCTTTTCTTCTCAGTTACACGTAGGATCTCGTTCCTTCAGTCTTGCAGAGTCAGAATCCAAAACCACACCCCTCCACTTGCTGCTCCCAAACAAAGGTGCTGGGAGAAAAAGCTCTTGGCTTTTACCCTGCCTCTGTTGCCGTTCAACAGTTCCACTAGATGGTGGTGTTTATTTGCAAAGAAGCAAATGGGTGATGGCTAACTGAGCAACTCGTAGTGCAGACTCCAAGCTGAAAAGGTCACTACTCAAACACAGTATGTCAGGGCAGAAGGATGCTTGGTTTTGATTTCTGGATTCAACAAACAAAATTTATAGCTGAGTCCACCTATTGAATACAATCCAGGGCTTGTTTCCATGAAAAGGGTGCCAGGTTAGAAAACTGTAGCAGGCCTTTGCCTACCATTGACAGCCAGAAGAGAACCAGAAACACTAGGGCTGGGTAGTTTCCCTCCCACTTTCAAACACTTTCAAGAGCACACTATCAAAATTTGAATAATATATCAAATAATGAATATGTCCAAGGATTGCTCCAACACAACATTTTCAGGATAGAAAGATCTTGATGGCCTTTGCCTTGGTTGGGCAGCTGCAATGGACTAGTTGTTTCCCTTCCTAAGGGAAAGGACACCCAGTTTTGGTATTTCCCGTACAGCTAACATGGAACATTTCCACTGAATTGCTCCCACATAAAAAGGTCCCTGGACATAAATAGTCTTGCTGGCCTTTACTTCTGATGAGAGTGTTTCATCATCAACATCTGTGTTGAAGAATACACAGAGACACAACACGAGCTGTGTACCACCCTACGTTTGGATAGCAAAGGGCACGCAGACCAGTGGTGCCAGCTAGATGGATGGACACTGGGGGTCTGTCTTGGTTTGGAAAGACAGGTATCTGCCAGGGAAAGCTGGAGTTTCCCTTGGAAGGGAGAATGTAAACCCCTCACCCCCACCAAATTATAATTTTGCAATTTAGGGCTTTCAGGCAAAGATTTGGGTATAGGAATAACAGTTCTTTACTGGGAATATTAACAATACAAATGTAGTAGAAGACAAAAGCACCCAACCAAACCAGCAAACAAACAAACAACAATTTTGGAGAACCCTGACAGAGTCAGAGCTACAACCTGACACCCTGTTGGTCAGGGTGTTGGAAGCAGTCCAAAAGTGAGTCCTCCTGGCGTGGCAGATGTGGTTCTGGTGGAGTAGAGATGATCCTGTAGAAAAAGGGTCCAGTGATGGTGAGAAGGGTCCAGTCTTCCTCCAGGAATCTGGTGAAGCCAGATAACCTTCTGTTCCTATGTCTCAGTTTTTATCCAGGTAGGAATGGTTGGCTCCCCCACTGGGTGGAGCATCTCACAATGGAATGTGGATGTACTGCTTTGGGGAGGGTATAGTTTGGGGGGGTATTGTGGATGTACTGCTTTGGGGAGTCTTAATGGCCCACTGTGAAAAGAGATAACAAACACTGCCCCACCTGGTTTAACAGCTGGCCCATTATCAAAAAGCATCCACACCCACCTCCCCTCAGAGTTACAAGAGAGAAAGAAAAACATCTCCCCAACTGCTTTCAGCAGATGAAATAGAATGCATATTTTGGGTTCCACAACCCAAGACAGGGTCTCAGGGGAAAGAGTTGAATTTGTGCACAGGTGGATGGTGAAGGTTTAAAAACCAAGGGGTTCCTCTGCTTGGGATCCCTGGTCAGAGGCACCCAGCTCGAACTGTTTCTGTGTTTATCTGGCATGACTAAGTTCCTTAATGCAACAGTTTGATAGTTTTTTTAATGGAAAATCTAGTGTTGAACAGGTGAGGAGACCTGGTCTGTCTGTGTGAGAGTGGGAGCATGTAGGGAGTCAGCCAAGGTACCCACAAGGCTCACTGGCATTGCCCACTACAAAGAGGCTTCAGTCCCACCAGTTAAAGTATCTGGTAGTGGGAGTGTGACTGCAAGAGTACTTCCTGAATGGTCTGAAAGGGAAGTTTCCCTAATAAAGAAATGCAGAAAATGTGGGGAAGACATTGAAATTCTTGAGATACTAGCCCACCTGTGCTCTTTCAAAAGTATGTCAATCATAGCTAAATTTGATGGCCTATATACAAATCTAAATTCACAAGTTTATATTTGTAAGAGACCAGAGGAAAGGCTGAGTGGCTCAAAACAACAAGGTGGGAAAGCAGTGGGGGGAAAGGGTGAGCTCTGTGTAGGTGGGAGAGTTCACTTGCCTCCTCCTCCTACCCGTGTCCTGGCTCTTGGAGCTTCCCTGCACTTGGCTGCATAGAGATTGCTCATTTGAGAAGTCATCAGCAGGTGAGCACTCTAATGGGTGTAGTCAAACACATGGTACCTTTGGTACCTTCATAAGCCCCAAAATGTTGCCAGAAATTCTGGCACTGTGTAATGCCCAAGGTGCAAGATTCTGGAGTCGAAATTAACCTTGACCTGCCTGGGAGAGGGCCCTAGGGGTCTGAAACTGATAAAGAGCAGCAAGGTGTGTGTCCTGTAGCTCCTGCTCCAGCCTTGGATTTCAAGCTGTTGATACAACAGCTGGATCTCTCTCTCTCTCCCCCCACCTCTCCCTTATTTTCCTATCTGACTTGGAAAAGTTTGGTGACTGTGTGTGCCATCTGTTTACTCAATGGTTTTGGTTTTAATTCCACAGAGAGAATGATTATAGCTGTCTTATTCTAAGATAAAAGCTTACTAAATTCTGCAAGTAATGCTGAGATCAAGAAACATTTTGCAGTCAATTTAAAGGGAATCAAAACTTGTTATCCGACAGTTAATTTAAAATTGAAAGTTACTCTTTCCTCTAGGAGCACTAAAGAGGAAAATGAAAGCCATAAAACTATGCTTTCAAGATGGATTATTCCATATTGCTTGGAAAGATATTTGCAAAATCTAGTCAAGTTAATTCTTTAGCAGAATGCAGCCAAAATTACCTCACTTTTCTACCAGCTTAAAAATGATAGAGATTATGTAGCAAAATAATCACATTCCCATAGTGCCTACACTGATTCAGCTGACAGTGTTCCTGGATTACTTATGGAAGATAGACAGGGCTTTCTTTCCTTACTCTTTATGTAATATGATTAACTGCTTCTATCAGAATCTAAATTGTCAACTCTTCAATTAATAAAATAAGAACCATCAAAAAGTGTGCTGAAGGATAAATATTTTAAAAACTGTCTTGGTTTATTACAGCATAATATCTTTATGGTCTCCTTTTCTATTTGGTATGAGAGGAATTGCTGATTTCTTATAAGAAAATGAATTTAATTCTATATAGATTGAGGTTGTGTTCAGTAGTATTTCTTACTTCTTGCTTGCAGAATGGTATTAATGTTTCTGAAATTACAGATGCTTGCATGTGCCTTAGATTTTGTTCTAGACTACCCACTGTCTTATTGTGGAACAAGGAAGTCTGCATTTTAACTTGGTAATTTAGTGTATATAAATTTAGAAAGCTTAATTAGACTTGGAGAACAAAATCAATCAACATTATGGTTAGATTTCTCTTGAGAGAAGGAAATACCTTTTGTCCTGTGTTTTTCTGAAAATGTCACCCTTTTGCTGAGTAACAAAGCATATGATTGAAGCCTTACTGTGTAGTTGGGTGTTCAGGAAAATCCTGATCTAAATAGCCAACCAGTAAGTGCTGCTTTGTGTTATCTCTTATGAAGAATGAACCCTAGAAAAATTCTTGCATAACCTTTGCAAGCAAATTAAATCCTGTATATGGTGTGGGGAACTGTCCCAAGTGAGTGTGCTTGAGGACACCCAAAAGGCCACCAACAAGGGTATGAGCAAAAGTGAGATTTAGCAAAACAGATTAGTTGGCAGGTTCTTTCTACTTGCAGAGGACAACTAAGGCACGATAAGGGAAAGCAAGCAACAATAAAACCAAACAAAATGCAGGCAATGCAAACAGAAATTAGTTCAAAACTACCTAGGGATACGTGTGTGCGTGTGTGTGTGTAAAGACAGTATAAACAAGGATGAAAAAGAATGTGGCATAAAGCTAAATAACACTTAGACTTAAGAATACTTTAACTTAACTTATACCTTAATTTACAGATTAACCTTAACAATCTAACAAAAAAATAACGCTTAACAGCATTTCGCCTAAGTTATAACTTACCCTGACTTCCAGCTTCGCTANGTGTGTGCGTGTGTGTGTGTAAAGACAGTATAAACAAGGATGAAAAAGAATGTGGCATAAAGCTAAATAACACTTAGACTTAAGAATACTTTAACTTAACTTATACCTTAATTTACAGATTAACCTTAACAATCTAACAAAAAAATAACGCTTAACAGCATTTCGCCTAAGTTATAACTTACCCTGACTTCCAGCTTCGCTATAGCATATGCACAGAGGGTATGCTCACAGAGAGAAACAGTCAGTGCAAGATGAGGTACCTGTGGAGAAATCTCCCTCAGAGGTCAGTGCAAATACTCACTTGGGATGCTTTTGCATCTCCCGAGGGGTGAAGGCCTTGAGGAGTCAGGTATCAGAGCAGGACACGTCGTGGTTCAGCAATCCTCCAGGGACATGTGGCAGAATGAGCTCGGAGCTATCCCAGGCTGGGCCTCAGCTTCAGGCCTGCCTGGAAGTGGGCAGGCCTGTGGCGCAGGAAAAAATTTAGATTAAAGGTGTGCTTAGGCATTAGATAGTTTAGTTACAGCGTGATCACCCTTAAGGGTGAAACTGTTTGCATTTCTCTTCCCACTGAACGCCAATTAGAAAATTATCTTAAGCTGCTAGCCAGAGACTAGAGGAGGTGATCTGCTTTGGAACACCTTGGGAGCTTGGGGCGGGTCAGTGAAGCACACCCCCCTGCCAGCCCCCCCGGGCTCCTGTGCTAGCTCAGTGTCTGGGGAGTTTTGGGGGAAATACCTCAGGGGACAGGATAAAAGATTCAAAAGAGGCTCTTACCTCAGGGTAATTCCAAGGCTTTATTCTCAAAGGGGTCCAGGGAAAAGAGGGCGAAAGAGAGAGGAGCACCGGTTTATCTAGACTCTCTGTCTCGGGACTCCTCCTCCTCACTCCTGGGAGCACTTGTGGATGTTTTTACGTGATCCCGTACAGTCCCTGTGCCAGCAGGGACACCTGCCACTATGCCAGGTTGCTCCTGTTATAAATGAAATGAATGGTTTAGGTAATTTGTGTTCAATGTTACAGTTAATAATTATAAATATGTCGGGGCTATTAAGCAAACTGCAGAAACTGTAAATATATAGAGGATATTAAGCAATAACTGTAAGTTGCAGAAACTCCAGAAACAGAAAAGTTAGAGAGAGCCAGGCCTTGGTGCAGGATAATGTAATGTAACTTTGTAACATAAGACATGAAGAAAGAGAGAAAACGGGAGATTTGGTGAAACCATGGTGACCACAGTGGAAAGTTCCCAGGGACGTGCTGCGAGGAAGAGGAGAGACTTCATCCACCGACCACTGTGAGAGGGCAGGAGACCCCAGACTCCTGGAATTGGAAGACTCAACTGTGACCAAATGTGGGAAAACATGGACTGGGGAGGGACCAAGGGGAGTGTGTAAACTAAAAAGTTATAAAAATGGGAAATTGTGGGGAAAACTCCAAAATCTGTGTGTGGAGCACGAGCTGAGACTTGTGCTCTCCGACTTTCCCAGCGCGCTGCTTGCCTCGGCTTCTCGCTGCAATAAAAGTTTATCTAATTGGCAATCAATTATTGGGTCCCCTATTTTTAACAAACCCCACTTTCATCTTGGAACCCTGCATTGTTGGAACCCAAGATTTGCTATCTCTGTCTGCTTTTCTGTATCTTTCCTGCCTTTCTGTTTTTCTACCTTTGCTTTTTTTTTTTTCCTAACTCTCTTCTCATAGAATATAATATCAAATGAGTTTAAAGGTTTCCTGTGCTCAATGTGTTGAAGTCTGTGCTGTGAAAAGTGATATTATGATGTATTTAGTCTTTTGACAATGTTCCTTAATTTTTTATAGTTTACCAGCAATCTTTTGTGTAGTCTTTTATCTCTTGAGAATACTTGGGCGGATTTTTCTCCTTTGCACCTACCCAGAGCAAAACAACCCTGGTTTAGCTCTAGGTTTGAGTGACTCAGGTGTAACACAGTCACAGACTGCTGAAGATGTAACGTGCTCTTTATTGATTAACATATTCAGAGTTACATGGGAAATTTAACAGCAGTATAGTAAGGAGAGGAAAAAAAATAAATTCAAATCACACAGACATTCATGTTACTGGACAAACATAAACTCTTCAGATAAGAGTTTGTACAGGAAGTGAAATTTCTTACATATCCAGGAAAAGTTGCAAGAATCCAGCAAAAGCTCAGATAAGGTTCTTGGGACACTGAATATTGAAGAAATGTTCCACTCTCTGGGCATTTGTGGTGTTCTGCCTTTAGAAGATTAAGCTACTTCTTTCTTTACCAGTTTCACTACACTGTAGCACCTCCTCACTACCTCATTTATGTAGCACCTCATGTAAAATACATGTTTTAAATTTTTAGAAGCAGAAGAGTACAATTTAAGCTATGGATTTTTTTTTTTTATGTAAATTGATAGAGCACTTACTTCCTGTAAATATCTGAAAAATTTTGCAGCCAACATTTTCATTTGGGGAAGTTTCTTGCAGAAGACAAAGTAAGCTTACTTCAGTCAGCATAAGTGACCTAAGTAAACTTTATGTATTTAAGAGGAACTGGAATAGAGGACTACTAAAAAAAAAAAAGATACAATCTTTTGGTCTGATATTCTGATTGCTTTTTCCCTTTCTTGGTGTAAGCCAGGCTGGGTTTGCCTTCCAAAAACCCACACTTGTTTGTTTTTCCTGTTACATAACCCTTCCTAAAGTTTTGTTTAGTGTTGTGACACTTGCATCAAGCTTTTCCTGCCCCTGATGAGCATGAATTGAAGTGAACTGAAAGCAAAACTGTCACATATTTCTGGTCTCCTTGGAAAGCTTCCCCTCTGACAGATTTTCACAGTCCCTTTTCTCTGTTTCTCTACTTACTGGTATTAGCCTTTTTACCTCAGTTGAGTTCCTAGCTGCAATCGTATTCCCTAAAACTCGCTTCTCCTTTTATTCAGTTTTGTTTTCAGTTTGATGTCTGCTGAAACTATCAAAATGTCAGCTGCTATAATTGAACTGGATAAGATCTCGTCAGATGAGATTGAGAGCAAAAGGGATTCCAAGCCAGATTTCAAGCAAGGCAAATTCAGTCAATCGTGTGCTGATTACCATGGTTTTCAACTTCACTGCTCATCTTCTGCACCAGCTGGTAAGCATGCATTTATATAAATTTTTTTTTCCCTCAAATCTATGTCTACTTACTCATGTAACATGTGGCAACTGAGCTCTAAGACCCAACAAGGAAAACATAGGAGTTGTTGCTATTATGCAAGCATTATAGGAATTAATTTTTAGTTCAGCCGAGCAGTAGAAACAAATGATTGGTTAAAAAGAATCTTTTTCTTTTTAAAAGAATGGTTGGTTTAAAATTTAAAAAAATGATTGGTTAAAAAGAATCAGGTGTCTCCTGAACCCTCTAGCACATTGCAGGGGTAGTTCAGGAGCCTGTTACCTTGGTATCACAGGAAGATGAGCTTTGCATAGGAGATGATCTAGTTTTTGTGTAAGTTAGAGCAGCCCAAGCTGCTGCTCTGGTAGGAGAGTTTGGAAAGTGTGTCCATAAGCTGTGCTCTCTAGTGCCTGTCATTGTGACTCCTTGACTGTTTTTTTCTGGGTTTTTTTGTCATATGTAAAGAGGGAAATGCATATTGCATGCTTTTACGTTGGGCAGGTGTTATGTACAGGTAGAATAGGTCCACAAAAATGTAAATTTTTGTGAGCATCGTGAAACTTGAATTTTTCCAAAAATTCATAGTCATGAAAAACACAGGCTGTAGCTGCCTTGGGTTTTCTAATATAACCAAGGGGACAAATCTGAAGTTAATGGAATCTCAGTTAATGCCTACAAGTCTTTTTAAGTATTGGATAGTTCTTCACCTCGGAAATGCCTTCTGAGAATGGCTATTCTGATTTCTTTTGGACTACATACATCTCATGACTTTCACAAATCCCAAAGAATATTTTGGTTTTCATCATGTTTTCACTTGCCTGGAACAAAATACAGACTTGGCAAGTGGAGAAGGTTTGAATATAATTGACTCTCTATATCCTGTGATAGGACAACTGAAGTGCAGTGGAAATCTGCACCTTGCAGATTGGCTGGAGTAGGTGAATATGTGAATCAAATGGTAATATTTTTAACTTCTCAACAAATGTTTGGGATGTTTTCTAGTTATAAATTCAGTTCTTACACATTAAAATGGTTGAATGGTTGGGATCTTTCTTTTTCAAGAAAAGAAGGTGGCTCCTGCTTTCCCTAATAGAATTTTTCTAATTTCTCTTTCTCTAAAGCCTTCAGTAACTTTTGTAAAACAGAATTTTCATAATTGATGCACTTCTGAAATTTTCTCTTGTATGCCATCAGGGTTTGTAAGGTCAGGAATTAGGTGTCTGTCTGTTCTCCTGGGATCCTATTTCATAATTTTTAAAATATCTCTCCTACCCCACAGAAGTGTCACTAAAAAACTTGTGCATGTGCTAGGTGATTTGCTGAGCCATTTTTCTTAAATGACAAACTAACCTTTTTAGCCTATTTTGTTGATAAAAAATTATATGAACTTCCAGCATAAGCAACATACTGTTGCTCAGAATTCTGCACGAAGGAAGTAATAAAAAACCACACTTCTTTGTTTGAATCTTCCATTCAGAAAAAAAATAAATTATTATTTTCTTTTAAGAAGGATTTTGTCTTGCAAGTATTTGTTGCAAACACTATTTAATATTCCTGAAGCAGAAACAGCGCTAACAGACATCTCTGACAAATGTTTTCTCAGAGTTTGGAGATTTTCTTGGTTTATATCTTTGCATCATGAGCAGAATCAAATAAATACTGATGCATTGTCTTAGCGTTTTGGGGTGTTATGAATGATCACTTAAAGGAAATGCCATCTCATTTTTTTGCCTTCTAAAATTTTCCTTGCTATATTTATTTTACCAGTCTTTAGGCAAGCCCATTGTAGTTCCTAGTGTTGTGTTGTGTTGGTTTAAGTCTGAATGGAGAAGTGTAAACAAGTCCTATTTGGCTTCCACATGTTTTTTTTTCCTAAAAGGATCTTCTACTTCCCCAGCTATGGCTATAGATAAAAAATAGACAGCTCTTGGTTTTAATACAATGAGTTTCTTTGAGTAGACTATTTACCAACAATGCTGTTTGTCAGGCAGAAGAAAATTTCAAGCTATGGTAATTAACAGAATTTTTCCTCTTGGAATTCAGGTTTGGGTTGGTTTGTATGCTTGGATTTTTTCCATATGGTCATATGAAAACATCCCAGGAAATCAACATCCTACATCTGGGTGCTGCCCTGAGGTTGGCTAATTTTGGCTTCTCTGCCCTAGGGGACTCCACTTCCATAGTTGCAGCCTTGGGAATCTCATGTTTAGTGCCAATGAACTTTAGATTTTGAAGTGTGGGGGTTTTTTTTGGTTTTTTTTTTTATCACATAAAATTGCTCATATCACCAACAAATTTTTTTTTTTTTTTTTTTTTTTTTTTT
>VWYO01028481.1:16438-38410 GCA_013400275.1 Rhadina sibilatrix | reverse complement strand
AAAAAAAAAAAAAAAAAAAAAAAAAAAAAAAAAAAAAAAAAAAAAAAGAGGAATTCATTCCCTGTTTCCCATGGGCATTTGCATTGTGTGAGCACTGCTCAGCAATAATGAAAACATCTCCACCTTATCAACCCCGATTTCAGAGCAGATCCAAAAGACAATCCCACACTAAGTGGCACACTTATAAAACTGTAGTGAATTTACTCAGGAAGAATTGCAGAGTTTTGCCCTGGCAGAACTTGGCAGCTCCATGTGGACTTTTTAGGACAAAAGCTGGAAAGTGGTGGAAAAGCCACTGTCTATTAATGGTGAAGAAGCCCATTCCCAGCCCTGAAAACATGATTCAACAGTTTCTATAAAGAGATGAGCCTGGGGTGTGCATGTCACTGACTGACAGACTCTGGAATCAATCACTAAAAATAAATAAGCATTGTGCTACTTAGATAACGAAATATGTTCACATCATTTTTTTGTTGTTTGATTTTTTTAGATGCTGGAAGCTCTCTTTGATTTACTTTACCAGAAATCACTATGTTAATATGGTGCTTCTGAGAATTTCAGCCTCTGTTCTTTATCATGAGATTTTTCTGCAGAACATAAAATTAATTGTTAGGCACAGCTTCATGGCTGATTTCTTTGTCTTGTGTATCCTCCTATCAATAGCCTTTCTGACTCCCTTTCTACTTAATTAACATGATGGGAGATTTGTACCTGCATATGTGACTGTAGTGATCAATATGTAAAATGAGCTTTGTTTTTTTTTAACATCTGTGTTCACAGAATCGTTGATTCATTTCTTTGTATGAGTATTGCAAGAAACAAAAGCTCAGCCTGTGCTTCCTTAAAATCTTTGGACAATGAGTTTCAGGTTTGGACTGTATGATATCCAAGCCAAGTAGAATCTAATAGGATACCAAGTATCTTCACTCAGAGACAATAAATTATTGTATTAATGCAATAATAAAAATTAAAATTATAAAAATAATATTAACAACAACAGCAACAACAACAATAAATAACAATAACAAACAAATGAATAAATAAATAAAGTGGTCATTAGTGGTCTCTGCTGTTCAGTGGCTTCTTTGGAGTCCTTTGGCTTTTGTACATTTATTGATGTATATAAGGGTACTTCTGGTTCGTGCAGGTTCTTTCTTTCTTCCTTTTGTTTTTCCCTGCCCTAAACTGAACCCAGAGAAAGCTTGAGGAATCTGTCTCTATCAAAGAGCTCCTGCAACTTTAAGCATTTTGTAATGCTTTCTCCTACTAATATTATTCTTGCTGCCAACGTTCACATTCCAGTTTCTGTTGTGATTCTCACCTTTCTTAATGAGAATTTGAAATAAATTTTGTGATCTATAGTTCAACACATCCTCTAATATGAGGAATGAAAAGAAACACATCCTTCTAAGGGTTAATGTATTTTCTGGAAAAAAAAATTGTAGGATTTTTTTGGAGTGCCACGTCAAGCATTTGGCATAACAGAGACTGTTTTAAAAGCTCTTGTTTCACACTGTTATCAACATCACAGCCATCACGTGCTTGTGCCCACAAATTTTTTTGCTGGCAGATACATGGCCTGAGAAGCTCAGCATGCTGAAGTTATGCAGAGAGTACTGTCATTCAGTCAAAATTCCATTAACAAACATTCTTGTTTGCCAAGTTCCTATTGCAGAAAGAAAGGAGAAACAATTACAATGGCTGGGTTTTGCTAATGGGAATTCACATGTTTTTTCTTGGGTGTTACACACTATTTTATAAGCACCTCAGTCTGGGGGAGAGGGAGGGGAAGGGGGTATTTTTGTACAGAAATAGCTACTTTTAAAAAGATAGACATGTTTATCTACAGCATGACAAATCAAGATGATCAAATGGGATTTCTTCCTGGAGGATTAGTTACTTCTTCTACTTCCCCCATCCCCTTTTTTAAAGCTAACTGTTAAAACAGTCCAGGAAGTTTGATGTTCTTACTAAGTATTTTTATATTTGTCTTACACTAAAGTCTTGTTTAGGGTTAGTTCCATAATTATGTCTGATTAAGGTTAGCCTTTTCATTTTCAGAATTCGGAATCTAATATTGGTTGTAATACGTTCCTGCTACCCAGTGGGTCAGATTCCAGAGGGATTGAGCTAGAGCTTGTGTTCAAATCATCTTTTCCAGATGAAAGCACATTTACTTGTTTTCTCACTACTGACAGTTTCCAGTGCACAAACTGAGAGAGTTGTTTAACCTGAAGGTAGAACCTGTTGAAGGGAAAAAACGTAAATGCGTTGATGTTCAATGGTTATGTTTTGATTATTACATTTCTTTGTTGGTTTTTATAAAACAGAAACATTTTGGTTATTCACATTCTTATCATTAGAGATGTAGCTGCATTATTAAGTGTTTCAGGGAAAATTACAGGGCAGGTATACACTGTGTTATATCCTCTGTTAGCTGCTTTTTTCCTCTACACTACCACTGAAAATTAATCATCTTCTCTCTGATCTGAATGTGAGCACAAGCAGTTACCATTATTCTGCACTACACTGTTTCTCATACTGATTTTTTTCATAGCACCAAAAAGTTTAAATATCATCCCTGCTTTTTTTTTTCCCCCTCCATCTTCTGATTTGAACAGCTATTTTCAATAATTTCTTGAAAATTGGAAGGTTCATGTTTCAGAGGAAGATTTATTTTTATGATTTAAATGTTTTGCAGAAGGATTTTTTAATTTGTTTCTTATGTTTGTTTTGTGTGGAGGGTTTTGCCTTATTTTGAAGTTATAAATTTATTTGATAGCATAAATATTAGCCCAAGGTGTTCCAGGTATCAGCTGCATAGAAATTATTTATAGTCCTAGCTTATTTCCTTCTTTAAAATTCGATGTCTGCCTTGTTATGTAATGATCACACGCTACTTTCATACAATTTTGTGTAGTGTGGTGAAATGGTAGATTTTTGTACTTACATATTTATGTAGTTGCTTACATCCACTTGAAGTGGGTCTTCATTTGGTAAATTCTCCAAATCCTTCTTGCTCAGAAAAATTGTCTGAATAGATTTCATCTGGCTTTACCTTTTTGAATCTCTCCTTGTTAAGGATAACATTCAATGATCATAGTTTATCAAAAAATTCAACTGGCTGTTAGAAGTTAAAATGTTCATTATGCTGGTGTAATTTTTTGTTAGTTCCACCCATTTTCATTCATCTGACGTGTTGGTATATTTTGATCACACACCACAGGGAAGCTTGGACAAAATTTATGTGCTTATTTTATCAAAGTAAATATATAAACTCAAAAATTTTTGTGGCCTCACAGCAATATATTTTGTTTGACTTGATATAAAATATAGAAATCCTGACAAAACAAGTTGTAGGCCTTACAAAGCAAATCAAATGAAGAAAAGTTATAAGAATTTTTTTCTTAATACTTAGATCTAGGAATACCTGAAATGTTAAAGAATGCAGTAGAGATAAGAATTATTATTGTGGATGTAGATTGGGAATAAATACTGCCAATTATGTCAGGATTAATTGGAAACATTTTGTTGATTAGATTTTTTTCCATCACTGGCTGACACAAACAAAAGGAGTAGGCTCTAGAAGAATAGGAAATAAAAATTTCTATTTACTTCTGTGGAATAAAAATACTATTTTTACCACAGTAATATGAAACACACAAATGATATGGAGATACAGCAGTAAGAACTTTTTAATTCTTCACTTTGATAATATATATCAAAATGCACCCATATCTGAAGAAGAATTCAAAGTAGAATCAAATTCCAAATGCTGCGGAACTCAAATGTTTCATCTGTTGCAAATATGCCATTTTAAAAAGAAAGGAAAGGAAAACTGAGGAAAACTTTCTTTAAAAAATAAAGGAAAACTGAAGGCTTAGAGGTAGCTGAAGAATTAAATGCAAAATATGGTTTCAGAAATGTAGATTGTATCAGGAAGAATTCTTAACTTCTGCTGTATATGATGAATTTCTTCACAAACACAATGTGAGCCAGCTTGGGGAATAGAACACACATGAGATGGGTGATCCCACTTAGAAGAATTTTAAGTGCTAAGTTCCAGTGAGAAGGAATTAGTGCTGCCAAGTATGTAATGTTGTACGTATATATTAATCACATACTTTCCACTGAGCTTAAGCAAAATGTAGAAAAGTGATGGAGTCCCTTTGGGATTGTCAAGGTTGGGAAACAAGAGGAAAAGGAAATGTTCATTTGAAGCATGTGCATCTGCTCTGGACTGTGCTATTGCACCCAGATACAGGTGACTGTGGGCTGTCAGTGGCTAGCAACAGTTCCTGGAGTATGGAAAATACATTCTGGAATGTGTTTTTGGTATCACTGGACCTTGATAGCTGGTCCCTGGAGGCCCTTATGATGTCCCATAGAAGCTTTACTGGCAGAGACAAACAAAGTGGTGCCAAAAAATTAAGATGCTGGAGGCACAGTAGCCCAAGAAGCAAAGCTTCCAGTTTAAACATATTTGCTCACATATATTTGATCATACCACTAACGTAAATTTTTTTGCCTTCAATTTGGGAGTAGTTCTTTGAATCACAGAGTTTACTTTCTCACTGGGAATTTTTCTGGCTCTCTTCTGTTGCCAGAGAGCAATACTTTGCACTGCAGGACCTTACCAGCCTTGACTGTGTTGTATTAATTAATTGAATTTATAAGAGACAGTGGATAATAAGTGTTGACTAAAATTTAGTCTAATGGCCCTAAATGGTGGCTTCCAGCATTTTGATGTGGACAAGTGAGAACTCAAGCAGGTAACAGTTTTTAATTTTGTGGTGATAAACTCCTACAGTTTGGAAAACATGAATATTCCTCCCGTGGCAACTTGGAATAAAATGTGAAATCAGTTTATCAGGGGAAAAGGAAAAACAAACTGACACTTAAACTCAAAACAGACAACAAAAACTCAACATCTCTTTCTCAGCTGAGGTTTTTTTTCTTTTAATCCTTTTTTGAAGGTAAAACAGAACAACATAAGAATGATGAGACTTAATCTATTCATAGATTTCACAGTGTTAGTTTTTGTTTTTCAATAAAAATTTCCGGGGGAAACTAAGAATATGATTCTATATTTGAGTCCAATCTAAATGGACCCTTCTTCAAAAAAAAGTAGGATTTTTTTTTTGGCAAAATAAAATGAACAAGTTCTAGACTTATCAAAATAAGTGCAGTCTACAGTTCTAGTATTCCTTGACTAAATGGCAGTTTAAGTCAGTGTTAAACTTGATTGTGGTTTATAAGGACATGGCAAAAGACAGAACCTTGTCTGCAGTTCTTTGCTGGCTGAATTTTTTCTGGGATTGAGGAGCTGGTTTTCGAAAAGGAGAAAGAAGTCCTGTATTAAGTAACTTTTTTATTGCAATAATTGGCTTCCTGGTTCATATAAGTTTATTTATAAAATGCTATCTTTTACCTCTTATGCTATCTTTTGTCTTTTGAATGTTGCCTTAGTGGCAAGAATGGTATTTTAAGATGCCCAGTAATCAAGAGGACTCAGTTCTATTGATCCAAACAAGTTTCAGTTTTAGAAGTTGATCTTTAGATTACACTTAAGTGTACACTTCTGTAACTTTGAATAGTCCATCTGTTACATGAAAGTAAATTACACTTTTTTTTTCCTGTGCAACCGTCTTGCTATACAAAAGCTATAATTCCACAAATATCTTTGCAACTAAATTGAACTACATACAAATATGTCTCATGAAGCAATACACAGATATTTTAAAAATTTTAAAAATATTTGAGAACTTCTGGTGGTGTGTGATTGATTTTATTGATCGAAAGCTAAACAGTATTTGGAAATATTTTGGGTGTTAAAAAAGCATTTTCCACTATTTTTACTAATGCAAGCATTTTTTTTTTCCTGTCCAGTAAGGCATAAGGCAGTTAAAGCTTATTCTTTTACACCTATGCCTTTAAGTTCTGTATTTGCTTCACAGAGTGTGAATTATGATGTGTTTCTGCTTGCTGCTATGTGTTTGTTTGTTTCAAATACAGTTCAATTTTTGAAAGAGGAGTTAGGTTAAAGGCTGTTACTTTATTTGACTACCTTGAGGTTGTCCTTTTGGCTTTTTCTCTTCTCTTGCTTTGGAAGCATGGAAGTGGTGTAAAAAAGGCTGACTGAATGACACCTCAGCTACTGCTCTAGACCTTTTTCCAGGACAGACCTTGAGCAGATGTCACCAGCTATTTTCAGGTTTCTGGAGTCAATGGGGTAATAGCCTGAAGGAACAAATGGTGGAACTATTTAAAAAAGTGTCTTCCTCAAGTTCTTCCTGGCCTAGATGCCAGAATGGAATAAATAAGAATTGTTCTTACTGGGGTGTAGCTTAACTTGGCTTGATAGATGTCATATTTCAAGGACTAGGCATGTCAGTGGTTGATAAAATGCTTTCTGCTTTTTGAATAAACAGAAACTCTTCTGTGTTTAGCTCTTGAAGGGAATTGAATTGAATACAATGAACAGTTTATGTAATACGTAAACCCCATGTTAGCCTTTTAAATCTAAGGTTGCAAACTGTGTAGGAAATTTCTCAAAAAGATCTATGCTTTCTCTCACGGCATGGAGAATGCATAGATAATTTCATGAGGGTACTGTTTTCTTCTTGCCTGCTTGAAGCCTGAGCTCACAAACTGACCTCTGCTGTGGCTGCAAACACACAGGACCCCTTGCCTGCCAAAGCCACTGTTCCAGTGTCACTTAGTGCTCAGCAGCACTGTGTCCCAAGGACAAAGTCCTCTGCTGGGCTGGAACTTCTCTTTTGTGGAGAGAACCTCTTGGTGGCACAAGAACACTTGGGGTGAAAATACGTTTTACTACAAAAAATACCCAGATGTATTCAAACCCTTCAATGGGTTTTGGATGAGACTCAACATACATTAATAATGCAGCAGGGAATGGCTGATGATGGAATGGAAAGCACTAAAGAAAACCCCTGCCATCTGGCATTGTTGATAATTTGCTGGCACAATGACTTGCAGATTCCTGTACATGTTGCCTTTGAGAAGATGTGTAAATATTTGTCTCTGCCATTATCATTAAAAGCTGTTAATATGTCTGGGAGGAAGAGTATGACCAGGATCAGTTATGGGCAGAGGAAAAAAAAAAATAAAATCAAGATCGAAATAACCTGTAGCTATTATCTGCTTACAATTAGAGCTTTGACAGTTTTTTTGCTGGCAATACTTGGTGTGTAGTTCTTGCTTGCCACTGTTTTCCAAATGAGATCCCATGAACTTCAATTTCTCTTATTACACTTCCAGCAAGCGCTGTTCTGAGTAAATAAAAATGTCTGTAGTGTCTCTGGCTAAACCAAACACAGCTGTTTACACCATGGAACAACCAGGCATAAAAGATGGAGTTTCATAGTCCAGGGTGCAGGTCTTAAGTTTTTGATTGTGTGAGCCATTATGCTGATTTTACCAATTAATCAAAAATAAACAGGAAGATGTCTGATCCAGATAGAAAGCATAGTTCCCAATTCCAGTTTTATGATCTGCTGCTGCTTCATGCCCAGGCTTTTGTCTCAGTGTCCAGGTACTCCTCAAGGCTTGGGGCTGGCATGGGGTGATGCCTCTCCCATGACACTTCTCCGGTCTTGGACTAGCAATTGGTCTTCAGCTCACCTCAAACCAGCTGAAAGATCTCTAATGCAGCTCCTTCAAGCCAGAGAAGGGAAAAACTTTGTTGTGGTTTGACAGTGGCCAAACTCCATCCACTCCAGGGCTCACTCACCCTCCCCTGCCACAGCTGGGCAGAGAGAGAAAATTTAACAAAGGGTTCATGAGTTGAGACAAGGACCTAAAGAAAACACCCCAAGGGCAAAACAGGCTCAGCTTAGAAATACAAAGTGAATTGATTACTAACAAATGTAAGTAAATTTGTTTATAATTTTAACAAATTAAAATAAGGAAGAGCCCTGGATGTTCCCCTCATTGCCACAGCCCCATGTCTCTCTCGTTTCAGGAAGCAGAATGTGGTAAGTTGGCAAGAGAGACTCAGATGACCTAGCAGCTCTTTTCCAAAGCTGTGGAATAATAATGCTAAAGTAAGTGTATGCCCTCACGTGTTCAAAGACAGAGATGAGTAATTATGGATATCAAGACAATAAAAGCTCTTCCTTGGGGCTTTTTAAAACCTGACTTTGAACGTACGGCACCTTGGGGTTAGGGAGCTTTTAGAACTAGCAATATTTTGAATTTTAACATATTCATGTCCTAATCTGTCACCATAAGGTACTGTTTCAGATCACTTAATTTTTTATGGCTTAACAAATTCCAATTCTCTTGGCCAAGGTGATGCAGGCTCACTGTCATGGAAGGTCAGTGCAGCAGTGTATAGCAGCAGGGATCATCGTGTCCAGGGAGGTTACAGCCACCAGCAGGGAAACAGATGGGACAAATCTCCTTGTTAAGCTCAAGAATCCATTTTTATTCCTCCCACCCTGGACCGGGGAAGAGGTGAGGATGAAAAGAGGCAGAGCAGGGACAGGCTCGTGGGTTTTATCAGGTATTCAGGGGAGGAGTCTTAGGGTTTGGGTCAAGGGAGGGGATAACACAAGGAGAGTAAGATCAGGTTTCAGCCTCCTCAAAACGGGAGGTGTCCACAGGCCAGCACTTTCCCCAGTGAAACCATTTGCAAGCTGAATGGAAATGCCTATGTTACAGACGGCTGCTAGCCCCATTTCCATGATAAATAATCATGATTTCCTAGGCTATTTCTTCATTTAAGTTGGTTCTTCCATACTTTTAAAAGAGAACCCTATGCCTGCTCCTGTGCTTAAACACTGATGTTCAAATGAATGTTAGTGTCCTCTCTCTGGTCTGGTTAGTGACATGAGAATTATAGACGATGCTATTTTAAGACATTAAATATTTGAAGCAGGGATTAATGACCTGATTTTTCAGTGGTTGCTGGGTCTTCTCCTTATTTGAGTAACTAATATGTTCTTGCTGATATAGCTCAGTTTTTAGAAGCCATGCAGGGAGCTTGTGGCACTTGAATAGATTTCTGAGAACTGATAAACCCTTAAGCAAGGAGGTGTCACAAGCTTGTTGAACTGTAGGTGGCACATTATGAAAGGAAGGCATAAGGTCTAGCAATTATATCAAGGCATTAGGGTTTCCTGGTTCTCTTTTCAACTACTCTACAGTCCTGCTTGGGTGGCTTTGAGTAAGTGAGGTGAGCTTTTAAAAGCTCAGTTTTCTCATTCATAAACTTCTTTAGTACCCGTGGTCTCAGGGTGCTGTGCATCTCCTGCCTTCTAAGTTAAGAGTTTAATCTCTATGCATTTGTATATTGCTGCTATTGTTCATTATCAGTGGGTTCAAAAATGAGAGGGAATTGAATTAGAAAAGTGGACAATTGGTTATATAGAAAATACTATGAAATTTAATTGCAATTACAGACAAGGAACAAATTCTGTTACTAACTGCCAGTGGTGCAGAACTGAATGTTCAAATTGAGAGAAATTACTGGCCTATCTACAGAAAATATGTTTTATAGCTATTAATTATACTTTTTTTGTACCAGTAAAACTGGTGCTGGACTTACCATTTATGGAGGTTTATTTTAAATCTATATAAATGTATGTTAATTCATCCCAAGGGCCACGGCAGAATTCACTGTCATGAAATATATTTGGCTTTTAATGTTGAAATGAAATGCTGTTGACAAACTTGAAGCTACTCAGCAAAAGATACACTGTATCTTCAAAATCTAGCAGCCTATACAAAATAGTTTTGCTTATGCAAATATATTTTCTTCTGGCATTTTATGGGGGTTTTGGTTTGTTTGTTTATTAGCTTGGGATTTTTTTCCGTTTGATTTTAGTAAAGTAATTGAATAAGAAGGATAATATTCATTCATTCAAACTACCAAAACAAATGCTGAGATCTTTCCTTGCATGCGCTCCATTTCCCAGCTATAAATAAACTTGGAGCTCCCTACAGTGAGAGTTTAAAATATGATGTTTTTTCTCTCATTAGGAGGTTTTAAAGTAAAATCAACTATTCCATTAGTCCACGAAATAAAAATACATGAATGAAACTGGATAATTATTTGAAATCATTTAGGAGGTGGAAAAATGTGGGAAAATTTCCTCTGCAGTTCGCTGTTTCCCACCTCACAGGATGTTGAGACTTGTTTCCAGATTGTGTGTCTCACTAGTTCTTTCCTGTCTGTTTTCATTGACTATTCATGAGTTCCATAGCTGAGGTTCAGCTTGGGAATCACAAACTATTTGTTTCACTCTTTTGAAGTACAGTATCTCAGCGATTCAAGCCCTTTCACTTGCCAGATGTGTTTTCTCATGTGTTCTCCATGGTTTCTTGCTCCCAGTCACCAGCATGCAAAATGCCTTTCCTGCAATATTTTAGTGATTTGATGCCTGATTTCAGTAGGAGTATGAAAAAGCATTCACAGTGAAGATGAAGAATTGTCAGAAAGTCCTTCAATCAGGTTAATTTTGGCTTTGTTTTGAGAAATTCTCTTCCCCCCTTTGTTTGGGGGAAGAAAAGGCTCAGATCAACCAGTTGATGTAAATAAACTCTCTTTTAGGTCCAAATCATATCTCTCCCATAACACTTAGAGGGAAGCAATATCTGGTTATGATGATGTGTAGTCTTTTTTTTCCTTACCCTGTCAACATACAGAAAGCCCCCCAAAAACAAGACACTCTCTATAACAGGGAGGACTTGTATTTTCCTGTGAGGAACAGCCAGTGCTCCAATGTCGCTGATGCTGGAGACAGGCAGGTGGCAGAGCACACTGAGGTTCATGTGGCAACAGCCAGCTTTAGTGAGTGCTGTTCTCCTTGTGTAGTTTTGAAGGTCTGAGTGGTGAGTCCTGGCAGGCTGAATTAGTTGCCACCTGGCCAACCAGCCAACAGCTTGTTTGCTTGTTTGCCTGCATTCCCAAGGGCCTAGATCTGCTCCCCGATGGTCCAGGCTGGTCGAGTTATGTAACCAAGGTAGTTATATAATTGGTTATGTTTCAGTTATAAAATTAGGATTATTTATAACTGTGAGGCCTTTTCTTGAGTTATGGAACCAAAAATGTGTATTCTATTTCATCTGCTGAAAGCAGTTGGGGAGATGCTTTTCCTTCTCTCTTGTAACTCTGGGGGGAGGGGAGCAGATGCCTTCTGATAATGGCCAGCTGTTAAACCAGGTGGGGCAGTGTTTGTTNGGAAACTCCAGCTTTCCCTGGCAGACACCTGTCTTTCCAAACAAAGACAGGCCTTCAGGCCAGCTGTTATCCACCACACTCCAAAATCCTCATGAGCTAAATGTAACATAGATAAGACCTAAGGAAAAGTGATATTATGTAGTTTGACAGGGAAAGGAATTTGGTACAATTTCCACAAAGGAATCATGGTCATGTCCTTGATATTGGATAGTGGTAGAGATGGGCCTGCTCTATCTTGTCCTGAGCTTCCTTGCCTGAAACAATAAAATCTACTAGGAGAAAGGGTATCTCCATTTGGGCATGATGTCAGTGTTTATGGAAGTGTACTGGAACACAGCATACTCTTGTTGTTCTTCTTCAGAACAGATGATTTTATGCGTTTATTGACTGCATCTGTCTTAGATGGCTCTCTGCTGCCAACAATTTATAGCCCTAGCTTAAGACAAGCTTATTTCTAGCTCTCCTGATTGTAGGCTTTGATCATGCTAGCATTCATAAAACATGCCTCTCCTAGTCAAAAACCTCAGTTCAAGATTTGTTAGGAAAATAAAGAATTTAATTGCAGATAGTAAATGCCATTCAATGCTGAAACTACATAAAGACCTTCTGGAGTTCACTTTCAAAAGTAAATACTGAAAAAGTTTGGATTAACTGAATGCCTGTGCCAAATGAACTATTTATAGGGGACAGGAGTTATCAAGAAGAGGTTCTGCTTATTTGTGTTTCTTTTTCATAAGGTTCTAAAAAATAATTATAGTGTATTAATTGCTTCTCTACAGGGTGTTCTCCAAGTTATTTACCCTAGTTAGCTTCATGAAGCTAGTCATCATTGACTCTGCTATTAATTATGGTGCTTTCAAACATTCATTTAAACTTGAACTGATTTTTATAGGACTCACTATTAATGTATCACATCTGGCAGGATAAGCAGAGCAGCTCATCCATGCTGATACTTGATCACAATGTATTTTATGTCAGAGAAACAGAAATACACTTTACAGTACCAGACTCTCTGCTTTGTTCAGCTTTTGTTTAGGCATCTGCAGGAAGCTTTTGGCACTCTTTTCCCCCCTACATTGTCTGGAGAGATATCTGACAGACTCAACATTATTTTTCCTTCGGTTTGTTATGCCTCATGAACTCCTTTTTTTAAAATTGTTATTGTTTCTTAGTCTGCATATGCTGTTGGAAGAACATCCGTGAAGTTGATGGTTTTGTGATGTTTTCCTCAGGAAGCACACAGCACTCACAATAAAACTTGGACTTACGTTCTTGGTCTTAAATCCTTAATAAGGATGTTTCTTTTGTGAGATTTTCAGATTAAACCTTCTTTAGTGAGCATTTCCCAAATGTTGTTAATAAAGAACTCTGTGAAGAACTGGTACAGCCTGGGGAAATAAAAATGGTATTGGGAATAGTTGTTATGATCTTATCCTACTGATTTCTTTCCAAAGATCCATTTGAGGACGGTTTTGACAATCATGCAATCAAAACAAAAATGCATTTAGAGTACACAAGAACAACATTCATCTTTAAGTGCAATTGAACTTGTATGTAAGGGAAAATAAAAATGTGGTTCTGTTTCCAATGGATAAAGCAAGGGCATCATCTTGAGTTGATACTGTTGAAGTGATAATAAGGACAAGAAAAACACCAGAGCAGACTGAAGAGCCACTCACTCCTCCTGAAGCCATAGTCTCACAGTTTGCCATCTAGAGGATTGAAGAGCAGTAGAAATCACTTGGCCTTGAGGCAAGAAATTTTAAAAAGACTAGTAACTGCTCAAAAAGACTAGTAATTGGAAATTGTTCATTTCCAATGATCATTAGCTTGAGTGAGTCAGCTTTAAGACATACATTGTTACCTGGAAATTGATTTTTGGAATAACTATTATATTCTCATTTTACTCGAATGACTTTTGTTTTAATAAAATAGTGTTTCGCAATTCTTCATTTTCACACCATTAGTTTTCATGTAGGGAATAAATTCAATTTTTCTTTTGGGTGTCTACTTTTAGATTCAAGTTGTAGTTGTGAAAATGCAATCAATTCATCAGTCTCTTCAAAATGTTTCAACACTTGCAAAAAATATTCAAATGTACATTTCAAAACTTTTACTGAAAACTAGGTGTTAACATATCCAGATAAAAAATAAAACGCATGACAGTAAGCAACATCTTTTATTTTTCTGATCTTTGACATTACTTTTGCCCTTTGGCACATTCTCAAATCTCTGCATATTTACACACAGAAGGCGAGTTTGTATGGCAGAAAAGATTTTCATGGCATTTAGCATGTCTAAGTTTCTTACTGTACTTAGTGCCACAGGCTTTCTGCTTTGCAAGGACACCAGCAGTCCCATGGCTACTGTCCTTCTCCAGACAAAATTATTTAAATTTGATGGTCTTCATACTAGCACTGCAGAAATTGTTTCCTGCTTATATTATTTACAGACCTATTCAAGAGAAATGTGCCGTTTTTAGAGGAAACAAAATTCTGCCCATTAGATTTTTATTTTTTTGCTGTAATAAAGTATGCTAAAGTGGCATAAGTTTGGTACCAGATTCTATCATCAACGAGCAAGTATGTGTGTTGTGGACACACATATGTTTATATGCATGTAGTCCTAAAAATTATCCACTGGTGCTACCTGGGTCAGTGGCTTTTTTTCTAGCTGTTTACACTGATGGCATAAACCAGGATACTGGTTTGTCTTGGAGCAAATGATTGTAAAATATCTCTCAAAGGCTCTTATATGAAAACCCTTTTCAAATAATCTTGTATAGTGTACAAACAGAGACCTGTACAGGGGGGTTTAAAACCTGTACAGGGGAGTCTGAGAAATGTNGGCGGCTCGGAGCTTCCTGGGGACAAAGGGCAAAGACCACCCTGACCTCGGGGGAACAGAGAGACCCTGAGAGTATAGGTAAAGTCTTTTGGGAAAAGACTTTAAAAAACAAAACAAAAAACAAACAAACAAACAAACAAAACCTTAAATGCTTTCCATGCAAATGTTTGCATTTATAAGAGAGAGCCATCTGCTTCTTCTTGCCTGTGAACTGACTTTCCAGTGGGATTGATCCATGAAGTGAGTCAGCCCCTACCTCATGGTTAGAAACCTGGGGCTTTTGTTTTTCCTTTTCGAAGAGTTTCATGTAATGAAGTATAGGAGGGAAAGGGGCAGGGGAGGGAGGAAACTGTGGAGGATTCTTTGTAATTGGATACACCTCTGGAAGTCTGTCAAAAAGGAAATAATTTTGAGACAGTTAATTTTTGTGAGTTCCTGGTAGATACTGAGTTGGTTCCACATTTCCCAAGACTGTCCTCCTCCAACTTATGGTTAAAGATGCAGTGTTGAGGAGCAGTCATAAAGATGCCCATTTCAGAATGTGAAAAAATAAGATGGGGAGAAGCCCAATGGAACAATTTAAATGATACCAACACCTTTGTATTTGTAATAAATTAAAATAAAGATAGATTTTATCGTAATTTTATCATTTGTATGCACTGGTTCTGCAAATTTCATTATTTTAAGGATTTAGAGTTGGTGTGTTGGCATAATGGAACTCACCAGGAAAAGAAATCTCTGGAATTGCTAAAAGAATTCTCAGTTACTTTTGGATGAGAGAATCTGGACCTTAAGAAAGCTACTGTATTAGAAGGTATCTACACTGTTATAAAAATGAAATATTTAATTTTGGAGACTGGAGAAAAATAGAATTAGGTCCTATAGTATTTTTAGTAACTGCATAAAAGTTTGATTTAAATGACTGACTTAGCATCACAGAAAATTTGTAAGGGAAATGAGGGATGTATTTCAATATGATATGTATTCACAGAATTAGTTTTTAAACCCTTTTTCTTTCTCTCACTTTCGTTACTGTTCATCAATATTTAAAATGAAATAAAAAGAATAAAAGTTAACTACTGTACAATCCAAATTCAGCTCTAGAGAAGATCAAGCCTAAGAATATGATTCCAGTTCTCTACTACCAGTCTTTCACCAACTGAATTGTGTATAATTATTTTTTTTTATTAGGTCTTCCATTTTTTTTTTCCTCTGGAAACTGACATTTAGATTCTACAGTAGTTACATTTAAACTCAGTGTTAACATTTGCCCCAATCCAATTTTTCCTTATTATCCTCCTTTGACAAGGAGTTTATGAATCCATAGTTTATGAAAACTCCTTTCTATTTCCTTATAGATCTAGTCTTTCAAGAGAGTTTAAACTTAATGTTCTCTTCACAAGGGACAAGGCTGTTTATAAACTTTGTTTCAAGGGTCATATTGCACCATGTTTTCTAATTATTCAAGATATTCAGCATATAGCAGTCAATAAAAGTCTATAAAAACTTATCTACCTTTCATTTGTATCTATATATGTATACATATTGCTTCCCAACCTATTTCTCTAAGTATTTAGCTTATTTTTCATGCTATTTAATATTTAATGTCGTCTAGTTTCCACTCTTTTTTCTTACCCTTTTTAAACTACAGCCTGTATATTTGGCTCTTACTCAATTCTTCAGCCTTACAGAAGAAAAGTAGCTTGTATGTCAGTGACTGCGTAATCAACTTTTGCTTGTAACTACAAATTGTATTCACGCAGATTAATTTTATTTTGCCCTCCAAATGTGTCTTTCTTTCAGTAGATACTTACAGGGAAAATGGCACTGGAGAGATGCAAGGGAGGCTTTTGCCAAAGATATTGCGGATAACTTCAAAATTGGAGGTTGACTTCCTTTCTGATCTTCCAGAAAATGCTATCAACACAGTCAAATTTCTCCTGCAAGCAGATGTACCCAGATCAACCCCAGCCCCATCCTCTTGTCTATTTGGCTGCTGGAGCCCAGAGCTGTCAGAATGCTCACAAGCCCTCAGCCGAGTGTAACTCACACTGAGCACAACTCCTCAGGAAGCTGTGTACCCTCATGCCTTTGGCATGTAGATACCAATGCTTTTGCTTTAGCAAAGCAGCTGGGTGGGTCATGGCCAAGAACTGAAGCATGTAGAAGCTGCTGTAGCTGTCTGTGACAGTGGGAGTGTCTCATATAGTGTAGAGTAAACCTCCAAAATTCCAGGTGTCTCCTATCTGCCAGATGTTTCTTTTTTCCCCGTCTCTCCTATGGAAGCTATTCTGGGAGCCACTGCTTTGTATAAATTATTAAATGCTCATCACAGCAACAATTTTCACTCAGCTGGAATAACACGACGTCAAATACTTCTCCTGTGGTCACATAAATATTCAATTGGTACGAAATGGGCTTTGGGAGAGTAGAGATTTGAATTATTTCTTATACTTTCTGGAACCTTCACCATGATACTTGCAGCTGTTTGGTGCTGGTAGATGCAGTTCCATTAACAACCAAGGAAAGGGGGAGGAAAACCTAGGACTGAATGCCCAGGTGTGGGTGGGGTGCAGACAGATCCAAGGCCAGGAAGGCTGAGAAAGGAAACATTTGAGGTTTTTTTGAAAATTACAATATCCCTGTCTCTCCCTTTCTCCACTTGAATGTTAAAACAGGGCCTTGTTGATCCCTAGAGGACAAAACTCATGGATCGTGACAGTACGCAGTTTTTAAATTGTTCCTTGCAATTACTTGTAACTGGATTATTTTCTGGTTTCAGTAGCTTCTATTAAAAAGAAAAAAAGAAAAAAAGAAAAAAGAAAAAAAGAAAAAAAGGAGAAAAGAAAAAAGAAAAAAAAGAAAAAAAGAAAAAAGAAAAAAGAAAAAAGAAAAAAAGAAAAAAAAAGAAAAAAAAAGCTGTAGTAAAATCTACATTCATGTTATTGTCATGTTACCTCTGTCTGTAAGGGAGGCTACATTGATATACTTTACTTCACGGGTACTTCAAGTCCTGTCTCTTACCTTTTCTGAGGATAATCCCATTTCTGTGCAGAAAACGCTCTAAGTGCTAGGCTGATACAGCTCCACAAGCACAGAGCTGTGGCGCAATCCCCTGGGAATGAGGAAGAGCAGTACTTGTGAGCTGTTCTCTAAGCATCCAATTTTTTAAATTTTTGATCAGTCATCCTTGAGTATTCTTACACTGAAAGAAATACCCTGTGGCATTGTCTTGGTTTGAAAGACAGGTATCTGCTAAGGAGGGGCAAGGTCTCTCTCAGAACGGAGGATTCAAATCCCCTCCCTCCAAATGATTATGATTTAGAAAATTAAAAGGGCTTTAATTAAATTAATTAAAAATTTAGAAAATTAAAGGGGCTTTAATTTAAAGGCAGAGGTATGGGGATAGGAATAACAGTTCTTTTAGAATGTATAACAAGACAAATAAACAACTGGATTTCTCAGGACCAGCGAATTCCTCCCGCAGCCAGCAGCAGCTTCCCATCCTCTCAGCGATGCCGAGAGCAAGAAAGCGCAGCTGCCCCCAGCCCTGTCCTTTACCTGCCCCAAAACTCACCTTATCTCCCCTGTCCTTTACCTGCCCTAAAACTCACCTTATCTCCCCTGTCCTTTACCTGCCCCAAAACTCACCTTATCTCCCCTGTCCTTTACCTGCCCCAAAACTCACCTTATCTCCCCTGTCCTTTACCTGCCCCAAAACTCACCTTATCTCCCCTGTCCTTTACCTGCCCCAAAACTCACCTTATTTCCCCCTCCCGGCTTTCGGCCACCTCTTTGTTTTGGTCAAGCACCCATAAGCTCCCAGTACTTGGTCTCCTAGCAACTTGTAGGGGAAAAAACTCTCTAAGTAAAAAAGGGAACAAACCTAACCCCCAACAGGCATAAATAACTCAGAGGAATAATTAACTGATTTATCTGAAATAAATATAATGCTCTGCAGGCAGTTGCAGCATGCTTCCTTTTCCGGATGCCTCTCCCCAAAATCTGCATCTCAAAGCATCGACATAAAACCTCGTATTCAAACAGAGCTATTGCACAGAGGTATCAGTGAGCACTTTCCTCCCACTGTACTTAAACACTGTTTTGCACATTTTATTTTTTCAGTACTGACAGAATGACAGAAATAAAAAGATAGAGACAGGTTCAACCATCCAAGGCCACATTCCTTGTTTACCTCCGGTTCTCCCCTGCTGCTCTGTTCTGCAAACACAGGCTCCTTTTTGCAGCAGAAACACTTCCCCCATTGCGTCTCCTTTCCTGCAGAACAATTCATCAGCATCAAGATGAACTGATGTGTGTTATTACCATTTTTTTCCTGCTACACGCCACCAGGGAAGTGGTCCAGATACATAATGATTGTAGCAATAGGGATTTTTTTGTCTTTTTTTTGTGTACATTTCTAACAGGACAGGCAGTTTACAGAGAGTATGATGGGATTTTTCTTTAGGGATATGGAGACGAAGAAAAAAACGGGATTCTAGAGCCATGTAACTTTTAATTGAGCAGTGAAAAACTTTAATTCTGTGCAATTGTCAAGCTAGATTTTTTTCCTCTTAGGGTTATTCAGTCTTTGCAACATATTGCTCAGAACCTGAATACACTATGTATTGTTTTATAAGTAAGTTTTCTTTTTTCTTTTCTCCTTTCGCGTTGAATTATTTCATGAGCCATCAGCAAATAGGAAATGGATTTCTAATCTTTCTTTGCTCTAAATTTTACTTTTACCTAATTTCTCATATAATTTGCTTCTGCTTTTCTTAACGGGTAAGTTTCTTGCAACATTCTAAGCATAAAAGCATCTTTAATGGGGTGCATTTTTCCTCTGCTTCTCACCTTCCATACAATAGATAAATGACTTGTTTTTACTGTTGTTTATCATGCCAGCATTATTGTATTGTTATGTGCTAATATTATTGTTATGGTATGTTTATCACTGGTATAAATTTGGCTTAGTAAAAAGGGAATCTCTATTTTGCAATATCCAGAATTTAGTTCAATTTTAAAATGCCAAGAAATTCTACTTGATTATTTTGCTGGTAACTGAAAAGCAGGTGTCTTCAGAATAATTAAATATCTGCTTGCCACTATTTTTTTTGGTAATATTTATTTCCAGATTAGTTTTCTTTTGCTGTCAGAAGAGAATAATCTTTCTTGCTGTTTGCTTCAGACAAAATGTGAAATAAGAAAACTGAGAAGTGTAATAGAAGAGAAAAATATCAAATGTAGAAGTTTGAAGAAGAAAAATTTAAAAGTTTGCCTACCTGAAAATTTTGTATAGTTATATAAATTGGAAACTGCTATTAAAATTCTGCTTTTCCTCTTCACCTGTCTCTTGACATCAGTATTTTCTTTATAATCTTTTCACATTAAAATGTAAGGGGTTTTTAGCAATGGACATTTCACTCATTTTTTCACTTCTATATAGGTATGTTCCAAGGATTACAGGCACAAGAATGAGCAACTCTTTAGAATTCTAGTTTAGCTTTAGACCCAAATATTTCACAACAAATTGTGAAATTTTTCATTATGTTTGTCATAAAATAAACTTTATGGTTTATTTTAATTACAATTTGAAATTGTGTGCCTACTTCCTGTTTTAAATCAATCTGGTTCCAGCTCCCTTGCATTTTATTTTTGTTACATCCTTTATTATAACCATTGCAGGTCCAACCTCCTGTTACCATTGCCATCACCAGACTGGGTCAGATGCAGCTTTGTCAAGGCATATTTTTGAAAACCTTCAAGAACAGATGTTTCACCTCTTTTTGGGTTACATGTTCTGATGATGCATCACCAATGCTATAAAAACTCATTATTAGTGCTCAATCTGAACCTCCCAATGCCATCATGTGTGGCTAGTGTCACTAACCAGATCATTTAGCACTATAAACTGTTTAGTACTGTAATCTTTGCAAGTCATTTCCCAGTAGTTATAGGCTGCTGGAACTCCTTAGTTTATTTTTCATATTAAATTAACCTAGTTTGTTCAACTTCTCACAATCTATTTAGACCCCTGACCTTCTTAAGCAGCATTTTATGGACCTTTTCCAATTTTCTAACACCTTTCCTGAACTGAGTGGGTGTGAAGGGGAAAAGCTAGACACAAAATTGCAGGTACAGCTACAGTGGTGCCAAGTAAAGGGAATTAATAACACTTTGATCTGCTGGCTACATTTCTCATAAAGTTCCTTTATTTGTGGTGCAAGTGCATAATTGGCTGGTGTTCAGGGTAGTGCTTCCCATAATGTTCAGGTCCTTTCTACGAGAGCTGCTGCTCAGCCTGAATTGATGTATGGGGATTTTTCACTTGCAGCATTTTGCACTAGCTGAACCTCATGAGTTTCTTTGAAGTTTCATTTTCTTTCTGGGCAATAGTTAACACTGGCCATAGTTAACTTTTGAGGTGGCTAGGTTTCTTAAGGAAATAATTGGCATAGGACACAACGCAGGTGGATTAAGTTTTAGTTTAGGGTTCTGTTTCATCTGACTATCTGAAAAGCACTGTGGAAGTACAAAAATTAATTTAAAGCATGGCTTTCTCAGAGCCTGGTCTAGTGGCAAAGCAACTCAGTCCTCCTGTTCTTATAATTCACTGTTGAGTTTACAGATCTCAAATAATACAGTTTTTCACAAGGCTAGATGTAATATGATGAAGCAAGACCAAATCTTATTTCCTTATCTCTTCCGACAAAGACTATCTCATGAAAAAGGATGTCTATCACAGAGAATTAATCTCACTGTCAAAACTAAAAACCTAAAACTCAGGTAAAAACTCAGTAAGATCAACCTTAAGCTTTAAAATAATGATTTTGGTTCTGCTGGTTGTCGAGGTGGAAGATTTTAATCTAGTTCTGGTTTGATCCTGATCTCTTCATCTTTCATCTGTTTCAGAAAAGATTTATAAAAAACTTACACAGAGATAAATGTGGGTCATAGCATAACATTACAATTAAATATTACAAAAGAGAACATTCATTAGGCAGTGCTTATGTGGGTAGATTTTTATTTCAATGAACTTCAGAGCCAATGTAGCCCGTGCATATGGAGCCTAAGAATGTGTGCGTTTTCTACATATCTCAGCCACCAATTCTTAATTGTTCTGTTATCTTATTGACCTTATAAACTCTCCTTATTGACCAAAGAATTATCTTTCAAGATCCTCATATAATCATATTTTACAATTATCAAGTTTAGTCAGATGACAGTGTGAAAGATTTAATTTAAAAGTTACCATTGTAGAGGCATTTTTTCTTCTCTTTGCAGACTTTAATCCCAGCTGTCTTATCCATAGCTTCATGCATACATACCACCTACTGTTAGAAACAGAGCTTTATAATGACAATATATATAATCTATTATTTTCTAGTCTCAGAATTTAATCCCTGTACAGCATTTCTGAGCACTGCCTTACCCTGGCTTTCTCTTCCCATCATTTTGTGTATTGTTAGTGTCAGTGAAATCTACTTGAATTCAGGAGGTCTGTAAGTCCTTGTGGGGGACTGTGGACCAGAAATTAGAAGGATGGCCCTGAGTATCAGGTAGCTGACAGCCTCTTTTCCAAGAGCGAGCATGGTAATCTCTTTAATATGTAATTTTACTTATGAGCCCCTCTTCTTCCCCTCTTTATTTTGTAATTCTTATCATTGGAGAGCCAGTAATGGCCCTTTTTTTTGTTTTGTGCTGGTAAGAGAAGGAGCATAGTGTATACTGCTCTTCTACTTCATAGGCAATTCAAAAGGTGTCAGCCAAGGTTTCTCAAAGAAATAGATCTACCCTAGAACCTGACAAAGGTTTAGACCATTACAGTGGAAGAACTACATTTGTTTTTTGCAGATTGCACATGTTTATTAATGACTAAGTTCATAGTTTTTATTATATTCTCTTTTTTTTTTTTTTTT
>VWYO01028481.1:0-14644 GCA_013400275.1 Rhadina sibilatrix | reverse complement strand
CGCTGGCTTCCCGCCCCCCGCCGCCGCAGCCGGCGGGCTGGCAGCTGGGAGGCTGCTCTCCGCCAGGATGGTTCACCATTCGGGCTCCATCCAGTCCTTCCGCCAGCAGAAAGGTGAGTGCAAACCCCGCGGTCACCGGGGAGCCCCGCGCCGCTGCCCGCTCTGCGCAGGGAGCGGGCACAGGGGGTCTGGCCGCGGTTTCCGTGCGGTGTCGCCCCGCGGGTGCCGGATGCGTTCTGTGTGCCTGCCTACACTCGTGGCCGTGGGTGTTGGCATGCGGGCTGTAGCCCGGCTCCCGCTCTGGAGGAGCGCTGATGCTGTCAGAGAAGATGCTCTGCGTGCCGGCTGTCAAATAATGCGGCTGCGGTGGAGGGGCGTGCAGCGGGCCGGGCCGAGCCGCGCCACAGAGCTGCCGGGGGCCCGGGGGTCCCGCTCCGGCTCCAGCCCACCTCGGCCCCGCCTCGCCTAAGTTTGGTTTGTTTTTTTTCTGCCTGAAAGGCGGTGCTGCTTTGGTTCTCAGCTGTTGGACAGGTGAATCTAAAGATGCCGATATGCGTGATGGAGACAGGTCGTTTACCCTCCGGAGTTCGCTGCAGTCGTTACTAGGTTTGTTTTAGGTTTTAGTCTTCTTATCATCGTGTTATCCAAGTAGGAAAGTAGGGGGAAGAATACTGGCTGTGATTGTGAGCAGGGCTCTGGTGTTGTAAGTGCAGATACGCCTTAGGGTCATTTGTGGTATTGTGGTTTGGTTTTTGTTTGTTTGTTTTGGGTTTTTTGGTTGTTTGTTTGTTTTATCTGGGCATTTGTCAAGCAGAAGGTCTTTGCTGATCAGCAAACATAAAGGTGAATTTCCAGTTGCAAGTAACATCACCATAGAACTTGTATTGTGTTCATGTTAGAAAAATAATTCTCTCAATTAACTTTATTTTTTCTTGATCATGGGACCAATATTTTTACTGTATTTTTTTCTCTCTAATTCTGCTTTGATGGATGAGATGAACCAAGATTTCTCTCGCTTTGTTATCTTTCAGTCATTGACAAACTTTTTATTTTTAAGTTGTTGTAATGCAGTATGCCATTAATTATGATAGGAAATGGTATTCTTTATACATAAATCATGAGGTCACTTATTGGATTTTGCCTCATTCAAGTTCTTCTCTTTGACTCATTAGTTGAAAATAAATAATTCAAAGCACTTTTTCCGTTCTGGTAATCCTATAATAAATTTACTTCCTTGCTGTAGAGGTTTTGCGTTTTATACCAGTCTTGTGTGCAGTAATGAGTGGTGCTGTCTCAGACTATAAAAAGTCTAGTTTCGTTCAAAGGTAATTAATAGTATAAATTTTTTTTTCACCTGTGAAGTCTACATTTATAAAGGCATTAGAAGCCTTGAAGCCACAGCGTTTAGTCCTTTTTCATAAGACAATTTTTTTTTCCATTACAGCAATGATTTGCAAGCTCCAGAACCACTGTCAAGGCCCTTCAGAAAAAAACACAGCTCTTTTGAAATAATCTTTAAAAAACCTACCCCCAAACTAACTTTTGGTGTTCTAGTTCAACCTGAACTACGTTCAAGTTCTTTGACTTGTGATTTATAGAACTCTGTGTTGGCACAAGCTGTAAAACTTTGTAAAAACGAAGTGAGTTTTGCCAGTTACTTTTTGAGAGGATTGTTGTTCTCGTCTCCTCGTTCCTGAAGAAATCCTGATGAAGGCACCTTGCCAGTCATCGGGCTTTGTAAAAGAGAGGATGCTTTTCTGGAGCAGTGTAACCTGTACAGTGTTGGCTAACACAACTACTGCTTTCCCAAACTTCTCAAACGCAGTGTGCTTTGTACAAAATGTGCCCGAGTTCATTCTGTTTTTCTCAGCCTAAAGCTTTTAGGGATGGGGGGAGGAGAGGATGAAATCTCGATCCAAAGGCTACAGCAAAACTAAGCAAACCTAAATCCTAATCAAGAATTTGTCCTCTTATCTATGAGGTATTGAGAAGAAGCTGAGCATCTGGTGCTCTGAAGTTCACAGGCACTGATCTTAGACACAATGTTTTTCCTTTCTTTTAATTTATTACTTGATATCAGCCTTTATTTAAAATTTAATGTTCTGCTTACTAAAATTTCTAACTTGCTGTTGCTGAGATTTTGACTAAACGCATTGTTTGTTTTCCAGCTGCTCACAAAATAGTGCCCTAAATTCCCCTTCTGTACAGAATCAGTGGTAATCTTCATGAGATGGCCAAATGCCCATCACAGCTGTGCCTTGTATGCTTCGCTTGCATTGAGACCAAGCTTCATTTTTTTTTTTTGGGGGGGGGCATTGACAGGGCATATATGGAAAACAAACATCAGCAAATCTCATTGTTCCTGAAAGCAAATAGAACCTACTTATTGCCAGGTAACATAATATTCAAACTCACTTGCTAAAGAGGAATAACTTTTAAAATGGGAGGCAGAATGGGGTAGAGAGCAATTTTTTCCTCTTACCTACTCTGAGCACTTTGTTCTAGCTGAGAAGTTGTGGTTTCAGTACCAAAACTGTTTTTACAAGGTTTGCAGGAATAAGACTAAGTTCTCCAGTCTTTCAGGTATCTAGGAGCATTCAACAGGAAGGAGAAAAGAAAGAAAGGGAAAAAAAAAATTATATCTCAAGCATTTGTTACTGTTTAGAATTTAGGTGTTGTTTTTCTTTAATTTATCTTTCCCTTCTTGACAGTGTGAGGAGGTGTTCAGAGTAGGAGGCTGCTGCCATCATTTTGTCTTGCTCTTTGTTCAAATTGTGTATGCAGAGTGAAACCTTCAGTTTCAAAACCTGCAGCAGAGCTCAACATAGTGTTATAAAAAGACACATAAAGGGTTGAGAAAATGAATCCCATTCTTCTTCACCCCCACAATTCTTGTTCTTCTACTTGTATCCAAAGATAACGTCTATTGCCAAGAGCAGTGTCCTAGAGGTAGACTAATCTGTATCTCTGCACAGCAGTGTGTTAGATCTGTTTAGCCATCTGTATAGTATTTTCTGGCTATTTTTAACCTCTACTTTGGCAGAAACTGGTTTTTCTGAAATTATTTCCCTCATTAATATTCTCAGATAAAAACCATATTAGTAAATATATACCCTTATATATACCCTTTGCTTTTTCAAAAGGTGAGGCAACCTATGGCCTCTGAGGAATTATGTCAGAGGAAAGGGAAAGAAATGTTTATTATTTACTAGACTCTTCCTAACCATCCTTTACAAAAGAATAACTTTCTTCCTTAGAGATTAATATATAGGTAATACATACTGGATATTACTGTATATAGTTCTTTAATATACAGGTTTGTTTAAAACCAGTAAGTAATTAATAGTTATTCATAAAGGAGAAATAATATAATGTTGATAAAGGCAAAGATAATCTCTACAGTAATTTGTAGTTTAGTAATTCCAGGGAAATACAGCTAGTTAGGAATCATAATCTTTTACATGTAGGACATAAAATTACACTGCAGCCTTATGGCAGATCTTGTGTTTTCTGTAATAGATGCAGGGCAGGTGCTAAGCAATTTCTTGTTTTATTAGGGGACTCTACTGATGAACACTTATGTTCTTCAGACAGAGAGGCAGCCTAATTTGCAAGAGGCTCTTGTAATGGATGCTTGGTGGGTTTGAATAAACCTGTGTTTAAGGTGCAGGTCAAGGCAATTACTGTGCTTAAAATTTTAAACATCTAGGGCTTTTATCCTGATGCACAGACTACAGTTTCCTTCATACTTTGCTGGGTGCTTTTATTGACCAGTGTGATATTTTTTAATACCTCTATCAAAGTTTTTAATGAAGGAGCTCAATGCTGGGAAAAAGAAAAGATGTTTGTGCTTTAAAATCGAGTTGCTTTCATCTTGGTGTATGAGATTTCAGAACGTGGACTGCAGATTGAAATGCAGTGGCTAACTTGGGGTGCTTCTCATGTTTCTGCTCAAGGAGTTCAATGTCTCCTGGTTCAATGAGGGAGGAAGGAGTTAATCAAATTCAATGAACATTAAATCTTTGAGAGTACTGATTTAATCTCTCAAGGGATTTATCTTGGAATAGCTTGAATTGAGACTTCTGAAGAAGTCAAGGATCTACATAAAAGATGTATTCCAATTCTCATCTGTGCCAAATATTTTGTTTCATTTTATATATTGCCATTTCAAGTTGTTGTGTGATTTTAGAGGGATTGAGGATTGGCTTGAGAATCTCTAATAGCTCTGCCTTCACAGGGTAGCTTGTTGATTCTTTGACTTTTTTTGTTAAATCACTTTGAGCACCACTGTTGTTCCATTATGGTTTCTTTACTCTGATTTTAAGATCTTAATGACCTGCATTCTTTGTAAAACAACCTGTGAAATTGATTTGCCTTTCTTGTGAATTTAAATGAGAATTTGTAAACATTACGTTTTATATTGCTGCAGAATTCTAGGTATTCAGGAACTTGGACTTGTGGTTAAGAATCTCATGGAGACTTCTCCAAGGATGTTTGGTGGCATGAGTGAACCTAGTAAACTTAATAATCCGAAGAGACTGCTGAAATTACTAGAAGATGGAATTCTGTCAAACAAAAATTTATGAGAGAATGTGACCCTTTGCCACTGTTCTCCAGAGCAGAAAGGCCCAAGTTTTCATGTTCAGTGTGAACACAGCAATTTTTTTGGCCTCAGCTCTTCAGTTTTCATTCCAAGGAGCACTAACATGTACAGAAAATTTCAAAGCTATACTCATCTTGACTCTAAAAGCTGAGAGCAATGCAGCTATTAATACAGTCTCTTAAAACAATAATTTATTTTAAACAGTGTTACTTAAAATATTTCTTCTGGGCACTGAAAGGCAAGGTCCAATGTTTAATAAGGCTATATTTGCCCTTACTTCTTTTGCCTGATACAACTGCTCAGCCCAGGATGCACTCCATCTTTTTCACTCAGACACCTTTGGAGGGCCCAAAATATGTCTTATTATCCCAGATTATACTGCTGTGAGCTGTAACTTCAAAAAATACAGAGCTTTTTGAAAACAATCACTAAATGTGATTAAACCTTATGTGGGTGCATGAGTGCTGTAGAAAAAAGTNTGATTGGTTTAAAAAAATTTTTTTTTTTTTTTTTTTTTTTTTTTTTTTTTTTTTTTTTTTTTACTGAATTAATATTTTAAGTGAGAAAGCTAAGGGTATCAGAAAATTTTGGGATGTCACATATAACTATCAGACTACAGATGATGATGCTATGATTAGATGTCTATGCATTGACTGTCTACGTTCTGTTTTAAGTATCACTCGATATAGTAGTATTTGTGGGCAAATCTTGTACCTATTCCACAAGTTTTAAACATTTCCTGAATAAAGACCTGTGAAAATAGGCAACTCTTGCCACCACTCATTTTCTTTAGAACCCTTGTCAGTTTTTTCATTTGGTATCACCACAAAATTGAGAGTTCTTGATCTGCCTTCATATTTTGGTTTATTTATTCTGCTTTTTGTTACTTTTGAAGTCTGCTAAATGAGTGATAAATTAAACAGCCCTGTCAGTTTATATTCTGTTGTAGTAGTATTTTGAATGTATCAGTTTTTGTTGAAAAGTCTTGCAGCAAAATCAGCAGCAGTCAACATATTTTATAATTAGAGGTATTTTAAAGTTCCAACAACTGTGAGAAATTGAAACACTGTCTTGGCTAACAGTACCAAGAGCCATGCTTTACAGTTAATGCTGATGGCTAAGTAGTAAGTGGGGAAGTAATGAAAAAAAAATAGCCATCCATATTTTAGACATAGTGTGATAGCAGAAAGTGGGTAGGCTAAATTCACAAGTTTGCTGAGCAACATGAAAATTAGTTGTTTTCTGCTTTGGCCTGTCTAAGCTGAAGAGAGTGTCTGTGTTGTCTTGAGTCAAACATGCAATGACGTTTGCAGAAGACATTGTATCTGTGGTCACCCAGATTACAAATCTTCAGCAAACTTGTCTGGAGTTAGGTCAGTTCTATATATTCTACAGCCTATGTTACAGTAGATTATTTATCAGGCAGGTGAACTCAAAACCAAACTGTAGTGTACAGCAATTTGTTTTAACAACTCTGAGCTACAATGAATACTAATTCGTCATTGTTTTCTCAGAAAGAGATTCTGAGTCTGCCTCAATTTGGATTATTATCTGTCTTGTGAGGGCTTTTAGCCAGTGCAGTTACTTAAGGGAGGAATTGCTTATTTGTCTGACTGGTGAGGTCACAGTTCAATTCACAGTATATCAATGATTTCAAAATTTGAAATTTTGATCATTAACATTTTGTCCAGGTTCCACATCGGGGAGCCACCCGCCCATTTTTGCTGTCGGCCCTGTGGCCCTGCTGCCACCTCATAGGCACTGGTGGTTGCTGGTGCTATTTAATGCTTCCCTTCATGCAGGACACTGGGGAGGAGAAGCTGCCACAGCCTGCCCTTTTGCTTGAGGTGTGGCCAGGCAGGCAAAACTTGCCACAGCCCCTGCTGAGATGGCAGTGGCCACGGCGGTGTATCGCCAGCACGCTGGCAGCCACGGTGCCTCCCCACCCCTGGGGAAAAAACTGTGCAGGAGCTGCTTTGATTTCTTTCTTAAATATGTCACCACAGAGGCATTACCAGCTTCTCTAACTGGACCAGCAGCATGGTTATCTTCAGAGCCATCAGAGATTGGCTCTGTCGGACATGATGGGAGCTTCTAGCAGCTTCTCACAGAAGCTACTCCTGTGGGACCCCACTCCCCCACCACCAAAAACCAGGCTGTGCCAAATCAGCACACTGAGTTACCAATTCTGTGATTTTTTTTTTTTTTAATACTTGCTAAAATTAGTCAGGCAGCAGATCAAAACTTGTATTACTATTGCAAGCTTTCTGCAAGTAATTCTGGGTGTTGCTGGACAGGTGAGCTTCAACACTTAGAGGGAAGTGTTGCATAAAGCAGTTAATTACATCTTGCTGATAAGACTTCACTTTTAAAATTTTTTTTTCCTAAGAATTGGTATCAGGGATGCTAATAAGATTAAAACTGCATATGAGGTCTTTGTATTCTAAGAAGTGAGACAAAGTAATACATTTGATAGGAACAACTTTATCATCTCTCATTTTAGTGTGTTGTTTTGCCTGCAGATTGTCTGAATTCTAACATTATTTAGCTCTGATGGTCCAGTTCTCTTTAGATTTATAAAATCCTTTTATTTTTCATTTTTCACAATAAAAAATACCAAAGAATCTGACCAAAAATCACCATTATTGATAGTAGTGAAAAAGAATCTGAAAATACTGATAATCTCCCTCTTTCCCTCCATGTTATTTTTTCCCTTTTTTTTAGTCCAATAATCTGGGCATCCAATAAGTAAATACCGTATCACACTGCATCATAAAGCAGATGGACTCTGAAATATTGATGGCTCCTATGCAAGAGCCTGAACTGAAGGGAGGAGAGGTCTGGGGGAAGAGAGGCTTCAAAAACTGGGAAAGGGCAGAAGATCTAATCCTGCTAGTTATGTCTATGGTAACAGTTTTTCCCAATGCAGGAAAAAAATACTGCTCTTTGGAATAGGAAATAACACTCATAAAGGCCATGTGTGAAGTTATTCTACAAAATATTATTGTTTTGTGAGCCTCTTCTTATTTTTCTCCCAGTTTAATGCTAACTTTCTTTATCAGTTTTTTATGAAATCGTGTTGGAGGTTAGGATTTGCATCAATTTCAGTTCCTGAAGAAGGTCTTGAGGATGGCATTAGGGAGTATGTGACAATTTCGTAGGGAGCAAAGCTGTTTCACTGTCTCACAATTGTATGTTCAGAATGAATATACGATGCAAAGCACAAATAGTGCTTATTTCAGTGCTAGAAGTCGTGCAGAAATTCAGTCCATAGTGGTGGGAAACTGATTGTTCTATGTAAAATGCAATTTCTCTTTCTTGGTAAGCAGGTGGTTTTTGCACACAGTTGCCATCTTGCTGTATTTGGAAGCTGTTGTTTCTTCTAGAGTAGTGGCAGTTGGCTTATTGTATGCTTCTGTAACTGCAGAGGTCACACATCTGAAGAGGCTGAGTTTTCTGAAATGGGCGTTCACATTTTTAATAAAAAAGTGCAGGAAAACCAGCACTTCTCAACAGATTACCTAGGTAAAGCTAAGGTAGGAGAACATCTCAGTTTCCATTTCTTCAGTTCTATAAAGCTTTTGCATTTTTTTATGCTTAATCTTTAAAATAAATTTGCATGTGTACTATTAAACTCAAGAATTAGATACTTGAACAGTAAAATATCCCTTACAAACACTATCAGTATAAAGAGACCATCTGCCTTATCAGCTTGCAGTATAAATCTTACAGGAAATTAAGCTTTGTAGTTTGAGAGGTGGAACTTCCTGTGTAAACCACCTTGAATATGCTGGATGTCTGACTGGCAAAGGGAAGTTTCTTTGAGGAGGCTCTTTAAAAGTAGGTATGGCTGTCTCCATTCCTTTCCATATTCTATTTCTTTATTTCTTTTCTCTGCTAGTTTGCAGAATTTTTGAGATTCATATTTGACCATTTTCAGCTTCTTATTGTTCCTTCTGTTCCCATATTTTTAAGCTTCATCGTGAATGAATAAAAAAAAAATCTTCTGTCTTCTTTCTGCTGTAGTTGCTCTATTAGCTTAACTCTTTCCTCTCTCTTATGCTGAGGAAGGCTTCCAGAACTTTATGAGAAATTGGGTCAGAAAATGTCTCTGGAGGAATCTAAAATAAAATTACTCCAAACAACTCAACTTTGAAACTAGGTCAGATTGCTCAGGGCATTATCCAGTCAGGTTTCAAAAATCTGTTCCACAGTCCTCTCCATCCCTGTGTTTCAGTACTCTCAATGAGATAAATTGTTCCCTTATGACCAGTTGAAAATTTGGATCTTCTGACTGTTCTCAGTTATCTTTTTCTTGGGCATCTATGTTGGTTTCCCTTCCCTTTTAAAATTTTTAAGGTACTGGAGTTGTCTTCAGAGCAGCCGTGATGTGCAAATAAGTTGTTTCTTAGACTGCTCTGGTAAAGTGCTGCTTCACCAGCTTCTCTTCCTGTTCCGTGCCCTCTAGCTTCTTAACCATCTTTGTAGCCCTTCATTGGACTGCCTTTAGCATGTTGAGGGGTCCTGTACTGAGGTGATACTGAAATCGACCAGAAAATAAACTTTCTAACGCAATTTGAAGCATTAAAAAGCAGGCATTCTTTGTCAGTGCTGGGCATGTTAGAAGGCTATCTCCTTTAATCTAACGTGTGTGAGGAGACTTTATGACAAGGTATTTATCCATCACAATCATACATATTCATTACAATATATCTCCTAGCTAATATGTAAACATTGCTTTCCTAGAACTGATTTGCATGCATCTGCTTCCTGCTTTGAAGTCCTTATGTGGCCCTGGAGGATCCTCTAAAGAAGTGTCTGGTGGTCATATTCACTGAATGCTTCATTATTGCAGGCAACCTTTCCTTGAACTTTTTTTGAGGGCGTGTTCTGCTGCTTCTTGTTACATAACTCACCAAAAAAACCCCCACTATAGTTCCCTTTGTCTATTTCTCCACTGATTCCAGCTATATTTATAGTGCTGTGTGCATACCTTTGCATCCTTTTATCTTTTTTATTTGTTAGTCTTAAAGCCCTGTTTAACAGCTTCAGGGGCGCTGAAAATTTATGTTCTCTATGTTATTTACTGGGAGCAGCCCAAAGCTGGATGCTGTTCAAGATGTGGCTGCAGGAGAGTCAACTAGAGAGGAATAATCTCTTCCCTTGACACCTCCTAGCTTCACACTTGGCAAAGTAGCTCAAGAAGGAATCAGCCCATGTTTCTGCAAGTGCTCCACTGCTGACACCACTGGGAGCCAACCTGTTGAGTAGTACCAGTTATTATAGCAAATAGCCAGTGCTGTGAATTTCTAAATTAAATTGTTTTGTTGGTTTCACCAGCAAAGTGAGGAGGAAACTGTTCAAAAGAAGTAGGGGTGGCTTTGTCAGTTGCTGTGAATGATGAATGGTTTGGCTTCTGGAACAGCTAAGGTCTTGAGAAACAAAAGCTTATAAAGTGTTGGAATAGATAACAGCTCATCTATGAAACTTTGATTTTAAGGTTCCAAATACTGTATGCCTTCTAATTGGGAATTCTGGCTGTAACTGGAAGATCTTATAGGCATAGATGACTCAAAGAAGGGCAGATCACCAACTGCAGATGAGCTGTGCTGTTTTAATTTATCTAACCCAACACACTGAATGAATTGGGCCTAAAAAGCTGCCATCAATAAAACACCTATAATCAAGTCATGTGTCCTACTAGTAGCAAAACAAAAAGAGTATTAATCCTTACCCTTCCTAAAGCAACTTTTCAGAGGTTTGGGGTTTTTTTTGGCAGAGGTGAAAAAGACACTAGTGGAAGACTTTTTCCATCAGTATGAGGATTTGTCAGTCAGGAAAAAGACTCTAGTGGTGATTTCAGTACTTAAGAAAACGGAGTTCTTAGGGCAAGTGGGCCACCTTCCTGGAGTGAAGTATAGAAATGTGCAGAGTTTACAGATAGAGCTTTGGAAAAAGTTGAAGGCAGCTGAATGCACTGAAGAGGACTGGTTAGACTGAACAAAAGCAGTTGGTGAGCCCCAAGAGGTGTGAGATACGTGTCTGTAACCATTGTGTGTAACACCTTGGTGTGCAAACCGAGATGATGTAGCTGTCTTTAGATGCAAGGCAAAATTGCATGCTAAAGCTTTCCACAAGAAATCTGTTTTGTGGGCTTCCCCCCCTCCCCGCCCCCAAATTTTTGTTTGTTTTTAAGCTCATCTTCTAAAATAATTAATTAAAAGCTGTAAGCACTAGTAAACCAGTTCTATTAGTGTCTATGAATCACACCCAGGATTCAGATAACTGCAACTTCTGGATTAGTCATTAGTATTCTCTTTTTATTAATTAAGTTTGAAAGAAAAGGAAAACTTTGTACTCAAACTGTTTTTAATGATTAATGTTAGTATTGATTCTATTGAACAGACATCATTTTACTGAAACTTTACAAGAATTGCATTTTCCTATTTCTTTTTCAGTCAGATCAGGATTTCACTTGATCCAATTTTTTTTTTAATAAATCCAACATTTAATGTATTAGGTGACTTTCCAAATCACATGTGTAACATCCATTGTTATGACAGTGACTCAGCGAAGGCAGAGAATATCTTACATCTACTTTGAAGTTCTATTTATTGAGCATTCAGAAATGAATCTGCTTATCTGCATTCAGTGATCATTTCTGTCCTCTGGTCCTGACTGCAGATCTCCAAGAAAATTTTGATTCTTTCAATGTGAGCTTTCTTGGCATTGCTGCTTCCAACCTTGTTTGACAAACTTAAAAGACAGGGAAGTACAAATGATTTTTCATCCAGCCAATTTTTTTTTTCTAGCAAAAAGGGTTGCTTTTAAGAAGTCAAAATTTTAGAGTAGCAGCACACTGAAGTCTTCTTTTATCTGATGTTTTTACTTTAGAGGTTCTTTTTCTCTAACTTGAAAATAGAAGCAAATATTTTTTTCAATTTAAATAAAATAATTTTTCAGACAAAAATGGGTGATTTCCATCCTTCATGTGTATCAGTAAAAGCAGACTTAAGATCAGTTGAAGGAAATAAGTAATGTTTTTTTTCAGGCTAGTTGCTATATACAACATGTGTAACATTGTGCATAGCCTAGTTCTAAATGTCATTGTCAGAGCTATAAAATAGAAAGATCTTTTGATCTGATCTTTTGCAACTGCCTCACTAAAATTTTGTATTAATATTACAGGAAAGCATGGTGCTTCTGGTTTGTTTTAAAAAGATATTCCTGTTAAGGTTGTCTTTTTTTCTAGTAAGACAGGTAATATTTATTTTCATTGTCATCACTGTCTCTATGCTTCAGTAACTAGAAAGAAAGTAATTTGAATGTGATAGGGTGTTTCTGATGACAACGTGCAAAGGTTTTCTGTCAGCAAAATGTAATTCCCTTAGTATCTTGAAACAACTTTTGAAATCCAGAGTAGGAAGGTTGTGAGGCAGCTGGAATCCCTGCAGCAGAAGATGTTTAATCTCTTGGCTTCTTTGCAAATATCAAGTGAGATGAATTTTTTTATCTGAAGTTGAATCTAAGCAATTGGTCAGATTAAGTATTATGACGTTAATTCCATATCAGGGTTGAAAATCCATTTGGTGAATTGACTCATTTAGGAAATTTTGGGGGATTTTTAATGGTGTAAGTAGAAATGTAGTTCTCATTGGAACACAGATTTACTTTATGACCACCACCTGAATTTCATATGATAAGGCAAAATAAATGCTTTCACATAAAAGAAAGGAAAAAAAGGACAAAGAATAGAGTTGAGATTCTATTTTTTTTTTTCTTTTCTAGAATGTATTCTTTTTTCTTGTGCTATTTTACCTGAAGGAATATGAAAGCAGAATTGTGGGTACAGCTGCAGAGCTGAAGCCAAGAAGTGTGAAAGTTTTACAGTATTAAAGGGATGTTTCTATTGCATTGCTTCATAACAAGCACTTTAAATAAGTTTATTTGTCCCTTGTTTATGGTGGTCAAACTCTAAAATGCTTTTTTGAACAGAGAATATGTAAAAGTTATTCTCCAAACTCCTGTCACTCCTTTGTCTCTCCCTTGTGTAATAGCATCTTGTTCCTTCTTTTTTTTCTGTATTTCCTTCTTTTCCCTCTTGTCTTTTAGGCTAAGAAAACTTACCCAGATGTCTTAGGCAATATTTGAATAATAATTGTTTTGTAGAACCAATTGCTGATTGATTTTTTTTTATTGGTTGCTGTTTGGTTTTAACTTACAGGCATGTAGCTCTCCTTATCCTTTAGGATAACTATTTCTGTTGCGTTCTTTTCATACTTTTATTCAAGCAATATAAATTAACAGAAACTCTCTCTTATAATTCAAACACTGAAATCAGTATCTATCCTTGTCTCTCCCTTCACTATTTGCAAATAGAGTTAAATCTTTACTATGTTTGGAGAGGTGGTATTCTGTTTATATTTAGCATGTTGTTAACACCATTTTAAAGGCAAAAGGATTTTGTTTCTGCAAGTTTATAGTATAGTCTGTTTTTGTTAGAGCCTATAAATATACAAAAAAATGATTTGTCGTCTCACATTTCCTCATGCTCCTCCCAAATTTTATGACTATTCTTCAAAATATTAGTTCTGGACATGTCAAAATGAAAGAAAACTTTAAGCAGTATAATAATAATCATACTCATAATATGTTTATGAGAATGAGCTGCTTTCTTGTCTGACACTTTAATTCCATACAATCCTACAGTTTCATAAAGAATCACAGATATCCCTCTGTAGTGAAATCCTCTTTATAGGTTACTTCTAAAATGTAAATTTCCCCACCCTATTCCATTTTTATACCTCTGCATACCCAAGCAAAACCATGCCTTAAGTTAACCTCATACCATGATTATTACCCTGTCCAAATACATACTTTTTTGCTTCCCCATTAATTTCCTTCTATTGAAATAAGACAAAGATGCCTCACACATAGGGAGGGATTTAATTTTTGGGAAGGTGAAGCTCTGCTTTACTCCAATAATGAATCTATATTCCCTGCCTTAAATATACTGGGTGACATTACTCTTCTAATACCTTCCTCTCCCTCTCTATCTCACTCTCTCTATTTTATTTTAATTGGTCAAACACTAGAACAGACTTCCTAGGAAGGTGGCCAATGCCCCAGACCTGTCAGTTTTTAAGAGGCATTTGGACAGTGCCCTTCATTAAATACTTTGGCTTTTGGTGAACCCTGGAGTTGTCAGGTAGTGGTCACACAAGATGATCACTGTAGGCTCCATCAAACTGAAATTATTCTATTTTTCATTCCATTTGAATCTAATCTAAATTTCTTTTCTTCTGATGAGACTAAGGAGCTCTTCCCAGCTTGTTTCTCTCTGGCAGTGGCAGTTTTCTAGGTGCTGAAACTTATAAAATTAACTGAGAAGTTTGATGCTCTTTCATAATGCCCAAGGCATTGCACTTTCTCCTAATGCAGAAGCAGAATGTGCAAATCAGCTGTCATGTTGAAATGGTTTTACTTCCCTGATGGCCTGGTGATACTGAAATTGTCCAAAGAATAAACTTTCTAGCACAAATATTAGAAAGCAGGCATTCTTTATTACAGCACTGGATATGTTCAAAGGATATCTCTTCTAATTGGATGGGTATCATAAAACTTTACAACAAGATATTTACTCTATCATAATCATACCTATTCATTACAACGTGCTTCCTAGCTTATATGTAAGCATCACTTTTCCTAGAACAAATTTATGTGCCTCTGCCCCTTATTGGAAGTCCTTTTATGGTCTGAGGGGTTCATCTAAAGGGTTTTCTGGTAGTCATATTGATTGAGATACCACAAAATTTTAAGTGACCTTGCCTTAAACTTCTCCAAGAGCATGTGCTGTTGTTTCTTGTTACATAACTTTGCCATAGAAGCTACTTAGGTTTCTCACTGTGAAAAACAACGTTTTACCTTTTTATATTAATTTATAAGTTTAATAAACATAAAATAAAACAGAATCAAAATAGGCAATAAAGGAGACAAAAAGGTAGCTACTCAGAGGGTATGAAGCAACACCCCCTATTCCAG
>VWYO01028478.1:27072-37723 GCA_013400275.1 Rhadina sibilatrix | reverse complement strand
CAGACCAAAAAACAACTGCTCAATAAGCTGGTTTTTAAATGAACATACAAAAAGCACACTTGACAAGAATTTAAAAAAAAATCCCAAAATAACATAAATTGATGTATCAATAGCTACCTTTCACTAGGTTGTCAAATATTGTGAATGCTTAGTTTGAGAATAAGGTGGTGTGACATCACTTATTTGTGACAGAACCAAATTCCTGGAAGAATAATTTAATTACCACTTCAGGATATCAGTTGTAAGTGGAAATTAAAGCTTTTCTGGTTATATATGGTAGATGATGATCCACTATAAAACCACTCTGTTTACTCTTTTTACACAGCTTTCAGCCATCATAAAAGTCTTTGTTAACCTTCATGGCTCCCAATTTTCAATCTGGCAGATTGACTATTCTAAAAATAGGTAAGATGTTATAAATCAAAACAGAGAATGTGACCTTTCAAAGTAGAACAGACATGAAGAACCTTACTGTCAACCCCAGTGCTTCAGCAAAAGATCATGATGTTGGAACACAAAAAGAAGTTATCAGTCATAAACTGTAAGTATATTCCTAGAAATCAAGAGTGGAATACAATGTAAATGAAAAGGGAAGAGAAGTCTGAGTGATCCATACAGACTCTCAGTATCACTAATATATAAAAGAAAAAAACCCCACAGATCATTATCCTTACTAAATATTCATTATCACTTAATTCAGCTGAGTTGCTGAAGTGCTTGTATTTTGAAAGGGTAGGAAAAGAAATAGTCTTCCCAGGAGGGAATAAAGCAGAGAGCTGTTACATATGAATAAATAAAAAGTATGCTCATGAGATTGTGTATGTAATTATTTGATGGTTAGTTAATTAAATTAAAAACCAGCTTTAATTCTGTATAGAACGAGAACTTTTATATATTAAACACATAAAGTGCGATGAATTTAATTTTGAACTTTTGGATTTACTGAGCCTGCTCTTTGTATCCCTAAGAAATTCAAAAGCACATTTGAACATTAGCCCTTGCTGATCAAAACTGAAACAAACTGTAAGATCCTTGTTTGACAACTCTCTGAGGAAGCAGCTGAAGCTTTAGATATCATTTTACTCCTGGACATGACCACTTTGAAACTGGCCAGGCTCCACCAGGTGTAAGCAGCAACAAAAGTGCTGATTCACTCAACAGAATTGATATATCAACATAAACTACTAACACACTGCTGTTTTGGCTGTCGAACTCCATGGGTGGAGAAATTCCTTCCTCTGGGAAGTCAACAGGAGAAGTCTGGCGTGTGGTCAATCCAATCCCATCCAATCCAATCCCATCCAATCCAATCCAATCCAATCCAATCCAATCCAATCCACCCAATCCAATCCAATCCAATCCAACCCAATCCAACCCAACCCAATCCAATCCTCCTGGAAAGCCCCAGGCCATGCCAGCCCCTCAGCAGCAGTGACAGTGACATTTTTGCTCACTGCCAACAGGCTGGCTGAGCTCTGCTTTCCCTGTGTCGTATCAGTAAAACCCCTGTGAACAAGGTTCTTCTGAAATCACAGAAAAGTCAACACCTGGCACAGTGAAACCAGCAGAGGAAACAAGGAATAAAGCAGAGGCACACTTTGAATAAAGGTTTGTGTGTCGGTGCCCACAACAACAATGCAGGCCCAGCCCCCCTGTGTCACAGAAACCTCAGCTCAGCTGGCAGATCCCAGCATTTACACTGCTCTGAGTGCTGTGGGCACAGTACAGGTGGGAGAGATGACAGCTTCTGGCCTCCAGATCCCATAACTTGAAGGACAAAATCAGGGGAACACGGGGTAGGTCAAGTGCCAGAGCATCGAAGGAGGCGGCAGTGGGGAGCCTGTGCTCAGTTCCAGCCTCTCTCTAGGCCCAGCAGCACCATTTTCCAGATGTCTTCCTGTTCCACAGGGCAGAGTAGTCACAATGAAAAGCACTTGGCTCAGGATGCTGCTCAGATGCTCCAGTGGAAGTGTGAATATCTGGGTCCACCCCTCTGCAGGATGGTTCTTGTTTTCTGAAGTCTTGGGATTCATCACTGACTCCACATGTTCGAAGAGCATGGAAAAATGTGTGGGGTTGTTTTTGGTTTTTTTTTCTCTTCTTCCCTCTAGATTTACACTAAAATGTACTTTATTTCCTTTCAGTTTCATCACTTTGGTCTGTGGTTTTATCATCACAACTCCTACTGTGATAATGTTCTGCCTACACCAAGATTTTCTACTACGGTCAACAACAGGCACCCACCCAGCTGTGCAAACCTCTCCTCCCTCAGGTGAGATTAAATTAACTCCTCAAGGAGTTAATTTAACTTAATTAACTTAACTCCTCAAGGCTGAAACCAGAAGCCTGCACCCCAAAATGAGCACCAAACCCCAGGCTGTGACCCCCTCAATCTGTGTTCTCACCTTGATGCACCATGGAGCTGATGTTTCCCTCTGACAGCCTTGGGAAGGCCCAGGGAGGGAACCCTGTCTGCACTTGTGTTTGTGTGCAGATGAGCTTTTTATCATATAACTTATAAATGTTTCCCAGCAATATCTGCTAAATGGCTGTAAACCTCCCTCCAAAATTGTAACGGTCAAATTATCTTGATATTTAAGACAAAATACCAACTGTGGAGGCAGGGAGAAATCCTGTAGGCAGAAAGTCTGTTTTCCTTAAATTTTCCTTCAGCTCTGGGAACTACATAATTCCTTCTCAAGCCCCCCAGAGTGGCTCCAACCTCTTGCCTGCTCAGACAAAGCTAATGAGCACATTTAAAGCTTGAGCTTTACCTAGTCCTGGTGCTTGAAAATTTGGAATATGTAAAACTCCTCCAACAAACCTAGGTTTTAGTGCTGAGAAGGCTCAGCCTCCTAATCCCACTGTGTTCAAAAGAAAGTTGCTTTGTTTACATCAATTTGGCTTTCAGAATTTTTCCCCAACAATCTGGGAAAATATAAATCGCTAGAACGTTCAGGCAAAGTTACAGACTTCAGTGCACAGAGAGCTTAATGTACAGCACCTCCTAACACACAACAGACCTTCTTTAAACTGCAAACAAAGGCTGGAGGTTGTTTCATAAAAAGAAAAAAATCACTGCAAGATGATTTTTCTAGGTCAAGATTTTCTAGATAATGGGAATCTCAATAGAATATGCAGCCACAGCTGCCCTGTCTGAGGAAGAGTGATGCTTGAGATATCACCAGACACTGTATAAAACCAAGAGGGATGACAGAGAGGAGGTTGCTGGGCTGTAGCTGAGCAGCAGAGAGATTAAGTGTAGCCAGGACACTTAAATCCAGGCAAATAATTTCCAAAGTCATAAGTCATAAGGTATCCCAGTGTTCTAGGCAGCTAAGGCAACTAGAAATGCAAGCAGAATGTCTAATTTTCTTGTACCCCAACAGCAAATGGAAGCACTGAGAGAATGGCAGCTCACTGTCACTGACTTCCAAGAAAGCCAGATCCTTCCTTCCTGAAGGAGCTGAGCCTCTATTGCTGTGCAAACACTCTTCTTCCTTCCCTCCTCCCCCATCCCAGCTTCTCCACGTTCCACCAGCCAAAAAACACCCAGCAGCAGGGTAAGGGCAAAAGAAGGGGGTGGGGAGAGGGAATTACAATGGAAAGTCCCTCTGGACTACATTCTGTAATCAAATAAGGGCAGGTTCTGCTCCAGGCCAGCCCATTTTCCCTCTGGCTGTCGGCTATTCCGCCCTGCAGAAAAGGGCTGTTATTGTGCTCCGCACAGGTGCATAGAAAGGCTCCTAAAGAGAACTCCCAATGAACACAAGGCATAAACAAACTCAAGTGTGGTCTTCTCTTCAAGAAAATAATTCAGCCAATGTGAAACTCCCTCCTTGTAATAAATTAGCTCCTAAGAGTATTCAAAAGCTGACCTCTGACCTCCTCCTGTATTATTCTCATGACCACCAGTGGGAGAGGAGGTCAAGTTGGTCAGTTCTTCTCACCAGTCACTGATGCCTCTTTAGCAAAGGAGGGGTGGGGGAGGAGGGAAAAGAGAAAGAAGAAGAGAGCGAGGGGGGAGAAAAATCAAATTCGCTTCTCCATTGAAACATGGGCTTAGTAAGTAAACCAGGAGGTCCGAGCCTCCCCCGGCAGGCGTCCAATTTTACAACACATTTGTAAGTGTGCTGCTGTCTAAATATCCTGAACACGGGGAAATTCCACACCATGGCTACAGCCAGGGGCCGGCCCCGTGCCGCCAGCTGCTGTGGGATCCTTCTCTCTGCAAAGCCAGGGCATGGAGAGCTGAGGGAAGGGCCACGACTGGCAGCTGGCTTTGGCTGCCTCGCTCACACACACACACACACACCGGGCTCCTCTCCTGAATGGAAGCATACGAAGAAGGTTCGGGTGCTAAAAATAGAATAATTTGTTAAGTGGCACATTCCACCTACCCGTGCCTGGCACATGTTAAGTTCATTCATACTCACAAGACATTCCTTGCCAATCTCTTCCAGCCTTTTTCGCTTAGTGGGCAGTAATTTTTTGCAACAATACAGGATGGTATTTTGGCAGATAACCTTTGTCAATAAAACCGCAAATTAATTTGCTTCCCATGTCACAGGCAGTTTCATAGGAAACCCCTCTTTTGATAGTCTGGTTAGTTACAGGACTCCTGGTAAATGGAGTTCTCTGGAAAGTATTCCAACTATCTGTAGCTGGCCAGAACTTGATTTATTTTGCCAGCATATACATCAGGCTGGGCTGTGAAAAGAACCCACTTTTATTTTTACTTGGAGTACAAAAGCTGCTCTGTAGTTTCACTACCTCCCATTGCCTGGATACTTCCTTGCACTTTGCATTGCTGAGAGGGAAGACTGGGACTTTCAGCAGAGAAATACACTGAATATTTCCCTTGTCAGAATGATACTAATCTCAAAGTCCATTTCATTAGCTGTCAGCAGAGAAGAGCGTTTTTATCTCTGCATTCATCAGTATATAATACATTGACTTGGCAAATCATCTCCACTGTATCCAAGCTCCTTCCTGTAGCTCCATGATAAAGTCTTCCGAGTCACTGCTGTGCAATACTCTATAAAACCATAAACAAGTGAACATTGTCCCAATAATTAAATCTAAATTGTATAATTCTGTTTTAAATTATAGTATAGTTAACTGGAGATGAGAGCTGAATACATAAAAGGTAAGAGAACAAAAAAAGCCAACACATCTCCATGCAGACAGAATGCATATGGGTTTTTTTTTTTTCCCCTTATACTGGTAAATTCATTTTAAAATTCGTAAGGAAAATTACATTCTTGAGACAGAAAAAAACCCAACCCAGCATGGCATCTTTTGGTTCAGTTTTAAATTGCACAAATTTTGTAATGTGTTCACGTTGTTTAAACGATTTTTTTCCTACTCTTGTTTTATACCCTACTGTTCTTCCCAGTTTTGTAGACTAAAAGACTAATTTATAATTCACTGTAAAAGACTAATTTATAACCTTTCCTCTGGGAACTATATGAATTTTGTGATTTAGCTAGTGAAGTGTACAATACATGCACTTCTGATGAAATTTCCCTTTTATGAAGTTAGAGCGATTTTTATCTTTTATCTTAGCAAATCAAACAAGTAGTTCAAACAATGTGGAATGAAATATTGTAGTTGTTCTAACATTAAATACTACATCTATTGTCTATTAGTGACTCATCCCAAACCAAAGTGGTGCATTTTCCAAGAGAGCAAAGAAAACCTGATAGGAACATCACACAATCAGCTACTCTAAATGGCCCAAGCTGAGATTTAAGGCAATCAATTATTGTGAAAAATAAAACACGAAACTCAGTACAGTCCATAACCACAGAATTTCCTGCTTCACTGGTAGCATCTAGGCTGTCAGTTTAATTTCAAGAAGCTGAACATTTCAGAATAAAACTGCAGCTGAGATAATTGAAGCAGCTGAGTGTTCCAGGGCAAGGCTACCGGTGATCTCACAGTTGCTTAATGATCTGAGTAAAAACAAGCAGCAAGATCAGGTCTCACTGAATAATTCACAACCAAACACCATCATAAGGGGCTATGCTTGTCTCGTTATCAAACAATACAGGTTCTAAAATTTAATGAAGCCTGACATACCTGGGTTAGTTCCCTGCTCAATAATTTTACTGTCAGATTTCCTACAGCTTTTCCCTAGGAGCACAGGCCCTGTTTTCACCATCTTTACCCACACAGAATGACTACTGGTTCATGCTGAGGGACTGAAAAATGAGAGAATTGATGCAGGGAGCTTGGAGGAGGCTGCAAACTACATCATATTTCTCCTGCACTTCAACTAGATACCTGAGATGCTGAAAGCCTTCAGGACAATGTCCTTTACCAGCTGGCACAGCACAGCCATCAAATTGCTGCACACGAGGCACAATCTGGAATCAGGCACAGACTTAGATGGGTTGTAGACTGAATGTAAAAGCTTCTCAGTATTCACCCCTAATAAGCTTACTAGGGAGATGTACTAAATTTCATACAGCTCATGTGGGGATTCCTCCATTGTTTCATGATAATAGATGCTAATCATGAGATCTGTGAGGCCATTAATATCCATTAATGTCACTGCAAGCCAGTGAGTGCCCAAGCAGGACTCTCCCCCCACAGCCCATGCTGTGGCTTCTGTGGGAGCAATGGAACTGAGACATTGTTTAACTTGTTCATCAAGGATTGCCTGAGGGGTCGATGCCTCCTCAGCAGTTCATTGATGGTACAAAGCTGGGAGGAGCAGCCAGTAGCCCTGAGGGCTGTGCAGCCCTTCAGAGGGACACAGAGGAGAGATGGGCAGAGAGGAACCATCTGACATTCAACAGGAGCAAATGCAGATCCTGCACCTGGGCAGGAGCAACCCTTGCACAGGCTGGGGACTGATCTCCTGGAGAGCAGCTCTGTGAGGAAAGACCTGGGGTCCTGGTAGACAATGAGCTGTCCCTGAGCCAGCAGTGCCCTGGGGGACAAGAAGGCCAGTGGAACCCTGGGGTGCATCAGGAAGAGCAGTGCCAGCAGGTCAGAGAGTGATCCTGTCCCTCTGCTCAGCCCTGGGAGGCACAACTGGAGAGCTGTGGGATCTGTCCAGCTCTGGGATCATCAGGACAGCAGGGACAGGGAGTTCCTGGAGTGGGGCCAGCAGAGGCTGTGGAGATGATTTAGGGCCTGGAGCATCTCTGACAGTGAAAGGCTGAGGGAGCTGGGGCTGCCCAGCCTCCATAGGAGCCCCAGCTGAGGGGGCCCTCATCCCTGGGTGTCCCTGTCTGCAGGGAGGGCTCAGAGCAGGGCCCAGGCTCTGCTCCGTGGGGCCCAGCAATGGCACCAGAGGAAGGGGCAGGAACTGATGCCCAGGAGGTTCCACCTGGACATGAGGCAGAACTTCTTCCCTGGGCAGTGACTGAGCCCTGAACAGATTGTCCAGAGAGGGTGTGGAGTCTCCTCACTGGGGATATTCCAGAACCAGCTGGGCACAATCCTGTGCTCTGGGATGGCCCTGCTGGAGCAGAGAGGTGGAGCCAGATGATCCACTGTGGGTGGCTTCCAGCCTGACCCATCCTGGGATTCTGAGATTATGATTACCTGAGCCAATAACCTTTCCTCTCTCATTCCACCCAAAACCTGCTCAGCAAATATCACCTGATGAGAAAAAGCAATAGTAAAAATGCAAATAAAATTACATACACTGTCACCCATTAAATTACCAGGTGAAATCGTTGCCCACTCTCACGCATGCACATAATGTTATCATCCATGAATAAGTCACATGTCAGAAAAGGAGTCAATTAATAAGAAAATGGAGGTGACGACTGCTGATAAATACACAAAGTTCAGGGCAGGAGAAGCCAAAGTTCTCTGATATTTGTAAGATTTTTGTCAAGACAAGTGGACCAGGCCTAGCCTACCTTGACACAAAGAGCTCTCTGGAAGCTGAGAGGCCTGAAGCCAAAGAGCTGCCAGGCAGCCCAGCAGCCCAGCATTTTGGGTTTGGGATCAGAACCTTTGCTCTCTTCTGCTCCACCACCAGCACTTTGCTGCTTTCAGGGAGTTGTTAGCTTTACTAAGTACCTTAAAATTTTTTTTAAAAAAAACTTGCATCTAGAATGAAAAAACATCAGATACATTCCTGTAATGTTTTGAAAACATTGAAAAGCACTGCTGAATTCAGCCTCAAGTTATTCTTGGCTGATAGTGCAGTATTTGGGGGCAGGGAAAGACACCAAAAAGCAACACAATAAAAAAGGGTGTGCAGTTGAGCTGGTCCACATTCAAGCAGAATAAACTCAGCCATGGGGGGTAAGAGGGCCACCAATCCTCTCTAAACTTTGCTCAAACCTTACAATGAAATTGGAGCAGCATGGGGGGATTTCACCCTACCTGTTCCCCATGTATTTCTCCCATGCTCAGCATACAACAGAATTGATCTGGGGGGGCATCAGAAAAACAGATGCAAGTCTCCAACACCCTGCACTCCCTCTGTTGTGTCACAGGAAGCAAAGAAGATGAAAAAAACTGCTTAGGCACAACTTGCCCACTTCTGAGGGTCATTTCTACTTCCACACTACAAAGAAAAGTTATTTCTTTCCAAGAACAGAATTCCTTGTGAATCTTTCCATATATTCCTCTGTTCATAACTAAAAAAAAAAAAGTTTTAATGTCATTTAATTTCCTTTATGTTCAAATATTTGGCAAACAGAATCTTCATGTGTTTCAGAGACTCCTTAAAAATTCTGAATGGCATTGCCGTGGAAGTAAAAGCAGAAACACTCTACAAGTGAAATAACTTGCAAAACACAATTTGGTTTTCATGACAGATGTGTGATAGTTTGTGCTTTGTATTTAAATCAGGATTAAAAGTATTTTATCTTAATCTGTTTGAAGAAAATAAACTCACACAAAAAACCAAATTCACTCCATTTTTGGATCACCCATAGCAGCTTCAGCAAACTGTTGTTTTATAAAGATTAAGAAACACATTAAACTGAACCACTGAAAGTTTCCCTATACTGAGAAACTTACTCAGCATGTTTTGAAATTGCAGCAAGATTTAAAAAATATGTTAGATCTGCAGTGTTGAACTCCCATGGTTTTAGAGAACACAACCTGCTTTTACCTCCATAGTGAGACCAATTCAGTAAAAATAGGGAAGTCTACCTGAAAGTGATTCAATGCTAAACTGTGTTATACACTCTAGTGTAAAAATAATTTGAACTACATTGATCTAAATCTAAATTTTTCACCATTTTCAGATCAACTATTTTTGGTAGTGATTTTTAAAATGAAGACATGAATATTACAAACATTTTAAGTGATGCTATGGAATGAATCCTCATCTCTGGCAAACTACTTGCCAAATTCAGCCCAAATCTGGGCATACTTTGGATTACCCTGAAGGTGTAAGGGCTTTTTATTCAGTTTTCTAAAAGAGCAGTGCTGATTACTTAGAGGCTAAGGCTGAGGAGCAGATGTTTTCCAAACTATGAAATTTTGAAAGATTTTTGTTTCGGAATCATCCAAAATTGGAATAAAATCTCCAAAAGTGTCATGAAACACAACTTTTTATCGTTAACTGAAATTTATTTCTTGAACTAGATCAAATCATTTAACAAAAAGATACTGCTAAATCCTTTCAAGTTTTAACAGATTAAATGAGCTGTGAAGAAAAGCAACGTTAATATAGGAATTAGGTATTCCAGATTTAGGGCTTATAAAATGAGTTAGAAAAGAAAAATTAAGAGATTTGCCTGAGTTAAGGCTGCTGCTGTAAGGCACAACTGGACCATGCCATGTTTCCATAACAAACCCAATGTCTCCTGTCACTAACAAATGACATTCAATAAAAATAAAAACAAAGATCCGTTTCTCAAAATTTTACATTCACTCTTTTTCAGAAAAAAAAAAAAAACCCACAAAACAACAACAAACCCAAAAAACATTAACTCCTTCTGAAATCTCCATCACCCTCAGCTTTGCCAGCATACAAAAACAACAGTGTCCTGGGTTTATAAGCAGTTTGCCAACAGCCCCTGCAACAGGGAACCAGGGCAAATATTTTCTGCTTTGAAGTATCAGGGAAGGCCTGAACTGTCCTTGTTTATGAATGAGTTTAGGATCCAGTGAACTAGAAAGCAACTGTGCCGTAACAATCTGAACTAGAAAAGACAAAAATGCTCTATTCTGGCTGACTGTACCCTCCCTCTGTAATGCTATGCAGTGTTTAACTGCAAATATCTCTGTTACAATTAAGTATAAAAGCTGGTTTATTTTCTGAGCTTCGTAGTATTTTTACACTTTTTTTTTTTTTTTTCCTCCCACTACAGAGTTGTTCTTTTTAGAAGTGTTTGTAGGCAATTGGTTTTAAAAGGGCTCCAGGGGGCTTTTCCCTACTGTGTTAAGCTGTTTTGATATTCTTTTACAAGCGCAGTCTTAAAGTTGTTCTCCCAGATGCATTGTCTTACTAATCAGCTTTATGAGGTTCAAGGTCGCCATTCAACATTAATTATTCATTGTACAATTCACAGCTGGGGATAATGCTGAAAATGGAAAAATCATATGAGCATGGAAAAAAAACACATTCACAGAGCATCTTCCCCATATTTCTTCAGATCAGAAGGAATAAGAAATCAGGGAAAAAAAAAAAAAAAAAAAAAAAAAAATTACAAACGAAATGAAT
>VWYO01028475.1:0-13469 GCA_013400275.1 Rhadina sibilatrix | reverse complement strand
AAAAAAAAAGAAAAAGAAAAAAAAAAAGGCAAATGTAAAAAAAAAATCCCAGGCTGCAATCTGTGATACATTAAAAGTTATATTTAGAAACCAGATTATTGATGGTCTTTCAATCTTTCAACAGGATACTCAGACTATTTTTTGTACACTTTATTTATGTGCTTTTCTTGATACTTTTTCCTATTGTAATTGACACTGGCACTGGCACTGACAAAATAAGTTACACTGATGTTTTGAATGGCTGGGAATGATGCCATTCCCTTTTTTATTTCATACCTTAGTTGTAAATAGGAAACTCTGTTGGAGCATAAATTATTTTTTTCTTTAGCTTTTTCTCATATGAAAGAAAGATACAAGCAGGAAGAATCCCATTTATAGAACTGGCAACACTGCTTTGATTTGCTTTACCAGTTGCAATTATTCCATTTGCTGTTGATAAATATCCTAAGGAAGGGAACAAACCCCACTTTTCTCTTGACGATGTATAGTTACATAACTGTGCATTAAAAACTGTTTATAAACCCAATTCTGAACTGTGCTGGCATGCTGGCATCTTGATTGTCTATGTGCAGAGAGGCAGGAGGCACAAGGGGAATGTGTTTCCTGTGATTATTGCAGTTAGGGAGCTGCACCCCACGACGATCGCTTAGACCAGCGCCCAGCTCTGGTTCTGTCACTAGATGGGAAGGGTTTGTGTAACATGAGCAGGGGATTAAACCAAAGCTGAATGCACGTTGCAAATGTGCATCAAACATTCCGAGCTTTTGGGCTGAAACGGAGCTTGGAATTTGCTATGAAATTCTCCAAACTGAAGCTGAGAAGGTGTTGTGGGTCCAATCTGCCTTGAGTGCCCGTGAGGAGTTTGTTTCTGGGCCAGCTTTGCAGCCCCGGCTGCCGCAGCAGCGCAGCCTCTCTTAGGTATCCTTGTCCCGTGAGCGACCCTCGCTGCCGCTCGGTGAGGTTGTTCTGCCTCTGCCAGGGTGAGTCTCCTCTTGTGACGGGCTCTGACAGAAGTGCTCCTGCCGGGAACAGTTTGGGCACACCTTTGTTCTCCGGTGTCCGTCGTTGTTGTCGCTGTCAGCAGCTCTTGCGAGCCCTCAGTAGGCTGAGTAGGCTGCAATTTTCCCTGTAAATCTCTGTGGCGTTTCTCACGATGGATGTGGCTGTCCTGTTTTCACCCTGGATGTGTGTTCCTATTGAGTAGGCTACAATTTTCCCTGTAAATCTCTGTGGCGTTTCTCACGATGGATGTGGCTGTCCTGTTTTCACCCTGGATGTGTGTTCCTGGCTGTGTGCCTCCAGGGGCAGACACGGGCCACAGCAGAGGGACCTTGGTGTCGGCTGGCACTTACCTCTGTCTCCATCTCACCCCCGGCCATCCCAGCCCCACTCGGGTTCTGGGGAATGCACGCTGGTTTAGGGGGGAGAGGAGATGCCTTGGCAGAACCTGTGTTCCCAGGCTTTGGGAAGCGGAGCAGGGGATTGGTATTAATCAGTTCCCGTTTCCCTGCCAGGACTTTGCCTTGATTGAACATTTTGTATTGCAGTGTGAGGGGTTTGGATCAGTTCACAACGTCCTGGCATGGAACTGGATTGCAATAAATTCAGTCATGGTTTAAATTCAAGCCCATACTGGAACTAAGTAGGAGAATTTGTTTGGTTTGATTTCTTCATTATAAGTCTGCATAATTTCCTACATTTCTTTGCTCCCCAACACCATACTTGGTGAGCAAGATGAGAAACTGTAATGATGGTTAGGCTATAAATGGGTCATAAGGCAAATTAAATGCCAGAACCTGATGTTCAGACAACTGTATTTCCTTAAAGGTATTTTCAAAACTTTTTTTGCATTTCTATTAACTGAGATAACTTTCATCTTATGCAGTAGCTTTTCTAATAATTTACATTAATTTAATTTGAGAGATTAATTTAGAAAGCACTAGAAAGAATTGGGAAAGCATTCCATACCTTAATGTATATTTTGTCATCTCTATGGTGCACAAATACCAGAAACCCAGTATTCACCAATGTGTCTTGACAAGCGTTAGTAATGTGCTGATGTGAAAAGAAATAAAAATACAATTTCTTATCTTCTTAAAACAAGTAGAACTCTGTTTTGAGAACAAAATTCTTTAAATATGTATTTAGTTAGGACATGTCTCAGGATCAGGGAATACCTTTTTTAGATCATGTTACTGGTTAGTGTTAGTACTGAAGTGTCAACGTTGCCTGTATACAACTTGGCCATATTAATACTTACATCTTGTGTATATATTTGTATCTTTTATATGGAAAGAAGGATTATCCTTTGCATTGAATTCTGATACGTGATTACTGGTAAAAATGTGTGACTTTGTTGTTGTCATAAAACTACACTTTAAAAAATCCATAAAAATATTTGAATTGTTCATGCTGCTTAATTGCACAATCCAGTTGAATACCCAGTGTAAGTTGTTGTTGCTCCAACAGAGTGATGGGAGTTGTGCTCTTTGATCAATTGATCCTGTTTGGAAATTATTTTCAGGAATAATAGTTCACATTTTGAATAATTTCATACAAGCTGCCTAACTACTCCAGTGAACTCTGGCAATGAGCAAGGTCAATAAATTGTAAACCTGACAATGTTTTGAGTAAAGCAGAATGTGATATAGAGATTCATTTTTGATTAAGACTTCCTGCAGTGCTGTGTGGTGATTCACTTGAAAAGACAATAGTATTTTTTTCTGGAATAATTTCTTTTCCAGAACAGACGTGTTCTGACAGTAGTAACAACAGACAACATGCTGGAAAAACTGAGGAAATGCAATGAATTTCTGGAAATAATTCTCAAGGGACTTAATGAATAGTTAAAGCATCTGGTTTTCCCCAGATTCTTTTTTTAATCTAATTAGGAACTTCTTGAGGTTTTTTTCAATGGCCAAAGGCCTTTCATGGTATGGAAGTATTTAATAGGGATCTTGTTAAGTAGTGTAACCTTTGCTATAAGGAGAGGAACTGGGTTTGGGTCCCCATACACAGACTTGACAGTGTGCAGTGAATGCAGTGTAAAGTCAGCCAAAAGAACAAAAATGAAAACCAAAACGCTAGTTCAGTCCCAGAGAAACATCCCTACAGTGTAAAGAACAGGACAAGAGATCTTGTGAGGAAAAAACTCGTAAAGGTGTTGGTTTTGTTTGGTTTATTTTTTTTTTAACCACAGAAAACTATTGTATTAAAGTTGTACCTGGTTGCTCTACTCAATTTCCTTAATGTTTGCTATTTCTGGGAAGGTATAAATAATAACTTTGTATGTACTGGAGGTGGATTAGCTGTTGAAGAGAGAATTCTTGTTTATCCTTACTAGTTTATGTGTTACAGAGACTGTAAGTAGAGTTTTACATTAAATTGATCTTCAGTAAATACAGCGGGAAGCGTCTTGCAGGGGGTAGTACACAAGAATTATTGCTGAGGTTAAACTTTTTTTGTATCTAACTTTAAATGGTCTCTTAAGTAAATTGTTCAGATGTTTTTCTTAATTGTATATTCTTAGTTAGTGTTGGAAAGAATAAAATGGAAACAGTAAAAGGACATGGATATTTCCTGTTGCAGGAATTAAGTTGTGTATGCCGCTTTGTTTGCAGATATGTGGCATTGATGTTTTATATTTGGGTTTGTAAAGGAAAAAAGGCATCTCAAGCCCCTGTTGAGCTACTGGTAAATGAAGGACATTGTACTGGTATTGTAGTGAGAAGGAACTATGTAACACAGAGAAATAAATGTAATATAGTAAAAAAATAAGAAATTCAAGGAAACATAATCATGCCTAAGACCAGAACTTCAACTTCTTAACTTATAAAATTTTTTGCAGGCACCAGGGGATTTTCTGGGACAGGATAATAGACAGACTGAGGACATTGTCACCTTGGTGTGAGGAAAGCTGTCTAAGCAGAATCGAGTGGCTCCAGGAACACTTGTTGAGCTTGGTGTTCATGCTGAGGATGTTCTTGCATCTCTAGTAAGCAAAAAAGGCAAAGATGAGAGTGACCTTGAATGGTTAAATGAGCTTTAGTGCTACTGGGAGGTGAGTGATACCTCTCAATCCTATTAGAGGGTAACTTCTGTTCACAGTTTTTCAATTTCTGCTGGCTTGCTCACACAAGGAATGTTACACTACAGTGAGAATTTCTGCTGATAAGAGAATACCTGGAACAATCGTTTTATGGATTGCTAACTAGAATGGCCACTAGCCAGATGTAAACAGTTTTTAATTAAAATTACTTGCTTCATCTCTGCTGAGTCTCAGTGCATTTGCTGAATTTGCAGGGAATGTTACACACAGAATTTGTTCACTCGAAGACTGTATTTTGGCTTTGTGATGCTGCAGGATAAGGAATGCTATAGGGATGAGAATTTCAGTTAAAAATTTTAATTGACTTATAATGCACAAATAAAGTAATATTGACAATGTTTACAGGAAAAATATGAATGTTTTTACTGGATAGTGGTACAATGTTTTACATAAATCAGAACAAGATCTCCTGTAATACAAAAGACATTTTATGTGAAACATAAAATAATAATAATAAAAAAGTTGAGGTCATGCATTAACCATAACTACAATTACTGGTCATGATTGCTTCTGTTTACCTTTTAGAAAATCCATTAACTAACTCAATAGCTAGACAAGACAGTTTTACTCTGCAATACTGTTAGTAGGATCTTATTTTAGGTAATGTTTAGTTTAAAAACCAGTTTTGGTTCTGTTGATACTTTATTATCTATAAATTGGTAGTTTTTTCTTTATTTGGGTTGCACTGAAATGAGTGTCTCAGCAGGCATGCTGCTGTTTCTAAATAAATTAAGAAAAAAAAAAAAAAAAAAAAAGAAGTATGGTTTTTTTTTGTTTAAATGTGTCATAACCATGGACTTTTATGATATGTAAGTATGGATTTAAAAATTTACATTTCACTAAAGGGATCTGTCTATCAGTGTAATTTAACACCAAAAGAGAGGTGAAATTACTGGTGGGATACTTATGCAAAAAACCAGCAATACAGATCAATTCATGTGAGATACCTGATAAGGTGTAGAGCCTGATTTTCAGCTGTGAGTTTTTCTAAGGTGGCATGGAAGCAACATTCTCTTCAGATAGCAACACAGTTAACATCCTCTTGGAGTGTTGCACAGAATTGGGGCATTCTTGAAATGTCCTTGGAGGTTTCTGGTAGTCACATCAAGCCCACAGGATATTTTTTGGTATGCATTGCCTTCGGTGCTGTTTCTAATTTGGAACATCTGGAGCTGACAACTAAACAGTAAATCTGCTCTGAGCACTAAGGTCAGTGTGGCCCCTGAAAGCTGAGTCATGGCAGGCTTCCTATTTGGCATGCCTTTATTTAAGAAGGAATTCTGTTACTCAGCTGAAGGATTGGTAACTGCAGTTTGGGAGCAGCTACTAATATTGTAATACCTGCTGTGAGAACATTATTTTTAAAGGTGGACTTTAAAGGAGAGCTGCAACTTACACCAGTGTGAGAGGGAATTCATTAACTGAGGCCAATAACCATCAAATTCTGCTTCTGCTGGTCCTAGGGACATTTTTAGCTTATTTTCATGCTTGTTTTTGGAATGATGGAGGACATATTTCAGTACATGTTACAGCCAATATTCTCCTCAGAAAAGTATCCATATAAAAGAGTGAAATCCTCAAAACTGGAAAACAGATCCTTAGTTGTGAAGAGCTGTTAATATTTTCTTTTATTTTGTGCACATAGTTGGCTGGATGTGTGTGTTTAGTGTTACTTAATACATATTATTGTTTGTGTGTTTCTACTGGCACAAATCTATAATGGATTCTAAACTGTGATCAAATGGGACACAGTTTGGCAGTATAAACCTTCTTTGCTTTCAATCACTATGTGTTATTCTAGTAAAAAATTGTATAAACTGTATAAATTATTATCAGCACAGAAACAAGCGATTAAGTAAAAACCATTTGTCTTCAGATCAGAAGTTATAAAACAGAATATTGCATGAGCTACAGAGTTGCTGAGGTTTCCCTTCAGGTTCTTTATTTTTTTTTAAGACCCTGGAGTGAAAGGTGTATCTTTCAGATGTTTATTTTTTCTCTTTATTTACAGTCACACAAACATTGCACCCAAAAAGCTAAAATTGAATCGAGCTTAAGGAAAGTTAAAATTTTCTGTGGATGGTCTAAGAAAGAAAAAAAACAAACCTGAGGGAGGTTCAAGAAAAATTTTCTGTACTCCAGCAGACACTGGAATCTAGGAATCAAGAGAAAGCTGACTTGGAAAATCAGGTGTGTGATGCAAAAGGTGAGCTATTGTTCTGCTGAGAGCAAGAGAAGTTATTTAAAACTTGTTTCTTTATCACATAGTGTTTCCCTTTTACCTGCCAATATGTGGAGCAAGCTGTGTTTCAGATAAAAATCTTTTTACTTTGGTGGAATGGGCTTAAAGTTAGAAGTGTGTAAAGGATAAGAAATAAATGCTTTAAAGTAATAGAAAATGTAGATGTTATTAATTTTCCAACTGATACCCTCTCCTACATCCTGACTCATATCTGCTTTCTTGTGAAGAGATAAAATTTTCATGATTTTACCAAGATTCATCTCTTAACTTGCAAGTTAATACATTAGAAGTTTGAAAGTTTATTTCTGCCTTCTGTGCTAATGCAGTTTTGAGACTGTTTTTGGTAAATCCTGTTGCTGATTATATGGGCAAAAACTAGGGAACATTTAGAAGATGATTTTTTTAAGAGTTATGGTATATCATCTTGAGCTTCTTTTAGAAAAATAGAAAAGGAATTTGAAATGGACTTTTAAGTCTTGTCTGTAGTTAAAGTCAGCTCTTTGTGTGTTTCTTGTGCACCCTGGTAGGGTTTGGAAGTACAAGGGAGGGCTAAACTACTCAATCAGTTTGTTCCTGTGGTGTAAACCAGCTGCTATGGTTACCAGGAGAGAGAGGATGGTAACTGCAGCAAGAGTTGCATCATCTTCCTCCTATGCTATCTGAAATGTGTCTGTACTAGATAGTGAAGCACTCTAAAAGAGATGGGCTGAATTCCTCTTAAAGCCTATTTTTGATAGATTATAAGCATACCTGGAAAGATGACTTAGTTAGAAACCAACAACATAAATGCCAAGTATGAATTTGTAAGGAGCTTTTTTTTGCAGAAAAGAATGTGCCTACTTGTATGAGACAGTGATCTCTTTAAGGGCCTTTTGTTTCTCCTGCAGATAATTTCCTTCACTGTTAATATTTCCTGTATCTCACACAGAGCTACTTCAAATTGTTTGTTTTATACTGGTCTTCTTCCTTTACTTGGATGAAAATGTAATTGAATAGGCTTTGGTGTGCTGGTCCTGATAGCAGTTTTTGTTCTTTAAAAATTTCCAATCAATAATGAGGTGTTTTCTTTCTATTTGTTGAAATTGCTTAAGAAAAAGCCTGTAGGAAAATAATCCGTGAATGTTTTAAATGTTTGTAAAATGTCTCAAAAATGATTTTGTAATGTAATCAGCAATTTTTTCTATTCTGATGTTGACTTATGCAGCAAAAAACTGCAACCAACAGAACAATTTAATGGTGGCCTTGAGGGTGAGAAAACTGTCATCAGACTGCTTTGGAGCTGGGAATGCAGGACATCAACTTGACTGGAATACACTTGCTCCATCAGGAATTACCTTGCAGCCTTTACAGCCAGCTAGAGGCAAGTGGTATGTAAAGTGATATGTAAAGTGATTTTGTCCCTCTGTTTTTTTAATAATCTAAATTTCATTAATTTTTCTTATAAAAATATAAATACTTTTTGATTATGTTTTAGTAAAATTAGTAAGTGGAATTGAAACGGTGTTGTTGTGGGCTTTTGAGTTTTGTTTGTTAAGACTTGGGAATATTCTTTTTTTCTTCTACTGTAGGGTACCTCCTACTATGTAAAACATGGATTCCTTTGGTTAATTTTCTTCTCTAAAGCAACTGTAGTTCCAGAACAGCAGATGCTCAATCACTGCAGATGTTATTGCTCCATCCCTGGAAGTGTCCAAGGCCAGGTTGGATGGGGCCCTGAGCAACCTGGGGCCCATGGCAGGGGTTGGAACTGGATGATCTTTAAGGTCCTTTCCAACCCAGGCCGTTCTATGATTCTGGGTATTTGTGCCTATAACTCTTAGTAAAGTAAACAGAAATTCAGAATACAGAAAAATTTTCACATGGCATTTACCATTTATCTGTAAGAACTTTTGGGTGTCAAGATTATCCTGACTTGAATAAAATCCTGTTTTTGAACATCAAAACCTGCCACAGAATTCAGCTGGAGAACTTAATGTCTACTTATTTTGAAAATCAGGTCCAGGTTAATGAAAATTGCTAAAAATTAACATATGAGAACATCAGTGTCTGTAATTTGACAATAGAATTTGGATCTTAACCCTATTTACCCTTTTCCTTCAATGCACTTACTTTGGCACTAGAAATACTACTGGTATAGGGCATGGATTGTACTTCTGGAAGCAAAACTACTTGCTGAAATTAGAAGATGTATGCTGGGATTCTGATTGTATATGTAATTTTTTTCAAGTAATTACTGTATTAATAATTCAATCACTCAGGCTAAACAGTTGACAAATGTTAATGAATTCAACACTTGTACAGTTCATCCTTCATTTCACTTTTACACAGCTTTGATCAAAATTCTTTTTGAACTAATGGAAAGATGATTAGCATTTTAAAATTAAATAATGATAGCTTTTAATTTTGAAAGGTGAGATAGAATCTACCTCAAATGGATGGTACATATTATGCCTGTAGTTATGAGTTTATGGCTGGGTATTAGGACCACAGGAACCATATAAAATGCAACTCAAGCTTTTTCTAAAAATATTTTTTTAAAAAAGCAGAATTAGCAAGCAAGGACAATTTGCAAACATATACAGTGCCTACTTATTCATTCCCATCAATGAAGAAGGATTTTATACATGATAAAAGCTGTGTGTGTTTGGCTGGTATTAGAGAACTATCCTTTAATTATTCAAATAACAAGTCTGAAGTGGGATATGTTGAAAATGATGTGACTGAAACTTTGAAGTAGGGAAAGAATTAATGCAGGTTTTAGCTGAGTTTTACCCAAATGCTAAATTCCCGTTTTAAAATAAGAATGAACAAAATGAGCAAATCACATAAATATGGTCTGGTCCAGACTGTGCTTAACATGCAGGTTTCTTGTGTTCAGTCTGCATTTGCTGGTACCAGCTCATGCTGAAAATGTAATCTGGCTCCACCTCCCTTGGGTCTCTCTTTGGGTGCCCAGAAGTGACTGAGCCACGTAGGAACTTGGGAGTGCAGTAATTCTTCTGGTACATTTTTGGCCCACTGCTGGACACTGTTATGTGCTGTGACATTCTCTTTCTCCCACTGCCTCATCCTGACAGATATTCAGGTTTCCAATCCCTATTGCTTCTCCAGACCTATGGTGTTACTAAATGTTCCCTTATCTGTGTTTATAAAATTACTCAAAATCCTTGTGACTTTACAAAGCTCCCACTTGATTAATATCATGCTGTGCTGGTGGGTTACAAATGTATTTTTTGAATCTCTCAATGCATTTTAACTGTGAAAGCTGTCTTCCATTGTGGGTCCCTTTCAGATGTTTTCCTAAACCATTCTAAAATAGGGAAGAAAGGCATCATCCTTCAGCTGGTGATTGGTCACTCCCAAGTGTAGTTTCTGATCCATAACAGAGAAGGTTACTGCCACTCACGGTACAGTTCTCCACCAAATCTTCCTCTCCTAAATTTGGGCTTTCTTCCACTATATTCATTTTCATTAGTGGAAAATTCCCCTTTTTTCACTTGAAAATACTCACTTATGCATGTAACTGTACTAAAGCTATTCAAAATTTCATAGGGATAGTATTATTTTGAATTAAATAGAAAATTAAATGTGATTAAACTTCCTAGTAAGTAAGAACTCTTACTCTAAATAAATTCTTTCAAAGAGGAAAATTGTTTTTTCTAAACAAAGAACTTTAAGATTCACCTGTCTCCTCTTAAATTCATCAAGGATTGTACTAAGTGTGCATGTGCCTGCTATGATTTCATATAGATGTGCTTTTGCTGTAATGACAAAAGGGAATAAATTGCCTTAAGAAGCACTTTGAGATAAACATTTGAAGAGCTTATATTTCAGTTTCGGAAGTTTGTATTTTTCCCTTTGGTAATGCAAGAAGATGGCCTCTGATGATGGCTCCTTAGGGAGCTATCAAGCAAACAAATGAATAAAGAACATGGAAAAAGCCAACAGTTTGCATATAATCACACTCAGTGGCCCTCAGTTTACTACAACACTGGAAAAGTGGATGCAGTTTGGCAATGCAGGAAGGTTTATTACTAATGGAAGTGTAAATTACACAAGGACCTGGAGGGGGCACAATTAGCTAGAAAATGAAAGTAGTGAGTATCCAATGTTTTCATGGTTAAGGAAAATAGATTTGGTTTTCCCCCCTTGTTTTGAATCGTGAGTACTATAGTAATTGAAGCCCTCACTCCAGGTTACACTTAATACTGTACTAAGATACATCTTAGCACAATATAATAGTTTAATTTATATATTTAATTGCTTTATGAGAATTGCCTGTTCTCATATTAGAATAACAATATTTCTAAAAAGTAATGTTATTTTCATTTGTCTTTTCAAGAGTATTAATACCAGATTTCCAGGGCAGAATCATTATAGATTCTTATGTTCGCTGTAGCATCTTGCTTCCTCCAAAGAGAAATAAATTAATGAAATACATAGGTACAACTCCAGCTATTTTTCAAAGGCTAACTGGGCATACAAGTAAAGTGATGGATTGTTTTCTACCACTATTTCTTTCTTGATTTTACAATCTTATGCTAAAATTGAATTTAGTTAAGACTTAAAGTGATTTCTGTAGCATTTAGTTTCTTGTTATTTTCCTTTTTAAAAAGGGCAGCCCTTAAAGTACTGGTTTCAGCCATTGGCAGCAGTAATAATGATAGCATTTTAGTTGCCTTTTTTTGCAAATTTAGAGTAGGTAAAAAACTACAAGTACATTCTTTTGATTAATTTTTCAATCAGCTGAATACACTCCTTATCCCTAGCCATTGCTCAATTAATACTTTTATTGTTTGCACATCGTAACATTATCCATACATATTATAAAGAACAATGAAGCAGCAATATAACTGCCAACAAAATCCTACCAATTCTGAAGTTATGTTGAAGTGCTACTGGATATTGGAGAAGAACTTGGTCCTGTCCTAGAGCCACTTTTATCAAACAGACATTTAAGCAGCCAGGAGTATTTGCATTTGCCTTGGAGACTCTGCCATTGAGTCTCTTCCTGAATTTTGCTTTTATATTACAACTAAGCAAGATCCACATTAACTTGCTGGAATATCTGCTAAGGTGAGGATTTTGAAAATAAATGTGCAACTCTGATTTTATTTTAAAATGATTCCTTGGCTAAAACCTGGGAAGAATTCCTGGCATTTGTCTATTCCTCCTGCCCTGCCAAGATTTTTTTTTTTTTTACACTGCTGGGTGACTGGTATCACCTTACAAGTCTTGACATCTCTCACATCTAATACTTCACCTTGCAACTCCGACATTCTTTCATCCAGTCAAGAATTGATTTAATTAATTACTTCTATCACCTTTTCCAGTCTGGATCTCCTGATGCTATTTAGTCACCTTTTTTTATAAAACTATATACAGGCCTTAATGCAATAGTCACCTGAAAAGTCACCTAAAAGCAAAATCAGGCTTTTTTATCTGTTGTGTAGTTAGGGACAGGAAAAGGCCTGGGCAGTCTAAGTTTAGCAGAACTGTTAAAGATATTGCTAGTAATCATTTTAGTCAGAGCTTAACATTTTGGGATTGTATTTGAATGTACCTTTGAGGTAACCTTTACCACCAAGGCAGTCTGTGTTCTAGAAATCTAACTCTTTGACTTTGAATCTATTTTACATCTCAAAAAATTCCCTGTGTCCCTGTGTGCCTAAATTAGAGTAGGCAATAAATAAAATTGCCTCGCTTTGACTCTGAACCTTCCCATCAGCAGAAATATGAAGATACAGAACCTGAATCCCAGCTGCCAGCATGGATTACACCAACCACCCCCAGGGACTGTTTGGGGTAAGCCTCTTTTGATGATTTTACCCTGTGAAGGCAGAGGTAGGCAGCCCCACAGAAAATTCTGTGAATTAATAATTCACATTGCCCTGTTTGGCTTGGGCTACCTTCACTAGTCAGACTCTTTTTACAACAGGCTCTGTGCTGAGATTTTTTTAATAATTCTTTTCTCATGCTGACCCTGTTACTTTTGTGACTTGAAAAAAGTTTACACTTTGTCCCATCGTCATCTTTGTGTCAGTATTTTGTGCATAAATTGTACATACATCCTTTTAAGTGATGAGGAACTGTAACTTTGAAAGGACCTAGTGCTAATAATAACCCAGTTATAAATGCAATAATAATATTAAAATTATCTATTTCTTGTTAATTGAACGGAACAAAACTAGATTGAAACACAAGACTGAAAAGGAAACACAGATCAAACAACATAGCTTCCTCTCATTCTTGATCTTCTGTCAAAAGCTTTCCACTTTTTAATGAGAGATCACAACTGTTGTGCTCACAATTAGGTCTCAGAATGATCACCATGCCTGCAATACAGGGATGATCCTCTGCCAAGGGCTTGGTGACTTAGGTAATGAGGGAAAAGCTACAGAGCTTTTCCACATCTTTGTTTCTACCCTGAAAAAAGAATTTGAAGTAGTTTGTGCAAATTCTTACACAGGATTTCAAACCACCTCTATGGACTTCACCCTACTTTGGCTGAGTTCAAGGTCTTCGGACAAATAAAAAATTATCCTTCTGTCTTACTCTCCATATCTGACCATAACCACTTTCATGTTCAGGTAACACTTTTGCCTGTTCACTTTTCTTACTGTTAATTGAAATGATGAAAATCTATCCTCAGTATTCAGTCAAATGACCCAGGACTTCTTAGACCCTTTAAAGGAAAGACTGTGTATTTCACGAATTGTAAATATCAAGACTTTAGAAACCCTTTCTTATTGTAACAAGTCAGCCAAGACTTCATTATCTTCATGTGGGAAAAGCCAATTCTTTATTCACATCACTTATTTTATACAGTTATCACAGAACTCGAGTGCAGCACCTTTTGGCTGGTAGTTTTCTTACCACTTCATTTTTTGGTCAGAAGGCGATTTGTGTGTATGTGCTAAGATTCAGGTTGTTTACATTTTTCCTTTATGGGTTCTCATGGAACAGATCTGATTGTTTACACAAATGCTCTTATTTTTCAATCCAATAATAGGTTGTTGTGTTAACAAACCTTTCATATCAAGATTGTTTTCACGTGGGAACTTGCAAATTGCAAATCGCATGGCAACTGCAAATCTCATGGAAACAGAAATTTAGTAA
>VWYO01028470.1:184562-206466 GCA_013400275.1 Rhadina sibilatrix | reverse complement strand
TTTTTTTTAACAGTGATCAATAGGGTCTCAATTAAAAAGTGCCCTTCACTGGAGCAGTGCAGTGAGAGTGATGGTTTTGAGCTGGCATGGCACAAACACGAAATATGGTCTTGCCTTTTTTTTTGTACAGTCACAAGACACATCCAGTGAAATGGAGAGGAATTTGATTGATGGGAGCTTAAACTTCTTACTGAGGTGGTCTGAAAGAAACTTTTGGAGTTGGATAACTATAAATCTCTGTCTTCAGCGCTGGCTTGTTGCAGAGGTGTGGGCTGGGTGCGAGTTTGCCCCTGGGGCAGCTCTCCCTGGGCTCAGGGCTGGGATGAGGGACGGCTCTGCTGTTCCCGGAGTGACGCCAGGGCTTGGCCTCTCCTCCTGCTCCTCTGAAGGGTGGCTTGAGCAGATTGCTGTCACCATCTAGTGCCCAGAGGAGCAACTGCGGGCTGAGCCTGGTGCAGACCGTCCTGAGCTCCCCTTGGTGACAGAGCTCCAGGAGGAGGTGCCAGGGAGAGCCGGGCTCACACCCGACCTGCCCCCAGACAGGCCCAGCACTCAGCACTAAACCAGAATGATCTCAGAACAGATCTCAGGATAGAAACTCTTCTAACAGATTTCTAGAAATAGATTTCTGCTAATAGAAATCACTGTTGCATTCTGTGTATTCCGTGACTAATGATTCTCTAGAGATATGGTGATAAAAAATGTGGTTTGTCCATTTTTCTATGAGCCACCAGTATTTTTTCCCTCATTCTTGTATTGCAGTTGTGCATTAAGTACTCTAGTCCCCTTGTTGTTACCTTCTCACCATTCCAGTCCTTGTTGTATCTTCTCAGATTCTCTGGTATGCAGGTATTTTGCACGTCTGACTTGATCCAGAATCTCTCAACAAACACTGTTGCAAAGATTACAGCTTGGAGGGTAGACCTGGAGCAGGATGATCTCTGTATGCCAGGATTTTAAAGCTTTCAGTGGTAGTTGAACATAGAACTTGACAACTTCTGTACTCAACAATTCCTAGGCCCTGGAACAAAGAAATACTTTTTCTGACTTCCTTAAGGAGCTGTCTTTCCAAGATGCTGTTCTAAAGATAGGTTGTGTTTGTTACTGGAATTCATGTTCCACTTAGGTTTATGNAAGCTTTCAGTGGTAGTTGAACATAGAACTTGACAACTTCTGTACTCAACAATTCCCTGGAACAAAGAAATACTTTTTCTGACTTCCTTAAGGAGCTGTCTTTCCAAGATGCTGTTCTAAAGATAGGTTGTGTTTGTTACTGGAATTCATGTTCCACTTAGGTTTATGCTTTTTGGATTCACATCCAGTGTTTTTAAAGTGCTGTTGGTGTGGTTTTTTTTTTTTTTTCTTTTTCTTTTTTTGGGTTTTTTTTTTGTCCCTAAGCATCTGTTTTTGATTGTTCCTTTCATTTTGATTTCCTCTTTTCCTCTTGTTTTTCAAGTGTTGTCCATGAGTTGTAGGAAAACCTTCTCCTCAGAAGTGCTGTTAGGAGGCAATGTTTGCTGAACTTTTAAACAACAGGGCTTCTTACCTAGCGTGGTGTTTGTGTCTGGATTTGTCTGGTAGGTCTGCAGAGGCCATAAAATTGTCCTTTTGTCTTGATATGCACTGATGTGAGGTCACACAGCAGTAATTTTGTCCATTTACCTAAAGTACCATGGTTATGTTGAAATCATAGACCTCTAGATCCTGTTGTCCTAATGCCCACAGAACTGTTTACAGTTCCTGCTGTTTTTTCTTTAAAGAGTAAAAAAAAAAAAAAAAAGAGGGGAAAGCACTTTATATGTGTTTGAAAATAAATCCCAGTCTTAGTTATGAGTTAGTTCTCTGAGAAGACTGGAGTTCTCAAACCCTCAGAAAACCCTTAGATACTGATCATTGTAAACAGAGCCCCTTGATCTCTCAAAGGAATGGCATTAAGAACTTGGGAAGCTCCAAGATCAAACCCTTCTCTTTGATGTGAACTGGATGTATGTGTTGGAGGAGTGCAACTTGCTTTTGCATAGTGGAAGATGTTGGATTCTGTGTGGGATGCCAGGGGTGTTTGGATGCTGCACTGACTGATTCAGTATCTTCTGGAAGCAAAAGCTCCCCTTGCAGGAGTTTGTTTATATCTATGTGGTGTTTGTGTGCTGTGTTTGTGACCTGGATGAACAAATACTGCAGGAAGGTTCTGGTTTTTTGGGAGTTCTGGGGAGAGCTTTGTTATTGACTGGGCTTGAACCTCATGACACTTCAGGAACAAGAAACTCTTATCACTTTGGAAGTTAAACATTCCTTGCACCTTTAGGGATCAGATTCTCTCTTAACAAGAAGCTGAAATATGCATCTTGAATTTGACCATTTCCCAAACTGCGTTTTTCTTCAGTTGAGGTCTGAGTGCTGCTCCCACAGCCAAGAGGATGCAACTAAATTTAGAGGAGAAATGTTGCAGAATTAGAGAAACGGGATTTAATTTCTCACTTCTGTGAGTAAATGTTTTATTTGTCACTAGAAAGGAGCTCTGTGGTTTCCTTAGATTATTTTTTTTGTCTCAGAAAGCATTGCATTTTCAATTTTGGCCTACAAACCTGGGGCCCCTTTCTTGCAAAGTGTTAACATTTTTCAAAATAAGGATTAAACCATGTTTTGTGAGGTTGTTGTTTAAAATATTGTGATGACTCTTTAATCAAAACATGATCTCCACCTGTAGGTGACTCTTACTGTTAGAACCATCTCATCTTTGGCAGGTGCTGTGTTTCAGGTGGGCACTGCTGCAGGGAGCTCTTTGGGAATCATCTCTGGCCACATACCAGCAGCTCCCAGCAGCTTTTTTTTTTTTTTGTGAAGGAAACAATTTTAGGTGTTTTTCAAGATAACAAAAGACCTTCTGTAGTGGTAATGAGGGCTCTGGCATCAAACAGCAGTCTTGACTCAATTATAATTCCCATTATTCTGCTGGAATGGCTGTGTGAGGGGACAGGTTGTGACGAAAGTCCAAATGAGTGCTGGTTGTGGCCTGTGAGGAGCTCAGGGAAGGGATGTGGTCTGAAGCCCATCCTTGCTGTGCAGGGCACAGCTGGAACCTGGGATGTGCAGTGGGATGGGATTGCCACAGGAGGGAGATGCTGGCCTGGATTGGGAGCTTGGCAGCTCTACATAGTGCTCACCTTTCCTGAGCAGCTCCCTGAGTTTACAGTTATATTTACAGCTGCATTAAATATTCAGTGTTTCTCTGAGTAGTTTTTGTGTGCTGTTAGTAGGCAGTGTTCTATAGAAAGTAAAGTGGAGCCTTTTTCTATAGGTGTTTTAGCTGCTGTTTTTGAAAGGCAAATAGAACACCTTCAGTAGGAATGCTGTCACTTGTCACAGGCTGGATTAATTATGCTCTGAGGGGGTAAGCATACATTTAAAGTTATTTTAACTCCCACAAAAACTTGTGCAGTTAGCCAGCTCAAATTTATATGCTGAAAGCTGGTGAAAACTATATTCAGGAATCTTTTTTATGAAAAACTGATCTAGATTTATGCAAGTCTAAGATGATAAATTTAAAATCTCCACTGTAAAATAGCCACTCACTGCTGTGTTTCAGATTTGGGTTGGGGGTCAGGCAGCCACATCTTGCCTGTGGGTGACATTCTTGGTTGAACAAGATTTCTTTGGAATTGTGTGTAAGGTAAGGCACCTTTGTAGGAGTGCACAGCTCTGGGAGGCTCCTGGGTTTGGCTCCTTTGTGGCAGAACTTTATGCTGCTGAGGGTCTCAGAGGCTTTTTCCATCTCAGACTTTGGATTAAATAATTTTTCTGATGTTAGTGACCATTCCTAGGAGAATTTTGGACTTTTACTAGAGGCCCATGGATGAATATGAGTGAAATGCACATCTTTTCCATGTGACATTCTGTATTTTCTCCAGCTGCCTCATCTACAGTGTAATTATTCTGATTAAGGCACCACAGGACTTCCATGTCAGCAAGCCAGGGCATGTCTTTTGATATTCTTATTTTAGGCCACAGATAAAATCAGTGCAATAATCTACTTGTGGGGTTTTGTTGTTGTTGTTGTTGAAGATGATAATTTCAAGCATAGAAGACAAGACACTGACTGAAATACAGGTCCAGATTCTCAAGCACAAAATGACAGCCTGCAGAAAAAAAGTGCTGCTTGCCAGGATTGGGTTGGTTGCTTAGCAATGAGCTATTTATCTGCAAAGGGACCCAGAAAAGGGATCAGGATGGTTTGAAAACATAGTTGGAATAAAGAAGCTTTTAAAGTCAGCAGAGTTTAACAGTTTTTCTGTGACATTCGAAATGACGAGGCTCTGCAGCAGCTCTGATTTGTGAGTTGAAGTTGGCAGGATTATTTAAGGCTTGCCCTCTCCTGCCTTACAGCCTGCAGGCTGTGCCACTGAGTGTGCAAGTCAGCAGACAAGAGAAGCTGATAAATGTTGATGATCCTTGAGGAAACCCTGGAGCATTCAGGGTTTGTCCATCGCACGGACACCTTGAGTTGTTGTGTGAAGTGTTTCTCTTCCAGCTTCCATTCATCTGAGCATTGACTCAATTTGTCACTTGTAATACTAAGTGCTGTCTTGATTATTTCAAGAAAACATAAGGATACAGCCATGCTACAGGCTGTACTGATGATTTCCTAAGCAGAGTTAGACCTTGGTGTGAGACTGTGATCTTGGAGAGGATCTGAGTTCAAAGGAGAATATTAAATTACAGCACCATAAAACTGAGTTCATTATTTTTCATGGTTAACTGTGCCCTCCTGTGGAAAATGCTCTCAGATTATCAGGATTTACTTGGGGTGAGTTGCAGGTGGCTCTGACCTGTATCTGTGTATCTGCACTGGTTGCTGCAGCAAAAACTTAATATCACGTGGGAAGTGAGCAGCCATGTCACTACAGCTCTTCTGTAAATTATAGCTGATTTCAACCTTGTTAATTGTTCAGATTTCAGGTGATCTTTGTATTCAGGAAATCTGAGAAAGTATTTTGATGGAACACAAATCCATATTGCTGATTAATCTCTGTGCTATGCAGCCAGTGCATGGAATACTAAGCTGCTAGAACCAGCTAAAGCAAAAAATCTGTCAGAAATGCAGTTGCAATCAATTATCTCTTTGCCTTTTGAGTTGTAAATATTCTCTTTAGTTTATGGTGGATTTTTAAAATAAAGGTGTAATTGAAAAAGAAACTCCAGCTAGAGCAGAAACCCCATTTTGCAGTTTATTTACTAAATGTGAAACACCAAGTTATTCCTTGTTCCTTGTGTACTTCCAGGTGGGTTTTCAAGCAGCTCTATGACAAAGGACTGGTGTATAGAGGGGTTAAGGTCATGCCTTTTTCAACTGCATGCAACACCCCCCTGTCCAACTTTGAGTCCCATCAGAACTACAAGGTAAGTTGCAATCAAATTTCTCTATTTTTTTTAGTTTGGATTTTAAAAAGCTTTAATACTTCTTGCTTGGTGATACCTAATCATGTAATTACACTCCAAATTGGTAGTAAAAATCTAGGTAGATAGGTTAATTTTGATCATATTCTGCTGTATTTGTTTGGATCACTTGATCTTAGACTTCTTCCTTGGTTACTGCTTACAGATGTTTAACTTACATACTTTGTTTTATTGTGGTAAATTCCTCCCTTTCTGGGCTCTCAAGGTTTTATTGCAGTGGTAGATTTTTATGTTGAGTTGTCCCTGTCTGTGCACATCTGAAAAGGAGAGGGTCTTTGTCAGGGTTTGAATCTTCTGGGAGGGGATTCATAAGGAATGTCAAAGACATTCTGTAGCTGTAGGAAACTGGTTCTTCTAAGAATCATTATTTTAGATTGGGGAACACCAGAAAATGTTTTACTTAATATAGTGCAGGGTTTACTGTGGTTTATAAAATGTTCCTTTAAAAATGAGTGACAAGATAAAGCAAGTGCAGCTTCTCACTTGCAACAGACTCACGTTCATGTATGTGAACGCAGAACTTATGTCTTGATTTTCCAAATTCCACGTCAGTTTGTAAATAGAGGTTTTGTATCCTTTCCAATCCTGACCCAGACCTCCATATCCTCATAATGTAAAAATCTTTCACTTGCATTGTTAGAGCACAGAGCTAGCACAGATTGTACATCTGGTCTCTACAACTTGCCTAAAAAAGGCCAGTTTTCTGGCCAAAACTGGTGTTTTTAAAACAGAAGTTTAAATAGATTTGGATTACAATGCAGCTCACAGATACCAGAGAGATACCAGAGCTTTCAGTATGAGGGGTATTTATACTGAAGAAAAAAATGGTTTGTGAATTATGAAAGAGAGATTTGCAAAGATATCTTGATATTTGTGGCTGACAACTGAAATAATTAATTTTCTTGTCGTTATTGACTGACATTTCACACAGGCTTATTTAAATGAGCTTTCTTTAGAACAAAGACTATTTTGGAGGGTTTGTGTGTATCTGTATCTGTGTTCTCTTTTTCCATAAAGCTGAAGCTTTTTTTCTTTTCTTGAGTCTTAATGAACTATTTAGAAGCTGTTTCTTACTCTAGAAGCAGAGGTATGTTTGGGTGGGATGCTGCTCTGCCACTCCATGCAAAAATTCTCATTCTCGTCTGCTGGAAGTGGCGTTTGGAAGTTGTGGGTCTGTGAGCTGACAGGATTTATTCTTGGTGAGCACAGTCATTTCTGGGTGGGAGGCAGCTGTTGCCTTTCTCACAGTGGAAAGCAGCCTTTGGCTGCTGATTATTGATCCTCTGAGAATTGGGACACAGATCAGGAGCAATAGGACACAAGGAGCACCTTCAGAACCAGAGCTGGGTGTCCAGTGCACCTCTGAGTTAACAATGCCAGCAGCTGGTATTGCATTCAACTGAAGAAATGGTATCTTCAGGTGAAATTTTAACAGCTAAAACACTGCACAATGCCATTACCTGTCAGCCTGGATGGTATTTTTTATGCTTTGCCAGTTGTTTTTATCTGCTTGGTGAGCTGAGTGCTTCAGAAAACAAAGTGAGTAGCCTGCAGTGCTGCCTTGCGCTTGGTAGAGACAGAGCCGAGAGCTCAGTTTCTGCCTGGTATTGAGCACAGGCCATGGGTTATGTAATATTTATGTTTTACTGTTGACTGCACCAGATGTTCACAGCAAACCCCCTCTGGAGCAGCCCTCAGCTCAGACATAAATAGCTGCCTGTCCCATGATGCCATTAAGTGTTCCATGATGCTGGATGGAAAGCAGAGTGCCTCGCACGAGACGTGCCGAGGCCACGGCACCTCTTTCTGGGCTTAGGGTCGGTGTGCACGGCACCCTCTGAGCTGGCATGTACAATTCTGGAGTGAAAATTTCACATTTGCAGGATTAGATTTGTTTTTACAAGCAGCTTTTCATCACATGTGAAATGTGAAGTGACTGAATAGGGTTGTACTTGGCTGAAAGAAAATCTTGTTTTCAGGGGATTTTTTTGGTTTGAAGGTGAAATTTTGTAGAGCAACTGACAAAGGTCTCCTTCCCTTAGGGTTTTTTTAGTCTTAAATATTGACATACTCTTGTTTTTAAGTACCCCAAACGTTCCCCCCACCTTGTTAACAACAGCTTAATTGGAGATAAATAATTTCATGTGATGGCTGTTCTTCCTAATCCCTGGCTATAGAAGAAAATGTGGAAATGGCTTTGTTTAGGAGTATCTGAGAAACTGCTGATATTCCTGACCCTTGAGATTGGTTCTAAATTCCGAAAATGGGGTTATAAGAGGTACCTAAAGGAACTACGCTTGTCTTTCTTTGGTGTTTTGGCAGCAAATCCCCCAAATCTCCCTGCTAATGGGAGATTTTAACCCCGTGGCCTTGTTGGACTGGCAGACTGCACTGGTGTGATGAGGAACTCAGTGACTGGTGCTCTATTCTGACTTTATTGCCACTTCACCTTTTCCATTACAGATGAACATGGCCTGTTAAATTGTTTTTCAGGATGTTCAGGATCCATCAGTGATCGTGAGCTTCCCACTGGAAGAAGATCCAAGTGTTTCTCTTGTTGCCTGGACCACGACTCCCTGGACCTTGCCCAGCAACTTGGCCCTTTGTGTTAACCCAGAGCTGCAGTATGTAAAACTGAGAGGCAAGTGTTGAACACCTCTTCCTTCAGTGCCTGTGAATATGTTATTTACACTTTGTGTTTTAGACTGGTTTATTTTAAATTTACAGAACTTTTCTGAGGTTGAACCAGCAGTAGTTTGAAGGATGAAGAGATCCACTTTGGATGTGGCTGATAATTTCCAACTACTCTGCTCTTGTTATTTAACATGAATTGAGAGGACTATTCCTTAAAAAATACTGATAGATGAAATAAAGAATAATTTAAAAAAAGGGGGGGTGTGTATTTGTAGTCTTTAATTATACCTTCGTCTGCAAACCCCCCCCCCCCCTTTCTTAAAAAAATAAAATAGTGAGTAGGAATTTCCAGTTTCAACATAACCTCATGAATCTGTTGTGTATTAAACATGAAGTTGTGCAGGCCTTTGCACATGTGTTTGGGTTTTCTTTCTTTGAAGAGAATTAAGTATGTTTCAGTTTCAAAAGTTTTAACACAAATTTGGTCATCTTAAAAAGAAATATTGGGTATTTTCAGAAATAACCTTACTTGTCTGAGGTGCTGAGTTGGATGTCTCTGGCTCACTGCTGTGGGACAGTGACCCTGAGATGGCAGGGTAGCAACCTGAATAAAATTTGTCATTGAATTTAGGAAATCAGGGTTGTTTGGAGTACAAAATGAGTTTTCTTCATAACTTTTCACTCTTTTTTGATGGTAACTTCTGTCGTTGGTATATACTTGTTTCATTAAGAAATCCAAGCATGTAATTGAAATAATGAATCTCAGGAGGGCTGCATAAAGTGCAATCATTACCTTACAACTTAATAATATGGATTGTATGTAGTCATTGTCCATCTTCCAATTGTTTCCCTCTGTTTGTTACAATTTACTGAAACTTCTCACTTGTTTTTTTTATTTGACTCAGCAATAATAGACAAAGTATTTCTGCCTCTGCTATAACAAAACACTGCAAATCAGTGGCCTGGGTTTTATCCTGTGGTTTCTGTTTAAACTTAGCCTTTGGAAAGTGTTCCTTAACTGGCTGTGTGGGGAAACACACTGCTGGAAAGCAGTAAAGGATTATTCTGGGCAGTTTTATTGTTACAATATCTTGCATGTATTGAAAGGTTTCATAATGGTGCAAATGAGGGGATTAAACTGAGATTTGTGAAGCTCCTGTTTTATTTTATATTCTAGATAAAGCCACAGGGAAGATTTACATTTTGATGGAGTCCAGACTGGTGGCACTGTACAAATCTGACAGTGACTATCAGATACTTGACAGGCAAGTACATAAATTATTCTACTTGCTAGCTTTTGGTGTTTTTCTAGATCAGAAGTTGAATGTTTTTAAGAAGATGGATTTCCCTGCATCTGTATTTATATTGCAAAAATCTGTAAAAGGAATTGAAATTTGCTGGAAGAAACTGGTCTTGTATGTGAAGCTACAAACAGAAAAAAGTTTCATTGAGTCCTTGTATTGTGGTGGGGAAAAAATGGTTCCATATCCATAGTCCACTCCTTTCCTGTGTGCTTACATTAAGGTAAGAGTTTGAGAAAATGCTGGAGGTGTGGTCCAAATGCCACCTTCTGCACATTATGTAAAGATTTAAAGGGAATTGGGCAAAACAATCCCGTTGTTTTTGGCAAATATATATTACTTCTGTAATTAGTGGCAGTCATTGCTTTCTGCAGGGTGCTTATTCTTCTTGATTAGGTGGAAAAATTGGAATTATTTAAGAAGTCAAACTGGGCAGGGGGTGCAGGTATTAAATTCTGTAGCTCTTTTAGGTAAAATGTAGGTCTTGGCTTCTCTTAAACCTTTTGCATAAACTAACAGCCTGTTAAAGAGGTCAAATACAACAAATATTTGTTTGCTCATTTTATTCAAAAAAACCAACCAGAAAAACCTATAAACCCCCAGATAACCACAACAATAAAAATAAAGAACTAGAAACGCTTTTGAGAATAACACCCCTTCTTCACTGGCATAATTTTTTTTCTATTTTTGTCTTTTTATCAAGCAGTTGAAAGCTTTAAATTGAAAAAATGGAGGTTATTTCAGCTAAGCAGTTGCACGTAATCATTAAATTAGGGAAATGCAGAACTGGAATGTTGAAGATGTTTCCTATTCTGATGGCTCATACTGTGACAGTTGAATGATTTTATATTTCTGCATTGATTTCCCTCCTCCCCCCTCTATGAGAATGCTCTTAATCTGTCACTTGGTCTGTACCAATTTAAGCTGGTGTTCAGTTTCTAAAGATGATGTTCAGTGCTCTCATTCTTCAGGCTTGGCTGAACTTCTGATCTCTCTGGAGTTTTTTCCTCCCCTCTGAGTCATGAGTGAAACCACAGTGCCACTGGGGCACCACTGGGAATTTTGTTTTGGTCTGATACTGAATTAACAATTCTCTCTTGAAGTGGTGGTGTATCCTCCAGTTGAAGTATTTGTGCACGTTGGAGTGACTGTGTCAAAACTCTCACTAACATTTAAGACCTAAATTTGATCTGCTTGCTTGCTATTGAAGCTGATAAGTCTGCCCTCAAAAATTTGGCTTTGTGTGGCTTGTTCTTGACAAATTCACATTGTATGTTCTTTAGCACTCCACTTACCAAAAAACTCTCAATCACTTGAAGTTGAATCAGGTTCTTAGACCTTTTTCAGTGGTTTTTAGGTCCATGAATGCTTCAGTTCTCTTGGGAAATACAGATACTCTGTTCCTTTTTGGTCTTTTGAAACCTCTTCATTGTGTCTAATAACTAAGCCTTCCATCAAAACCATTTTATTTTCTTAAGTATTTTTAATACATTTGCTTTAGGCTTAAAAAAGAAGCAAGCTAGCCCATATATTAAATTTGATATCTGTTGTCTTCTGCTTCTAAATTCTTGTTTTAATGCAATACTTCAAATTTAACTTCAGTATGACTGCAGTCATTCTATATCTAGGAATGCACAGAACATTTTGGCCTTTTTTTGAGGTGTCTTCATCAGAAATGGGAAGAACCTGCTTAAGGCAATCATACACATTTCAGGTGTTGTATTTATGTCCCTGACTAATGGTATTTCTAACACCACCACTCACTCCTTCAATCTCTGATAACTTTTCAAATTTTCCTTTTTTTTAACCTCTGCCTATCTTTAGGGCTGCTAGCAAATCTCTTGGCAGAGCAGTATATTTTAATTCTTTTTGTATTAGTGCTGTGGTCTCCTTTCAAGCTGATTTCTTTTCTGTTTTTGGTCATGCTCCAGTTTTTCTGTTATGTAATAATTAATTTTCTCAAATGTGAAATGTGAGACAGTTAAAAGGTATCTGGTAGTTGAATGGATCTGTGAAAGATTTAGATCTATGAGTAAGTTCATGGAAATAAACTTCACCACTTCCGCTCTTAACCTTTTTCTTCCTTTAGCTCACTTTTAAATTCTCAAGCAGTCAGGCCGTTGAGGGAGAAATTGATGCAACTTAATGTCTACCAGGCATCAGGCAGAGGTCAGGGAATGGTCTGATTGAAAATGTTCAGTGTCTGAAGTCCCTTGAACTGGCTGCTTTGCACTCAGGGGTTGCTCTGGGGGTATCATCCCAAGTTTGACCATCCAGTAACTTCTTGTTTTATTTAGCTGTGCTAGGTAGGACGTGCTTGTTGAGCATTTCCTACCCTTTGTGTTAGATTTCAATGCTTTGGCATATTAAGCATTTAACTTCTTCATAGTGTTTTTCCTTGTTGCCTCTTTTTGGATTCTGAAGAATCCAAAACAGAGATTTCTGATCTCCTGAGAGTGAAGGATTGCTGAAGTGATTTTAAATGAGTCTACTATAATTTAGGTCACAAGAAGGCACCATTGTATAAATTTTCAACCTGAAGTTCAGGACTTTGACAAACAAAGTATTTCACATCGCAAAATGAAAACCAGGAATGTGATCCACAACCTTTACCTTTCTCTGACTTGTGTTAAATAAGAATATAACGAATTTTTTTTTAAGCCAATTCTGGTGCTTCATGTTCTGTATCTGAGCATTCCCACATCTGTGTGGCTGAGCACTGGGATGCTTTTCTCTCATCTGATCCTGATTAAGCACCTCAAACATTCCAAAGGCTGTTTGTAATATAAAAATATATAAACTATCTGCAAAGCTGAGGCTTAAAATAGAAATCTCAATTCCTAGGGGATATTGTGTGTGCTGAGCTGAGGAGTCGTGCTCTTGAACTGGGCAGTAAATGCTGCTCCAGGTCCTTCCTGTGCAGTGAAAGAGCTTTGAAGAGTCCCCACTTTGAAGGAGTCAAGTGTTTTATGATAGTTTGACCATTGTTTGGAAATTGTAGATCAAGGACAGAGTAGGGAGAAACCACAACTGGGACACAGTCAGAGAGCCAGCCCATCTATGAGATTAAGTTATGTTTTAGCTGGATTTCCCCCCCTGAAACTGCATGATTTAAGCACTTTCAGGAGAGTTCTGAGCTGCAAGTCCCAACCTAATCAGTGCCTTTGTCAGCTGCTGTCAGCAGTGTGAAGGGAGGCAGACCTGCAGGCTCCATCTCTGCCTTCCATCTCTTGTCTGGCTCAGCTGGTTCCTCAGCCAGTCCTGTCTGTGCAGGATCATTCCCTGAGATGCCTGTGGGGAGTCTGGATGTCCAGTTTTAGAATAAGGAATGAGGCATCTGAGCTTTATAGGGTCCAATACTCTGTGTTACAATCTGCTGTACATAAAACTTCAGGTGTTTGGGATCATTATTTAGTTCTTTTGGACATGCTGAGCTTTAGGTCTTTGTTGTTATGAATATTGTGTTTTATCCAGAAGATTCTTTCCCAGCTTTACCATCAGGAGCTTGTCACTAATGCTTAATTCCTTTATTAATTTTCATTGATTGTTTGATTGAAGTCCATCAGGTACAAGTTGCTGACTGGTAGCAGAGATGCATGAAAAGACATTGGTTTTTCTCCAAGCCCAGGTTGGTTCCCACAGAGGTGGGAAGTAAACTTAAGAAAATTATTTTCGTCTTCTGAAATCAATTCAGTGAGGGAGGTGAAGTGGCCAGTAGGGAAACAAAAAGCAGTTTTCAAGTTGTTAATTTATGTTCTTGTAAATCTTCCTCCTCAGGTTTCCTGGTGTTGTGCTTAAAGGCAAGAAATACAAACCCCTCTTTGAATATTTCATTCAGGTAAGATGGACAGGTTTGATGTTTGATACAGGAGATAAAGACAAAAATAAAACCCATTCTGAATACTCCTTGTTTATATTATAAAAAGATTTTGTGTTCTAATATCAAACTCCAGGTTGTATTAAAGTACCTTAGAATCCCAGAGAAAGTTTGAAAAAGTGTTGACTTTTTTCTCTAATTTTTTTCCTTTAAGTTTTAAATATACTCAGAGTAAACACTGGATGATAAACAGAAGTTTGATTTCAGATTGCAGAGAAATTTCAATACATATCAACAAATACTCTCATTTTCTCATCTGTTGAGGTTTGTCTACCTGCTGAGTCCAGAAGCTTTGTCTTCACAAGGGAATGACTGACTTTGGATAACAATCAGAGACATGTCATGTTTCCCACTGAAGAGTTAAAAGCCTTTGCTAAAAACCAACTGATGTATCAGATTTATCTGGATGCAGCTTTTAAGCACTGCATTAGATGTGGCATATCATAGATGATAAAAGAATATGCAGCAATAGGAGAGTGTTTAGAGAATTTTTCTATTTTTTTTTTTTAAATCTGATTAAAAACTGATGACATTTTTCAAAGAGGGGGGGTACAGCACTGCTGGCCAGGCAGCTGTGAACTCCTGTAAGGGATTTGGTCATTTGTGACACTTTCTGTTCTGAAAGATGTGCAGGAGTCAGCAAAGGTGGGAAAACCTCTGCAGGGAGCAAGGTCTGATATTTCTAGAGGAAAGCCAAACACAGCTGAATCTGGAAAATTGGACTGTGCATCTGAGGTTTGGAATGGAGAAATTTTGTGAGTCCTGCTGTACTTGTAAGGAGCAGATGGGGTATCTACAATTTTTTATTTAGAATGGAGATCTTATCTCAAAACGTCTCCCTTCAGAACAAGCCAGACTTAATAATTTGTAACATATTTGGTTCAGCTGTGACTGCAGTAATTTCTTTTTATTATTTTTGTTTTAAGGAATAGTAAATAACCCTTTAATTTTCATTATCTCTATACAGAACACACTGAAAATTGTCGTATCTTTTCTTAGCAATTTTTTTTCTGGATTTTCTCTCTGTTTTTAGTTGGTATTTACCATGCTCTTGTTCTCTGGAGCAAATAAGGAAAATGTGTGACTATAAAAGCAAACTTTTAATTCAGAGGTATAGGGGACATACAAAAAATGCAGGGAGACTTCTGTACCTTTTTTGGTTGTGTCCTCACATTCAGGAGCGTATTGATTGCAGTCTGTTAAGCACAGAACTGTGTGAAGATCTGTGGCTTGAAGAGTAATTGACTTGGAGGCCTTCTGGAGGGGTGTGAGATTTAATCATACTTGACACTCTTTAAATGAAGTACACAGGTGTCTGGGCTATGGGAAGTCATTAAGTCGTGTTAGGGATGTCACATTTTACTGTGTCACTGATTTTTGGTGCAGTTCTTCCCTCTTTTGTGTGGCTCGTGGCTCTGCCAGCTTCTGGGGAACTCTTGTTTTGCTGTATGTATATAAATATCTATCTATCTAAAACCATATTTTTGTGTTACAGTGCAAAGAAAAAGGTGCCTTTACTGTGGTAGTGGATGGTTATGTGAAGGAGGAGGAAGGCACAGGAGTTGTCCATCAGGCTCCCTATTTTGGTGCTGTAAGTGTGAACTACACATCTGTAACGTTAATTTTGGCCAGCACACGTTGCTTGGCTTTCCAGCTCCTGGGGTTTCTGTCAGGGTGATTGATGTTAAACAATCTTGCCATTTGCTGCTTAAAAATGTAAGAATATCATGTAGCTTTGTATTCTCATAAGCTCTTCTGTCACTGTGGGACAGGGTTTTTTAGACACGAGTCCATTCAGAAGGCTGGGACCCCTCACAGGAGGAGCCACTCACTTTATTTTCCAAGCCTATTTTATACCTTTTCACAAAGCACCCACCTTAGAGGTGGGGACCCCTGGAACCATTGGTCACTTGAAGAGACCATCATGCAAAGTCTCTCCTCTGGGAAAGCGTGTGGAAAACATCTTAGTTTATAATAGCATGACCTTGTTTACCAGTTTTATACTGGGAACAAAATTTCCTGAAACCAAAACATGGCAGGCACAAACTGTGGCTACACTCTTCCACTTGGTGCCTGTGCTAGACTGGAGATTTCTGTGTCCCTGGCTTTGGTTTGTGTTGTGGTGTGTGAGCTGAACTTGTCAGTGTGTCTTCTGAGAGTCATTGATCTCAGCTTTTCTCAGTCTGAAGTTAGAGCTCTGAGAAGGGATGATCTGTGGCACTGGCAGTGAAAACTGGCTTTGCTAAGTGATAATTTTGGTTGGGAACAGCAGTTCTGCTCAGCACACTGAGCCCTCTTCAGCATTTTAATTTCAGTACTCACTGGGCTTTTAGAGAATGAGAAAATGCTTTTGTCCTGAGACTTCATCCCTTGGTGTGAAAGGATTTTGTTGCACTCCATTCTTTTTTTTTTTCTTTTTCTGTCTTTATTGTCCCTTCTCTCAGTCTGTTCTTTTTTAAGGCTAAGAGGAATAATTTGTCATGGATTTAACATTTCAGTTTTTAGACACTTGAATTAAATGCACTAAGTTTAGGCTCATTGTCCTTTTTGTAGAGTGTCCTGTCTTCAGCCATTATCCAAAGATGCCCTCAAAAAACTTGCAGTGCCTAGCAATTAGCAATCCCTGGACCATGAGCTCTGTCATAATTTCCAGAGAAACTTGGCATTAGCAACAGGCCTCTTTGTATTCCTGTGAAATTGCCCATCCTCTTCCGTCCTTTTTTCCCTGCATTTTTGATGATGAAGGGTACATCCATTGTGGTGGTGTTTCCCTTGTCAGGATGATGGTTGGTATGAAAAGATGTTCCAGCTTAATATAGCTCTGAAGAAAGAAAATTAGAGTGGGCTGTGTTAGCATTTAATAAAGAAAATGGTGGTGGCTGGTCAAGTGTCCTCAGGAGGATAAATCCTCACACTTCTGCTCCTCAGACTCTCCCATGGAGCTTGGATGTTCCAGAGGGGTCAGAGTTGGTTTAGAGTCAGGAGCTCTTGCTGTGGGAGATGGAAGGAAAGGAAGAGGCTGCCAGCAGGGAAGGAGCTCTGGAAGAAGCTTTCCTTGGGCTGCTCTTAAGTGGTTTTGTGTATTTGCCCAGCCCAGTTAAACTTGTTGGAAACAGCTTGTTGGCAATGTTGATTGGCCTCCTAGAGCAAGGGTTATCTGCCCTCTTTTACTTGATTTTTTAATAAGCCCACTGAGTTTTGTAAACACAGAGGAAAAAAAGTTTTTCTGTCTCCAGGGAAATCAGCAATTACTTGTAAAAATTTTTTTAGGAAAAAACCTGAGAGTAACAGTTAAATGCTTCACAAAGAACAAAAATACATAAAACATTGTGTGAGAAAAAAGTGTACAGACATCACAAACAAAACCTTGCAGTCATCAGCTAAGGCCAGGTTTGAGTAGGTACCTTTTGGTACAGGGGCTTGAGTCAATGGGCTGTGCTGCCTTCAGAAGGAAAGTGCACTGTGTACACTGCACTTAATGCTGCTGCCTTCTTTTTGGGGTGCATGTAATTCAATTTTGACAGCCCCCAGATTATTTCTGTTCAGAAAAGCTCACAGAGGTCCTGGTGTAAGTTCAGGATTTCATTATTATACAGTAGGCTCTGTATTGGGTATTGTTGGTACTGCATGTTGGCCTTTACACAGGCTTAGATGAAAGAAGGGAGATGGTTCATGGTGGCAGACAGGATTGTCTTCCTGGATAATTGGCTCCTCTGCACCTTCCTGTTGAGTTGAAGGTGAATAGGAAAGGAATAACTGGACCAGCACCATCAGAGAAGAAACAGAGCAGAGTCCTTCACAACAAGCCTCGAGTCTTGTCTCTGTTCCTTCCCATCAATATAAGTGAGTCCCTTTGAGAAATAAAGTTGTAAAGTTTTATTTATTTATTTATTTATTTTAAATCCTACTTAGGGATTCATGTTCTGTATTGCTGGTAGCTCAGCAATGTATCCTTCTCCAAAAAAAATTGAAAGTAAAAATTCAGCTTCATTTAGTTCCAGATGTAGTTTCATTGTCTTGTGTCATGCCTTTGTCAAATACAAGCTGCCACACCGTATCAGAGCACTCTATTATTTCAGTTCAAAAGACATCAAAATTAAAGCTCACAGAACAAGACAAACCTTTATTAAAACCACTGTAAACTCATTGTACTTCCAGATTAACATGACACTAAAATTCAGCTGCTCAGGCATTTCATCATATGTAGATGTACCTGCAGTCAACTTAAAAAGCTTCAGTAACACTTGAATTTGCATACAAATTTTTAATTTGCAATACCTAGTACCTGCTCAGACTGTGACACACAACTTTCATAGATCTGTTACAGATGCACTTTTTTTTCAGTACCTGGCACTTTCAGCAGAAGTGATGTTGGTTTTTGCTAAGAGATGCTGAAGGTGAACATTTGACTTCATATTTCTCTTGTTTTGTTAAAGTTTCACATAAAAAAAGCTTTTGATTTCTCAAAAATGAGCTGTTTGATAGTTTCTACTTATTCATTTTGTGTATTACAACTTCTGTGTGTAATCTTTTGAGGGATTCTGAGGTACAAGAGTGACCACTGTAACTCCTGTCCTGGAAAAAAACTGATGTTGGTCTTAGCTTTTATTTGAGCTTAGCACTTGTGATTCCTTGTAGGTGCCTGTATATATTCTTGCCTCATGATTACTGAAGGAAATCTTCATTAAATCAAATGGCAGCTCAGTCTGGAGAGCTTCCATTCACGTTCAAGTTGTTCAAAAGCAGGGAGCTGACTGCAGAAAGGCAGAGCAGCAGAGTCCTTTTTGTGTACCCTTGGCTGCAGCAGTGGAGCTGAAGCACCTCTTGACCGAGGTGCTGCCCAGGGGAAGGTTTGTTGTGCTGCCTTAGCAGGGCTGTGAGTGTGCCAGACTTTGTAGTCTGTGCTGGCTGCTGCTTCAAAGCCTTTATCAGCTCACTGCCAAATCAGGGCTGACATCAGCTCTGTCATCTGGCCTGTGTTTTAAACCCCACAGCTCCCAGCCCCTCAATAACAGCTGAGGAAGGGCCAGCAGAGAAGGGGCTTCTCTCAGTCGTGTCCTGACTGCAGGAGCTGGGTGACCAAGTGCAGGGTAAATTATTGTGTGATGCTTTCTGCAGCTGCTGGGCAGGGGAAGAGGCTGTGCTCTGGTGGGAGTGCTGGAGCTGGAGGGATTTGTTGTTTCTGTGTGTGAAGCTTTGGTCCATGAAGCAGCCAACTTCCCTGTCTGTGGATGAGTTTCATCCTTGTAAAATGCAACAGGTCTGGTTTGGGGGAGCCACAGGGATAGTGGGGAGAGCTGAAGGGACAGGATGAGGCCACAGAGGACATGGAAGCCCTGCCCTGGCACTCCAGAGCTGTGTTGGTGAGGGCCAGGGAAGGAGAATTCAGGGAGCTGTGAAGCACTGGTCTGTGAAATGTGTATTTGCACACTGGCTCTGGTGTGGTATCCTTGGGCAGGCTGAGGGTGCTTTAGATGCAGCTCCTGTGAAACACCTGTTGGGTATCCTGTAAGCCATTGCTGTAACTGGATGAGATACAGATTTACTGTGACTTCAGACTTGAAGGTAAAATCTGAACTTTTCTATCCCCTACTAATTTTGTTTTAATCTTTTCTCTGATGCCATTATTGTTAAGTCATGTTCAGGGAAGTCTGCAGCAACTCTTTTTTATTTTTTCTTCTTCTTCTTACTGCTACAGGAAATTAAAAATTTAAGTGGACAGTGGCCAGGAAAAAAACCCATGATGTTGTCCATGTGTGGTTCTTGGTCAGTAGCATTGCCTATAGGCCAAAAAGATTGAGAAATACAGATTTAAAGGCTTTGGATCGTTAAGACATTCAGAAAATGACTGCTTATGTGAAATTGCAGAATTAGATTGGTTAAAACAATCTGCTCTCTGAAAAATGCAGTGTTGGCTGGAGAGCTGGGTACTTCCAGGCTCTGGCTGGGACAGGAGCAGGATGGAGAGGTTGGCAATTCTTTTGCCATGCAATGGTTGCCTGAAGCTGTTTGCTCCATGAGTGTATGTGTGTTCTCAGACACAGAAAACACGTGTGTGTATATGCACTGATGTGCATAGAAAAACATGCACATATCCCCTGTACTGGGTGAGAGTCTGAAGAAATAATAATTTTCTGCACTAGTAAAGCTACAATCCTATCAAACAGGACTTCCTCATAAGTATTTGGGATTAGTGAAGGCTGAGTATTTTGCTATTCTTGTCCAGTCCTTACATTTTCTGTTTAATATTTAATTTCTGTTTCGAGGGGTGGATATTTTACCTAGTATTTTGTATTCTTACAGCTTGGTGCTTGTCTCTTTTGCAGGATGATTACAGAGTCTGCATGGATTTTAATATCATTCAGAAAGACTCTGTGCCTGTGTGTCCTGTTGATGCATCAGGTTGCTTCACAGCAGAAGTGGCTGACTTTGCTGGGCAGTATGTGAAGGTCAGTGGGCCTGGAGACAGTAAATTTTTAATTTTTTCTAGATACATTTTATATCTGGTAGAAGCTTTCTTTTCTTTCCCTATGGAAACCATTCTTTTCTTTCCCTATGTGGGCTCGTTTTCAATGTGTGACTGCTATCTGAATAAATTAAAAGGGGTTTTAACATTTGCAACAAGGTTGGAATAGTTTATTAAGCAGCTGAGAAAAAGAATTGAAGTGCAAATAATGTTGTGTATCTCTAGTGAGAGGGCAGAGGAGTATCCTGTTTGCAGCTACTCTAGAGAGACTATCACTCTGTGCTTTATCCTCACAGAAATGTCATGTCCACAGTTTCCAGGCACATGTTCAGGGCCTCCCTCACCTCTGGATGACTCTGAATTCCCAGGTGGCATTAAGTTTCTCCGAGCCAGTTAATGTAACTGATGCCTTGGGCAGGCTGACCTGAAACAGAGACTGGACAGAGCTGGAGAATAAAGTAGGGATTTATTGAAAGGCCTTAAGGACACAGGACAGGGCCTGGCCAGGGCTACACCCAAGGTGGACCCAAAATGGTCACAAAATGGACACAAAATGGACAAACACGAGGTCTCCCACTTTGATCAGTTTGGGTCCATTTGCATTTTGGGGTTTAATTGTCCAATTCCAGCTGCAGGCTGTGAGGTCCCATCCTGCTTGTTCCTCCCTCCAGCCACCCTTGTTTGTGCTTTAGGGCCTGAAAGTTGTCCTTGGTGTGCAACAGGAACAGGATTTGTTTTGTGTCCCTGCTCTGTGCAGAGCTGAGTGACCCTGAATGTGAGCTCAGAGCTGCACCCCTGGGCAGCACAGAACCTGAAAAACATCAAAGCTCAAACTGAAGACGTCATAACATGACCCACTAGGAGGGAGAAATGCAGTGATTTCCCTCACTTGTGGGCTGTGTTGCAGTGCTAATTTATTGCCAGGAGATGCAGGAGAATCCCTGTAAAAGGAGCCCACAGGAATTGCATGTTGCTCCAGACACAAATCCCTATTAGGGAGTGCCTCTTAAATTCCATGTCCTGAGAAAACAAATTGCTTTTAGCCCTGCTGCTACAGTTTGATAGCAAAGCGTGTTCCTGTAAACAAATGCAATACAAGGTTTTAAAGTCTTTTTCAATTAAGTTGAGGATTCAATCAGCTATCTTTCCTTCCTGCCTCATGCATTAAGGCAAATAAGAGGACACTGTAGGGCTCCATGTTTAGCTTCTTGGGGGTAGGAATCTGAATTTAAGGCTCTTGGAAAATTTTCTTATGATACTAAACTTTTCACTCATAGATATTTGTCTGGTTTTTTTCCTTAATGTCGTATTGACATTTATATGTTCAGTAGATTGTCTTAAATTATCAATATACAGCTTTCACTTCCAGATTTGTGTGTAAATCCCAGTGAGTTAGTGAGATATTGTGAAATATGCTTCAAATTCTGAAATTTAGTCACCTTAGAGGAATGTGGTATCAGGAAGCTTAAATATTAGGTAAAAAGCACTATGTGATTTCTTGCAACAAAATTAGAAGACTCAATCATTAGGATATTAAATAATGAGGTTTCTGGCTTGTATTGGTGCTTCAGAAAATCTCAGTTTTCCACACAGTTGTGTGGAAAAAGAGTTAAGGGTAAAAAAGGACTGATGCTTTAATTTATAAATTTTAATTTATCCAGATAGCGGAGACACATTGAAGACACTGTAAATAAAGGCTTTGGAAAGCAAATAACTTTGCAAATTGAGTGTTTTACAGTGCCCCTGCAGGAAATGTCTAAACTTGATAGAATCTTTTTGTGTGTGTTCTGTAAATGCTGGGTTATGCATAGTTTTTTTTTTTAATTAATTGAAGTATCTGAGCCAATAGCTCAGGTACTGTGGTAGGTAAGTGAGTGAAATGTTTGTTTTTAGGATGCAGATAAGCACATCATCAGATGGCTGAAGGAGAAGGGCCGGCTGATCCACAGCACCACCTTCCAGCACAGCTACCCCTTCTGCTGGAGGTAAGCACACACCTGCACCTGCCTTTGAGCTGGACTTTCTAACAGAGAAGTTCTTCACATTTCTCCTATATTTTCCTCCCTCCCTTACTTAATTTTCCTGACAAAACTAAAAGTAAAGCAAACTGAGATTATTAATTTAGGAGAGCTCCGGTTTTGATTTAGTCATCAAGGAATTTTTCTTTTTTTT
>VWYO01028470.1:140761-184521 GCA_013400275.1 Rhadina sibilatrix | reverse complement strand
TTTTTTTTTTTTTTGCCATAGAATGGCAAAAAAGGATGTAGTGCTGAAATTTAGTTTCTGTTTATGATTTTGAATGTGTGTTTTTGTAGTTTGTGTTGCTCATTTCTGGGTGTAGAACTCCTAACTTACCACCTCATGTAAAAAAAGGTTATTTTTTAAGCAGCTGAGTGATGGAAAAGGAATTTTTTATACCTTTTGAATTGTATCCAAATAAGTATATCACAGAAGCCTTTAGATGTTTGTGTTAAAGCTTTGTATGTTCCTGAAAAAATGGCTAAAACATAGTTCTTTTTAACCATGTAAGATGACTGACTTCTTTGAAAGAAGCCCAGTTGCTTAAAATGTGGAAACATCCCTAGGTGGATGTCTCTGGGGGAAGTCTCCATGTAGAATTCTCCATGGGCCTTCAGTATCAGTGAACAAACAAGGTTTGGTTCTGAGGAATACAGACTAGACAGATTTAATCTAGAAATGATGCTTGTTTTTATTAGTGTCCTCCTTGGTTTGAAATTTCCCCAATTGCTGTTGTAAAAAATATCACCAAACAGTATCAAAGTAAAAAAAAAAAAAAAAGAATCTTCAGTAATCTTTTAGTAGAGTATTAAATTCTTATTATGAGCAAAGACACACTTAAAATGAAATCTAATTTAATTATCTGAAATGGCTTGAAGATTTTAAGTCCTATCTGATGTATACAGCACCTGTACTGAAATAACTGTGATAAAAGCTCCTCTCTGTCTGGCTCTGACTCTGCCAGGTGAAGTGTTCTAGCAGGGTACATTTATCTTTAATTTACAGCAAAAATAACCTTTGCTTGCTCTTGAACAGCAGGATTGGTTTGTTTCTAGCAGCTGCCTGCAGGAAGAAGGGGAATTGCTCTTCAAATGTTACGTCCTTGATGATTTGGGACAGTTTTTGAAAAATGGCAGCCCCAAAATCAAGCAACGCTTGTGTTTTTCTTGTGTAGCAACTCAGATATCCAGTCCTGGCCTTCTGAGACAAAGCAGGGATGTAGAAGTGCTGATTCTGTAGAAGATCCTTAATCCTGCCACTCTGTTGACATTTTTGTTGATTGATGATAAGTTGCAGGCAGCACCTAGCAGCAAATTATCCGGTGGGAAGAACTGAACAATGGATTCTACTTGAAAAGCTCATTTCACTGCCATCACAAATCAAACCATAATTGGAATATGCTAAAAGTAGAAGAGTAGTTCTTAACTTTGAACACAGTTATAAGTTATTTTGATTAATGTAAGAAAACTTTGAAATCAGACTCTTCTGAATGTACTACTGCTTTTCCTTGAAACCAAGCAGTTGTTGAATCCTTGGGATGTTGAGAAATTTGCCTTCTTTCTTTACATATCATGAAATCAGGGTCCTTCTCTGTGTAGTAATTTTCTGTCAGCTAAACTTTAAAATATGAAAAACACAACAGCTTGGGAAGGACACAGTAGATAGTTTTCAGTTAGAATTTTTCTTTATTAGAACTGCTGAAAATGGAGGGCATTGGTCAAAACTGCTCTGTGCATGTGTGAGATCTTGGGAGTCTGTGTCTGGGCAGCAGTTCAGCAACTGTTGGATGTGGCAGGCAGAGTGTCCCTCCCAGCTCCTGCCTGCCATTCCTCTGGGAGCAGTGTTGGGAAGCTCTTCCACTGGCAGATGTGGGGCTTTGACTTCTCCAAGCCAGTGAAGACAAAACCAAGAAGCAGCTTTATAGCGTGGTCTCAGTTATTGATCATATGGTTCCTAAATTACAAGAAAAAGAATAAGATCACAATTAACATGATTCAAGTCTTCTGATGTGTTTTTAAAGGATCTGTCTGTAAGGGGAACAAAACTTTGTTCAGTTGGGACAGAGAGGAATGGTTAGGCAGGAATTTGCAAGCATCATTTAAGGTCTGTTTGGGTTTTCCCCTTGTGTTTGATGGAAAACAAAACCCAGCAATAGGTACTTCCCGTTTCATTCTACAGAAAAATCCAGTTGAATCTGGAGTCCTCAACCTTCTCACCAGTCATGAGGGGCAGAAATGTGGGAGGTGTCACTGCTTGGACAGATGTTAGTGTTTTGTTTTCTGCAGTCTCCTGCTGAGGCACTGCTTGGTAGGATCACCAGAAGAAAAATGATCAGGAAAACTTTGCCCTCTCCACTTTTTTGTTACCTTCATGTAGGAGGAACAGAGCCCTGGGGATGCTTGGAGTGGTTATCAGGTACTATAACCTCAGAGTTGGGTGGAAGGCCTGGGAAATGGTTCCCCTGCTTGGCCTTTGTCATGGATCCTTGCTGCCTGAAGCCACTCCATGCCCCTGGGCCTGTCTGCAGTCAGCCCCACCTGCTCCTCTCTCCTCACACAGCTGGGGTGCCACAACCTGATGTCCCAACCTTCCTTTTAGAGCATGTTAAGACCATGTGAGAAATTTTTAATATCAATTTTTTATTCCCCTTGTTTCCAGTTACTCAAGGTCTTGTGATGGCAGTTCATCATTCTTCAGAACATCTGAAACAAGATACTCAGTGAAATCAAAACACGTTGTAGCTTAGGGGAAGCTTTCTTTTTTACTGGGATCTTGCTGCTATGTGAGGACTGAACTGAACTGTTCCCATTTTTAGTTGTTAGGATGTTTAACATGTTCCCATGTTTAGTTGTTAAATTTTTGTAGCAAACCATCAGTATGCGTGCATTTAATAGCTAGGACACAATGACATTATTACTTTGAGCTGTTACTATTTCCTTTAAGGTTATAGGTACTTTAACACTTAAGCAGATTGAAACATACAGGTTAGAGTTAAAATGAAATGTCTTTTGAAATATGTTAAAATAAACAATGTGTTTTTTATTATTGGGCTTTGTGCTCTGTGAGTTCAGCTTTTAAGGTCTGAACAACCTTTGCTGTGGGTTTTCTTTCTTTTGTAGGTCAGGCAGGTGCAACTTTAGCAAGTGCTGGCACAGTAGCAATTTTAATTTACATTATAATCTGCAGAAGTTGGTGAATTTCAAATGTGTTCTTGCTGTGGATATAAGTGAAAAGAATTAAACTTTGGCTGTTTGTAGTGCTGACTGCACATGGGAGATAACAGTAATTTCTCAGGGTCTTTGCTGGTGAATTTTTGTGTATTTCCAAGTTCTGAACCAAAGTGACTTTAACAAAAGCAATATTTTTAAGAAACATTTTGTGGGGTGGATTGATGCTAAAGGAGAATGAGCTTCTTGTCTCAGTGTTGTTTGCTCCTCTGTACCCACAGACAGATCCTATCCCCTAGGGCTCTTCTCCCTCTTCATAATGGAATAATGGGATGGATGTGAAGGATTAGAAATGTCTCAGCTCCTTGGAGTGACCTGTGCCCACTGTTGGATCCCAGGATCCTTTTGCTGAAAAAGTGCTGCCTGAAAAGTATTCAAGACCTTGAGCAATTATTATAAATCAGAGACTGGGTTGGGACACTGCAGTCAGAGGCTTGGAGATACTGATTTTACCAAGTAATTTAGGAAATTGCTCCATCTGTGCTCTGGCCAATCATGTTTCCATTTCTAAGCAATGCCAACTTGTGAAACTGCTCTCCTCCCATATGGATTTTCTTTTATTGCTTATTGAAGTAAGGAATATGTTAAGATATATTTAAAAATTCTTTTATATGATTATCTGGATTCCATGCTTTCCTCCTGGAATGGAACTTTCTTCTGGTTAACCCTGGATGCTGTTACTTCTTTATGATCTGTGATTATTATTTTAAATGCAAATAGTAAAAACACAGCATAATGTTCCCTGGCTTTTCAGGCTCATATACACATGAAAAATGATGCAGAATGAGCTCATGTGGAAGACTGAAATATGACTCATTTTAATAGTTACTGAAGTTCATAGTGTTGTACTATGTAGGAGCACAAATTTCAAATTCAAGTATTGTTTGAACATTCTCATGATTGCTCTTGCTATACAAATTCCTTGAATTACTGGGTTTGAAGGCTGTAAAATTTTTTTCAGGACTGGATTTCAAAATAGTAGCTCACATAAGTGTAACAGTTGATGTAATTTAACAAACCAAACAGACCTCAACCTCTAACTGTGATAAGACTTCAGCAACAGTGAACTCAGTCTGTGGAAAGGGAACAGTCATGTGCAAAAAAAAATACTAAAGAACACATTATAAATTATGTGGCATTTATAAATGTTTTTGTTTGTTTTATTCCCTTCCCTGCACAGGTCAGATACTCCACTGATCTACAAAGCTGTGCCCAGCTGGTTTGTCAGGGTGGAGCACATGGTGGAGAAGCTGCTGGAGAATAATGCCCAGTGCTACTGGTAATGTTTCCTGCAGAAATCTGTTTTATTCCTTTCCCTGGAGTTGGGGGTGTAGGGGGTGTGTGCTGGAACTCTCCAAAGCTATTCCACTGTTCATGTGCTCACTCTGCTTCATATTTCCACTCTTTTTCAGCCAATGCTACTGGGACTGGTTCTAAACAGTGTTTTATCTCACTTTTATCAAGGTTGAATATTTCCTAATAATTTACAGGGAAATACACAACAGGGTCATTAAAAGTGCCCTCCAGTCATGTTATGCAAACCTAAACAATTCAGCATGAGAGAAACTGCAGAGGGGAATCATCCTGCAAAAGCAAAGATGTGCTTTCCAAAAGACTCCATCTGAGACAGTAATAGAGGCAGCTTAGTGCTGTGTACATACTGTTCCACATTAAACTAGTTTTTAGACAGGTTGTGGATTTTTTCATCTAGTTATTACAGATAAGGTTGATTACTTCATCATAGGTGCATTTGAAAAAATCCATTCCCACTCTCCCCCCAAACACCCACAAAAAGCTCAGCCCAGCAGCCCTAATTGCTGTAGGTAAACTCAGTAACACAGGTTTAAAGAAAAAAAATCTGTTAATGGCAAAATGAAATCTTGACATGTATATAGGGAGTGTGAAAGATACTTGTGTGAAATTTGTGTAGAAAACTGCAGATGAGCTTCAGATAACAACTTAAATGCATTACTAAGTGCAGTAGAAGGGAACTGTTGGTGCTGGTGGCCTTTTAGGGAGTCAGTCCTGGGTTTGTGGTGTGTTAGTAACAAAAGGACCTTATCTTCTGCACTTTCATAAGCTGCATTTTTATTTCCCTTCCTCTCATCAATCACTTGTGCCTGGGAGGCTGAGACCTCCCAGTGAGTGAGAAAAACTTGGAGATTACAACCTCATTCAATCTTTCCATATGAGGCCTGCAGAGAGAGCTGGGATTCCACCCCTCTCCCACCACAGTTGCCTCTTGTAAAGAAAGGTGACTCAACCTTGAGTGAGCAATTACAGCTTCTGCTGCCTTTTTTTCATGGACAGTAGCTGGCAATTCAATTCTCTAGAGCAGCTTTTGCGTAGCTGCTTACGTGGTGCAGGCACTGTAAATCCTGGGATCTGTGGGCAAAGTCAGTGATCCAGAATAGAGCTTGCCCAGAAATGCTGCAGCCTGGCTTTGCCAAGCAGCACATGCCCAGTCTGGCTGTGTCAGGAGAGTTTAGAGATTAGTAAGTGTTGTTTTCTGTTTTCCATAGCAGAACATACTGTGATCCTCCTTTGGGGCAAAAATAAGCTGTAGAGGGGGTGAAAGTGTTTGTTCTTAGCTTTAATTAGCTTCCTCAAGATGCTTTCACTGTTGGGATGACAGTAGACCTGCATACTTAATTTTCACATGAACAGAAGAAAAAAAAAATGTAATGGTCCTGTTAAGGAAGGGCTTGAATGGATGGGTTTTGCTTTTCCAGATGCAGAGCTTCAGGAAAAAGCTGCTAAGTTACCTCCATTCACCCAGGAGACACTAATTAGTAAAAATTACTGATCAGTTTGAACCTGCCTCATGCCCATATTTGGGTTTTCAGTGGTGCTTTTTGGAAGTGCTGAGTAGTGAGGATACAAGCAAATTTTGGAGCTGCTGTTGCAAAGGCTGGATGAGAAGAGCAGGCAAGGAAATCATTTGGCAATTTTCAAAATGCTTGGAATTACAGGAACCATTTGTCCTCTAGGCAATTCCTGATTCTAAACACAATTCCATGCTTGAACATAAAGCTGATTCCTCAGGACTCCTCTCAAAACCATGTGTTCTTAGGGATTGTGGGAAGCTTTTTGTTGGGAATGCAGCTTCAAGGAGAGATGTATGGTCACAGAAAATAATATGCATTTCCACTATGTGATTGCATAGTAATTTTAATACTGGGTAATCTTGAACTTGGCTTTTAAAATCCAGCTTTTATGAGGAATTAGGGAGTGTTTTTGAGGTTTTCTTCCTGTGTTCTCCACTGATGCCAGTTTTATTTGGGATGTAGCTTCTGAAGTTGGCATTCAGACTGCTTGGCCTTCTGCAGTATTCATTTATTGAAATTTTGGGAACTCCATCCTTCCCAAAACCTACTTTTTCTGCTTTTGAAGAGACCTGATCTCTGAAAGTGTCACAGGAATAATATGTAGCTTTTAAAAAAATTATTTTTGGACTCTCTGGGGCTTCAGCATGTCCTGAAAATGAGAAAATTGGGAATAAATGCTTTTCAGACTATATTAACCTTTACAAAATGGGTTTGACTGTGTTGCTTTTTTTATTCCTATAAATGACTGATAGGTATATTGTCCCTTAAGAATAGCTGCCCTCTTGATAGAGATCCTTTCTGATGAAATAGATTAAATATACTTGGACAAACTTTGCAACCTGATTGCATTTCTAATTAGTTTTTTAGTGAATTACCCAACTTATAAGGCCACAGTCATTCAAAATTTATTAAAACCAGCAACTCTATTTTCATTTTTCAAAATGAATTTAACTATCGCTTCCAATAATGGTTACATGAGTAATGTGCCAGCATTTTTGTAAAACCAGAAGCCAAAAACCCCTCTACTCTGTCACATCCTTATTTCAGACTGGGAATTAACTTGTGTTGGATGTTGATGAAAATGCACAATTGGAACTGTATTTAGGGGGCTGTGCTTCAGCCTTTAATTGAAGTTCCTTGCTGAATGTTCTTTACTGTGTAGCTGAGAATATTTAAAAGAAAATTTAAATTAAAAAGGTTTATCTTCTGTTTGGCATTCACTACTCCTGTATTTGAGATGAAGCTGAGCAGATCTGGCTGCTGTAAAATCCTACAGGCTTGTCAGACCCTGGCTTTCTATTTTCTTGGTAAGGGGAGTTGGATGCAGCACCAAGGTGTTGCTGTCTGGATTTCAGCCTTAATTGTTGTCACCATCATCTTCTCCAATGGTTTGTTGAAAGAGCATTTTTTATGTACCCACAGACTAAACCAGGCCACCTTAGATTATAATTACAATCTAGGACTAATTCCTGTCATCAGTGTTCAAAGTTGGTGTAAATTGAAAATATATAGGTTACTCTAAGTAATAAATCCATACAATTTATAATGAGAATTCCAAACTACTGTAGCTCATCCTTCTGGCAGTGGTTCTACTTCTATTCTTGCAGACTGATAAAAAAGACTCTGCAGTTTGTATTTAAATATTGGCTTTGAACTCTTTTTCGTTCTTTTAAACCTCCCTCACTTAAACTTCTCCCTCAGTAACTCCTGAAACATTCACCTGTAACTGTTGCCAAGTTTCTAATGTTAAAGACATTGTGCAGTTCTGACATTGTTTGCATAAGATGTGCAGCACTTGGAGAAGTGGAAAAATGAGCATCAGTGGAAGGAAAGCAGTGATGGGAGACAGGGACTTCAAAGAAGCCAAACCTTTTGTTCTGGCATCTTCTCACCATTGAAGAATTCAGGTGTTGTAATAAAGAGCTTGATGTATGGTTGAAGGTATTATTTTCCTGACTTCATCACTTGAGCTGTTAGTTCTTGCTGGAAATGCCACCCACAACACATTTTTGTGAGTGAAGTTGAAGTGTGAGTTTTGCAGGCACTCCCTGCAGCTCCTGTGTGAGTCCAGGTGTCTTCTCCTGTGTCTGTTGAGCACATCAAGCTTTGCAGTAGCTTTTGATCCTGATCATTTTCATCTTTGACCACAAAACTGTCTCCCACCTGTGGAAAGGTGACATGTGATGAGGAATGATGCCTGTTTGTGTCAGAAACCCTGAGGCTGTGCAGGGGGTGGGCTGTGGAGCCCATCCACAAAAGAAAGCAAAATGTTTATTTTACTGACCTTGTCGTTTTTGCTCAGATGAGGAATCTGAGTCTGTAGCAGGGCAACAGAATTTTAAATCATAACAGAATTGTGGAGCAATAGAAGAAAATCGGTGATTCCTTTTTTCCTTCTTTTGCTGTTTATTTATTTTTAGAAAGTTTTATAGGACATTTTCTTTCCTAGTTTGTTAATATTAATGCATTTCATCTGAACAGTTTTAAATGCATGGAGTGTGTAGATTTTTTTTTTTTTTCATTTTTTCTTTTCTTTAGTATCATCATGCAGTTGTAACTCTTCTTTTTGAGTCATCAGTCACACTTTTCATACTGGGGAATCATGAATACAAATGAGATCCTCCCTCTAGTAGCAATTGTGATGTGTACAGCAATGTGGAGTCACTAGATGGCAACATTTCCTGAGGAAAAATCCAAATTAGTGGCATTGCCTACAGCAGGAGGTGGAAAAAATTGCTGCAGGGTTAGCCTGTGTTTGTCTAATTTAGAGAAGGTTTTATTACTGTCTGTTGTCAGACATGGTTGAGGATTAGAAGTGAATTTGGAGGCTTGTTCATTGGATTTTGATGGCTTGTGTTCTGCTGCACCTTAATTTTGCTGTTTCCTCTCTGAGCCTTTTGTGCAGAGATTGCTGATGATGCCATGAATGCAGAGGTACCTTTTCAGTCCCACTGAAGGGTCACCAAAACCTTGTATTTTGCTTCAGGGAAAAGCTTATAGGAAATAAACCCCCCAAATGCCAGTTCACTAATCAACTCCAGCACGATTTTCTTGGGCAGCTGATAAATTTGTGACATAAGCAGTGTGTTGAATGTCTGCCAGTGTCACAGGAATGCAAATGTATAGAGATACATGTGGACTGAAATGGATCCTGAGTGCTAATGCCCTACAAAAGTACTTTGTGCCAGTAAATGTTAGAATATTCCCAAGGAAACTGTGCAGAGAGAAGAAAAGTGGAAGCTTCCCTTCTCCTTGGCTTCTGGTTGTAGGGCTTGTTGCTAAGATGAGGAATTTTAGCAGCAATTAGCAGGGTGCCTGGGGTGCCCAGAAGGGAGATGGAGCAGGGTTTTTAGTGGGATGTGTGCCAGAATTGGAGGTCGGGGCTGCGCCGCTGTGTCCGGGAGCGGCGGTGACGGGGCTGCGTCTGCAGCAGCATTGCAGTCACACCACAACGTGGTGGTTGCCATGGGAACCAGGAGAAAAGAGCCAAGAGAAACATTGGGAGATCAAAATGATTGAAAGCACAGTTCATTTAGCCCCTGTAAGCTGCACCAGAAGCAGAAGACGCAGTGCTGGAGGTAGCCCAGACTCGTGTGGGGTGTGTGGGGTTGCACCATTGCAGCAGCTCTCCCAGGCTGAGGAGCAGAGGCTGCTGCAGTGGAAATTCTGTCTGGCACACATTGACCTTTCCACCCTTCCCCTCTCCTCCCTCCCGCCTCCCCCCATGCTTAATTAGGTCCATGATATAGATTGGCGCTAATTAAAGTGTCAAAAGGGCATGAATAGTTGCTTATTTTATCTCTTTGAATTAAAAACCATTAAAAATCAATTTGAGGGCATGTTGAAGGAGGCTTGTTATTAGAGTAAATTAACATAATGGAATTTAAGCCTTTGTCTTCTAAGGGTTGGTTAATGTTTAAAAAGAAAGCCAAATTCTACACCTAAAATAAACCCCCCAGTTGTATGCTAGGAATTTAAATAAATCTGTACATATTTAGTTAGATGACATAGAATAACTACTTCATCACCTTTGGTGTTGCTGATACAGCTCAGCTATCTTCTGGAAGAGTAACTTTTCCAGACTGAAAAGTGATTCCTGATTTCAGGTGGCTCTTAAAGTTACCAGCTTGCCAAAGGACAGGACAGATCTGGGACCATCCTCTCAGAACCAAAGCTGTATTAGAGTTCTTAATCTGGTATTAGGTCTTCTAATTCCCACTACTTAAGGTAGTGTTTTGTTTATCAACTTTATAGTTTTAACTCCTTTAATTAGCAATTATGGAGTAAATCTTACCCAATACTTAAAGGTGCTGTGGTTTTGCAGAGAAGATCATGAATAAAATTAGCTGGTGAGAAGAATGATGAAGAGTGAGAAAGAAAGAATTAACTTATCTCTATGTAGTATCTCAAACAGCTTTTAATGTTGAGCTGATGATAAAACACGAGACTTGTGCAGGGGCAGTGTTTTATTTATTTTAATCCCAGTGCTGTTTGTGATTACAGAGAAGAGGGATGGTGCTGCTTTGAGGCAGTTCCTGCATCCCATGACTGGGGCACGGTGAGCCAGCTCAGAGCACATCTGAGCTTGCAGATGGAATAAGGAGCTGAGTTCAGTATTTGCAGTTGTGTTATGAGCACAAGAAATATGCTTCAGAATATATCTACAGAAAAGGAACAGATGTCTTCATCCTTTTAATAAGTTTCCTTCTGGATTATGTAATAATTTAGAATATTTTTTTTATTTGCATCCTGTACATTTTTCCTCTGGAGACAAGAGTCAGAGAGCAAATTTATTCATTTTAATTGGTGCTGTGCCTTGAATATTTATTGGTGGTGAGAACCCACTGGCTCAGCCTGTGGTAGCTCACTGTCAGCAGACTCAGTCTTGCTCTGGGATTGAAGGTTGTCAATAGCTGCTGTTTCCAAATCCATGTCCACATTGCTTGTGTGACTTGGGTGCTGAGTGCTGCATAGACTGAGAAGGCAAAGAAGATGGTCCCCGTTGTAATAAGTTAATAAATGTTGTTAAAATACTGGGTTTTGCTTGTCTCTTCATGGGTTTTTTTAGCTTGTCAAATGGAATTTTTATTTTAGACACTAAAAAAAATGAGTAGCTACCAAGAAAGGATGTGGGAGTTGACTGTGCAGAGGACTTAGCAATGCATGAATGTAGCAAAACCCCACATCTGCTTCAGAAATAGAACAAACAGTCAAAAATGGACATGGAAATTTGCAGCAAATGAATAATTTTCATTATCTCTAACTTGTATGATAGAGTTTTGATGTTGGGAAAATAAGACAGACATGAGCATTCAAACAGGTTGGAACTGATGTACTTTGATGCAAAATCTTCCTAATTTGTGATTTGGCAAAACAATATTTATTCCTTTGTGTTGTGAAGTTCAGTTCCCTGAACTTTCCAGCTACTGCAGTGTCTGCATCTTGGAGTTTATTTAGTGCCCTGTCCTGGGTGCCAAGAGGAGAAATTGCAATTGTCCCACACTGTTCCACACCCATGAATCAAGAGCTCCCTGACCCGCTGAGGCAGCAGTCTCCTTAACCTTGCTAAATGTCAGAGAAAGAAGTATGAAATCCTATCTGTGTCATTTTGCAGAGAAATTTGAAGGTCAAACAAATTGTAGGCCAATTGGGAAATAAAAAAATCCTGTTTCTCACAGCTCAGTTTGAGGAGCTGCAGCACGATGGCTTTGGGAGAGGAGTGGCTGCTTTGATTTTTCCCTTGCAGCCTCATGGACTTGTTGGGTGCTGGGGCTTGATTTTCTCTGAGATGTGAAGGTGTCCAGTGCCAGCCCAGGGGGCTGTGAACAGACCGAACTGGGCACCTGCTGGTCACATGCAACTGCAAACTCAGTGGTGACCAGCAGCAATCTGAGATTTGTGCTTTCAGGCTAAAGGGGGTTTGTGATGGATGTGGGGTTAAACATGAAAAACATGTGCATTGGCATATGGGAGAGGGCTTTTCATTTATCTTCCAGGTGCTTTGTGTAGATGGAAGAGTAAAAAATGCATCTTCAACTAATACATGCCTGTAGCAAGATGGTGTCTTTTTGAAAATTTAACAAGAGAAATATACTGAGAAAATATCTAAGAGTAGAATTAAAAGAGAAACTGAAAAACTCTGTAAGAACTTACCTGGCATTGGTGTAATAAAGATCAGGTGTTAGTAACAACTGAGATCATTGAGATACTCTTTTTTTTTTTCCCAGCCTAATCAAATATTTAAGTAGAAGGTACCTCTGATTTTACTTTTCCCCCATGTGTTATGTAGGTAGGTGTTAAACTGAGATATCTGGAGCTAAATGTAGTGAGAATAAGTAAAGGAAATGGGCTCCAGACTTGAAGGGCTGTGCCTGGCTTGGCTCTTCCTGCTGCAGATCCCTCTTCCAGCTTGATCCCAGCTGGAGGCTGTGAATGCCCTTGGGCAGCACTCTTGGGGCAGCATCTCTGCAGTGGCAAAACCCAACTGCTTTAAGTAACGCTTCATTTGAGTGATGGGCTCAGACTGTGTGAGAGATGCAGGCTCTTTTGATTTGATTTGATGGCTGTGCAAGTGTTGTTCCTGTGTTGTGCCTCTAAAGAGCCATAGATCATTGTTGCAAATGTGGTTCGTAGGAGATGAAGTGGTTTGTGTTTTATGTTCCACTGAAAACTGGCAGCAGGGTCAGACAATTTTACCAGAAGAGGTAAATTATATGCTTTCATAGCTCAGAGAGAGAGATCACACCACATACATTTTTGTGGTTAATGTCCACTTTGGGGATAAAATTAATTTTTCATGCGTGTTTTGAGGAAGCAGAGTTGAAACTCTTAGCATTTTAATGTCATTGGGGGATTGTCTCAGCCTCTAGCTATGTTAAATGGGACTAATAATTTCAGCTAATCAGTGTCTAACAACTTCTGAAAAATGGAAACTAGTTTAGGAGTGATGTAAAGAGAAGTTTTCCACATTAGTGGAATGTTGGGCAAATGCTAATGAACTTTGTACAGTTTCCACTTGTGTTTGGAGAGAGGGTCTCCTAAGGTCAGCACAGAAAGTTAATAGTAATGAGTCCCACGCTGAACCAAATTGGGAAAGCCTGTATACATTTCTAAATTTCAAAGCAGGTTTTCAGATGTCATGTGAAACATGAGTCACTGAGTTTGTTTAAAATTTTTTTATATTAGATTTTTTTGTTCGAGAAGTGTTACGGAAGACAACTTTGCAGCTGAAAGTAACTGCAGAAATAGCAAGGGAAGCTGTGGAACTTCAGGCTGATATTTAGTGAGGCTTTTAAGGATAGTTTTTATCCACTTGAGACAACATTGGCATCAAGAAGCCTTTAGATCTCCACATGGCTTCATCATGGGTAAAAGAGAGTGCCTTTTATTTTCATCAATAGTTTGCCTTTTTATTTTTTTTTTTTTTGTTCAGACTTATTTCATAAATCTCCTGCCGCTGGGCCAAATCCTACCTCAATGTGTCATGTGAATCTATTCTTTTAATTTTTCCTCTAAAGGAACCTTTCATCTTGGTTACTCTTGGGACTGATCCGTGATTAAAAATCTTCTTCAAAAAGAAATACTTGACAAGAGGACCAAGAGCTTCAGAAAGAAAAGGTGGAAGAGACCCTGTGGGCTTTGTAGTTTGGCTGCTCCCCCTTTGGAAACTGTGGCTCTCCTAATCCAGCTCAGACTTTGGGAAGGGCCTTTCTAGTTAGACTGGAAAAAAAAAACCCAGCAAAACTTGCCAAGGATTGCTCAAAGCTCAGTTCCAGAGCTACTTTATTGTTGTGAGCTGCTCATTCACAGCTTCTGTGTGTCTGACAGTCTCTTAAGGTTGCTCTTTCTGTGAGTTTCATTTGAATTTGGTCTTTTTAAATGCATCTGTAGGCATGAAGGGAGCATATTGTGGGCTGTGAAAGCCATTTCCTTCATCTGCACATAATCATTGCAGAAACAGTTGTTTGGGAGAAAATGGTTCTAATGGTTCTAATCAAACCACCAGGCCACTTAGCACAACCAGGAACCTCACAGGGCATAGGGTTCTGGTGGTAGCCTTTGAGCTCCAAAACACTTTCATACAATAAAAATTTACCATCCCTCAGTGCCTTTTAGTGCTCAAAATGAGGTTTTAGCAAGGATTGATAGTGTTCTGTGGTTGGGGGGCGTGTTTTGTTTCTTAATTGGGTAATTCAAAGTGAGATGGTAAATAGCTTGGAAAGGATTTTTTGTATGATCTGTCAACCTGAGTAATGTGCATGTACCTGGATGCCCACACATAATCCAAGGTGCCTTTTAATGCTCCAGGCTTTTCAATCATGGGAATTTCATTCAACCCCCAAATCAGTGGCTGTTCCTTTTTCTGTATGTAATTTAAGCAGCAGTGTTGTGATCACCCTTAGCTATAATCCTCCACTTTTGGACTGTCCTGAGGACTTTGGCCATTGTTTCATCCCTAATGAATCTATTTTATGTTACACATGTTTTCCTGAGTTACTTTGCAGTAAAATGAGTAAGGTGTTTTTCACTTCTGCAGCTTACCTGGAGATCAGAAGAAGGCAGTGTTGTGTTTTTTGGCAGCACTTCCATAGGCCTTACAGCAGCCAGTGCGGTAACATGAATGTGCTCCAAGTCAGTCAAGGCTGAAATGAACTTCTTTGCTGGAGAAAATCAAATAATACCAATTCTGACCAGCTTTCTTTTAAGTGGAACATAATGACACATGAATCCTTTTGGGTTTTTTGGCACAGGGTTCCAGATTTCGTGAGGGAGAAGCGCTTTGGGAACTGGCTGAAGGACGCCCGAGACTGGGCCATCTCTCGGAACCGCTACTGGGGGACCCCCATCCCTCTGTGGGTCAGCGAGGATTTGGAAGAGGTGAGTGAGGAAAGTGGAAGATTCCAGCTGGCAAAACCCCTGTCTGTACACGTTGTTTGCTTATTTTGGTGTATCTTTGGCTGCTGCAGCCTGAAGTCCTATTTACATGTTTTAACAGCATATCTGTATAAGCCATCTATATGTGTATAATAGGTGATGGATCTGTGCATATTTATGGGTGCATTTGTGTGCCTGTACAGGTTTGCTTTGCTTTTGCTTGAGAACTGCAAGCAATTTTTCTTGGTTTTTACATTTAAATTAATCTTGTCTTTCCCAGAAGAATTTGCAGTGATGGCAAATCTAAAGGAAATAATAAATGCAGTGAGAAAGTGGCAAGGAGGAGATTGTTGTTGTTGTTGTAAAAAGCCTCCTTTAAGTCTTTTTTTGAAATTCTGGTGGTTGGTTACTTCAAGCCAGATGAGTTGCTGAAGGCATAAAAACAAGCCCACCACAGCAGAACAGTGAAGATACATATTTGTAGTGCCACAAATGTGAATGTAGCAGACTGTAAAAATATGAATCTGGTGGAATGATGAAAACGTATAATGGTAGTGCTAGAAATGAGCTTTGTCAAGTTGTAAGGTACCCTGCATTGGTAGCATAATGCAGAGGGCACAAGTTAACACTTCACAGAATTTTGATGGTTTTAAAACTCTTTCTGAAGGTAAAGTGGGTTTGGGGTTTTTTCTGTGGCGTTTTTCCTTCTTTATTTCTTTTTCTTTTTGTGCTTTGGGTTAGTTCCATTAGACACGCATGATAAGCCTTCCTCATGCTGGAAGTAGGAAATGATAATCAGTGTCAGGATGTCCAGGGAAGGTAAATACTAATGGCAGCATCCCACCAAGCCTTTATTTTTATCTCTCTTGATTTGAAAACATTTTACTCTTCATTTTAGACCTCGAGTAGGAAAACATCTGCTGGAGAAGTATTTTATGATCTTAAACTTGCCATTGCTTAAATGTGCACCATAAAGCATTTTTTATTTTCCCTTCACTGGAAATCTTGGTAGGAGGGAGGTACTGGGAGAGGGAGGGAGCTACTCCTGCAATTAGGATTTAAGTATCTAAGAAAGCCTTGGCATTTGGATTCTATTTGTGCTGTGAGTGTGTTTGTAAATTACTGACAAACCAAGTGCTTCTGTCTCTCATATAACAGTTAAAGTTTACTTTGAAGACTGACAATCCATACACACTTTTTTCACATTCATCCAACATTTCTAAGTCCCTTGTTTGATATAACATTTTTTTTCTTAAGTAATAAAAAGGCTTTCAGTGTTGTGCCTGGGTATTTCATTCTACAACTGAAAAAGATTGTGTAAAGGTTTCATTACTTCCACTCCTTGCCTCTAATAATATTTCATTTTCTGTCCAGTCTCCCCGTATCTGTATTCCTGTGTGTACTGATTTTTTTTTTGCTTTTCTAGGTTTGATTTGTTAGTTTTTAATAACACAATGATGTCTAACTTGGAAGATTGACCTTTCCTTTGAAACAAGCTGCAAATATTCCTCAGGGCTCGGTGTTCTGAATAATGATGGAAATACCAACACGTCTATTATTTCTCTCCATAGATGTTACACATTTCTGTTTGCTCCAGAGTCTGAGTATTGTGCTTTAATAGCTGAGTACAGCTTCTGAACCAAGCTAAATTTCAAGTTAGGATTTTTTTTTTTAATATTCACTCTTTTTCTGTATGTGAGATATGGCTTCAGAAACAAATAGTTGCTGGCACTGATGTGGAACTTAAAGCCTAGGTGACATCTGCTCCCAGATAATGTAATGATATTCCCTCAGAATTCCCTGACTCCAGTGTTACTGCAGCCTGGTGCTGTGTGGCATTGCAGAGCAGCCTTTTCATGTCTTGCTCTCAGAAGAACACTTTGTTGCACACAATTATGCTTTGCATATTAAATCCTGGAGAAGTAATAACAATTCCTTATTTAATATACAGGAAGGTGAATTAATTGGTATTAAAGTGAATTTTATTACAGATCAATAACTGGTTTTGCACAGTTTTATTTTAGTTTTCTTTTAGCATAATTATCAGGTAGAGACACATAATGGGAGTTAAATTTTGAAGCTGGTGTTTATTGCCACATTTTTGCAGACAGTTTATCATTTTAAGCTTTCAAATTCCAACGATTTCCTCAGTGGAGGAACACATCTCATTTGGATTAGATAATAAAATCTTTTAATATAACACCCAAGTTGGTAAAGCAGATATGGGCTCATTTTATAGGACTTAAATACAAATGATAGTGTTCGCTATTCAGCGATGTTGTGGAAGTTTCCTGATTATTTCCTGGCTTGTCACTCCTGGTAACCCTGCCCGGGGCAGGGTGCCCTCAGTCTTTCCCAGCAGAAGGAGATGGCTCTGGCTCTGCTCTCCTGAGGGTGAGGGAACATCTCCAGGTGCATTTCTGGGCTGCTTTGAGGCTGCATTAAGGCCACTTCTGGCTGACTGTGGCAGTCCTTTCATCTCCTATTTAATATTCATGAGATGCTTTCTGGAGATCCCAGACCCTTTCTGTGGGCACTCCTTACTCCTCAGTTGTGGTACTGAACAGAGCTGAAATGGCAAACCCACAAAACCAAACACTTTTATTTAGCAGGAGCTGCAGGGCTGAGCCACAGCAGCGTTGAGATCCATGAATGCTGCTGGATGGCTTCATGCTCTTACTGACATGGATAATCCTGGATCTAATGTTCATTTTGTTAGCAGGGGTTAACCTTGACCTCTGGTTTCAGGTTAGGTCTTGGAGGTGCTGACACAGCCTATCTGTTGCAGTCTTTGCTGCTGTTAAATGTTGGTGGAGCTGGTTTTGTAGCTGATGTGAGCCATGAAATTGAGGAGGAGCAGATGCTTGGTAGGTAGAGGGCCCAGGCTGCTGGAGCAGCCGTGGCTCCTGAAGGGATCCAGAGCAGGAGCTTTAATTGGAGCTGTCTGTGTGTGCTCCTTGCAGGAACGGGTGGGTGCGGCCTAATGAGGGATGGAATTTGATTAGCATCTGTTTGCTGCATTCTCCTCTTGCCTTTCAGTATCTAATGAGCTCCCCTTGGGACAGAGGAGCTCCTTCCTTCTGCCTTGGACAGAAGCAGGCTGACTCAGTGGGGGAAATCTGTGTTACCTTGGGGGCTGGTGGATTTTTCATGTGAACTTGGGTTTATTTCTTCCAGAGTAATTTCTGGTTGCAGTTCTGCATCAATATTCAGAATTTTGCTTCAGAACTGAAGTACTTGTTCAAAAAACACCAAATAATGAGCAGCTTTTCTCCCAGAGCTTAGTGTGGAAGTATATTCAAATACAAAGGTTACTGAAGGTGAAGTAATTGGTGTATTCAAGGGCATTTTTTACCCATTTCTCTATTAATACCTTTTCTTCCTCCAGCAGTGCTGAGCTAAGCACCTGCTGATGCTTGCTTTAGCCTGTGTGTTTACTTGTGGGGCCACATGAAGAAGAACAGATCTGGGTTAAAAATAGTTTGTTGATGAAGATGTATTTTTACCTGGGCTCAATCCCCTGGTGTAGTTTGTGTGCATTCTGCAGGCTGTTGTACCTGGCTGGTGGAATCATTGTCCTGCCTTGCTTCCTACAGAAAAAGAAAAAAAAAAGACATAGGCAATGAAAATATTACATTTCCAAAGTACTTTAACAATAGAAGATGGTGATTAGTAATGCAGATCAGCACTTGAATCAGACTGGGAAAATCATGTCTTAAAACCCAAATCAGACTGTTTCTGTCTTTGTAATTCATGACAGTTTTTTGGAATTAAATACCCCAAAACATTTCAGTTAGTCACAATTTCCACGTGCATACATATATATATGTTTAAGACTAGCTATAGAAATTGAGCAATGCTCTGATTTTTTGTATCTTAAGAGCAATATACAAGGTTATTTAATGTGAAAAATGTCTGGCCTATTTACAGCTTCTTTATGGTGCTACATTTAACTCCTTCTCTGTCAGATCTGTCAACCCCTGGGGTTTTTCCAGGGCAATTCTAAATGGGAAGGATGGCATGTGAGACAGCATCTCCAAAATCCAGGCCTGTACTGCAGGCTCCTGAGTCCTGCCAGATGAGAGAGGCCACAGGGCTCTGGGAGGGCTCAATTTGAATAAAACTTAAAGCAAAGAAAGCTTTGCTTTTCTGCTTTCTCATACAGTTTTTCAGAAATCATTGTTTCATGATGTCAGTGCAAGTCTGGTGTGGAAATCTACATTTTTCTTAACAGTGTGTTGATGCAACAAAACCAAGAAAAGTCTTTCTTAGCAATCCCTTTGCCAGCTGTGACACTTTCTTCACTTTAAATAAAAAGCCTTTAACGTGTACAGTTTAGTCTACCTGGGATGGAACACTTATGGATAATGAGCAGCTTGTTTTAGGGGAGGAGCTTGGGATCTGAAACTCCTATTTGTGTAAAAGTCAGTCATGAATTTGCAGAGGTTTTTGGTTGTGTCTGGTTTGGAGAAGCCCTTCCTAATCCCACATTTTTTTGATAACCTGCCCAAGATGCTTCTGCTTCCAAATCTCCAGTTCTTGTAACATGAATTGCATTAAATCAAGGCAGTGCTCTCTAACATAATTTGAGAAAGGAGACCTTTGTACAAAATTTTTATTGTTTTTTCAGCTCTGTCAACTACTACAAGAGATATTGCAAGTCTCCTGGCTGATATTGAAAAAAAAAAAATAGCTGCTGTGTGCAAATACCTGGCTAAATTTCTTGAACTTCTCCTGCAGGTGGTTTGTGTTGGTTCAATGGCAGAACTGGAGGAGCTGTCTGGAGTGAAAGTCACGGATCTCCATCGAGAAAGGTGGGTCACAGGTACTCTTCACTGGCTGTTAGAAATAAATAAACAAACATGAAGAAACCTTGGGATTTTTTTTTCCCAAATCCTGGGAAACAGGTTTAGGGAATAGAAAAGTTGTAACAGGCCTTGTGATTAACACATATAAATTTTCTTTTCTTCTGTTTAAAAACACTTGTTGAACACTGTTAATATAAAAATTACAGAGATTGTCAAAGGAAATGTTTTGAAGAGTCATTAAAATGTACTTGGTGCTGGTGAGGCCACACCTTGAGTTCTGTGTCAAGTTCTGGCCCCTCAGTTTGGGAAGGACATTGAGATGTTTGAGTGCGTCCAGAGGAGGCAGCGAGGCTGGTGAGGGGCTTGGAGCACAAACCCTCTGAGGAACCACTGAGGGAGCTGGGGTTGTTCAGCCTGGAGAAAAGCAGACTCAGAGGTGACCTTATCACTCTCTACAACTCCCTCAAAGGTGGTTGTAGTCAAGTAAGGGTTGGTCTCTTTCTCCAGGCAGCACTGACAAAACGACAGGACACAGCCTCAAGCTGTGCCAAGGGAAATATAGGTTGGATATTAGGAAAAATTCTGTAAAAAATTAATTTTTATAGAATTGGTGATAAAGTATTGGAATGGTCTGCCTGGGGGGGTGGTGGAGTCACCAGCCCTGGATGTGTTTAAGGGAGGACTGGATGTGGCACTCGGTGCCAGGGTTTAGTTGAGGTGTTAGGGCTGGGTTGGACTCCATAATCTTAAAGGTTTCTTCCAGCCCAGTGATTCTGTGAAAGCCAAAACTGCAGTCATCCTAATGTACCAGCATGCCATGAACTTCTCCTCAGCTGGTTTTGTTTGGGTTGCTGTGTGTTTGTCCCCACAGCATTGACCAGCTGAGCATCCCGTCGCGCTGCGGGAAGGGCTCCCTGCGCCGCGTGCCCGAGGTGTTTGACTGCTGGTTCGAGAGTGGCAGCATGCCCTATGCCCAGGTGCACTACCCCTTCGAGAACAGGAGGGAGCTCGAGGATGCCTTCCCTGCCGACTTCATTGCCGAGGGCATCGACCAGACACGAGGATGGTAATTTTCTGCCCTTTATTAATGTCAGGTTATCACCCTGTGTCTAACACTGCAAGGCTTTACTATCTACTTGAATAATTAACATATTTATTTAACAGCATTGTAGCCAGGTGCTACAGCTCCTCTCCTCTTGGCCCCTTTGTTCTGCTTAAGTACCTATAAGTACCCAGTAGTTAGTTTCCTAGCAACTTATTGGAAAAAATTCTATAAGTAAAAAAAAACAAATCTAACCCCCAACAACTTTATAATGCGTTTACTTCAATGCTTTCATATCTTTAATGCTGTACAGATAATTTGACTGTTTCTGTACAGTAAGTGTATAATTAGTTTTTTAAACTAAAACACAAGGTAGTCTAAAGCTTAGTGACAAAAAAGCTGTTGTTGAAACACAGTATTAGCAAGAAAACTTCCCAGCTTTTATGGAAGACATCATTAGGTAATAGGGCACATCTTTGGCCTGGTAAGGAAAAACCTCAGCAGCTGAATGATCACAGAACTTGAGTTAGCTACTAGAGACACAGCTGCAGTTGAGTCAGTTGAAATGGAAGTCAGTGATTTGAGGATTTCAAGCCAATGTATAGCCTGGTAATTTTTACCCCAAGATTAAGTTTGCATTTTGGGTTTATGTGAGTGCGGAAAAAAAAACTAAACCATATGTTGTTAAGATTGTATAATTTAAAAAAACCACCAAACTTTTTAGCTATAAGCTACATCTGCTTCTTTCACTCTGGATAAATCCTTTTCAATCACTGGTGAAAAATTTTCTCTGATTTTCTGTGGTTAATGTTCTCATACATACTCGTATGCCTACATACAGTTTTAGTTTTAGCATTGCAAAGTGTGTAGTCCATGTCTGAAGTTTGAGGTTGACTGTGAAAATTGACAGATTAAGATGAATTTTTGTGTTTTCTGGATTAGTGAGTTTGACAGTGTCCAAGCAGAACTTCTCCATCCAGTAACTTGAGGCATTAGAGCTAAATAAATCCCTCTGGAATACAGTTGGCACTTCCCTTTGCCCACTCCTCTACTCCCCCAACAAACCAAGCAACCAAAGTAGGCAGGATGCCAAATACAACCAAATTTCATTATCAGAGTGAAATGTTTTCACTTTTCAACCCCTTAATAGTGAAGCAAAAAAAAAAATCTGATATCTCAGTATACAATCAAATACTGTTGGGTATCAAAAGGAGAATTAAAAACTAAATTTTCTCTCTTTATTTTTCTCTGGAAACCCAGAGAAATTTATTTTTTCTTTTTTTAATGTAAGAACTCAGGATGAAGACATTTGGTGTGAGCCCTCAGACTTGTGTGCCATAATCAGGGTGCAAGAGGAGGCTTTCCCTTTTCAGTGTGGGGCAGATTGCTTTTTGTTCTTAACATCAGCACAAGAGTTCCTGAGAGTCTTACCCAGAGCCAGGTGTGTTTCCCCTGTTTGTGGTGGGAAATCAAAACACCTGCCTCAATTCCTGCTGCTCCCACCTTTCCCAGGTTGTTAATGAGCTGGGGCTTTGCTACCAGCAAGTGTTGGATGATTTGTAGTAGGAGCACTTTCGATGTGTGAGAGACAGAAGGAATTAAGGTATGAGGTCAAAGAGAACAACAAGCAGGTGAGTTCTGAAGTGTTGAGAGCACAGGATGTGATTTGTATTTGGCACATCCTGTACAAAGTGTGAAGATTGAGAATGGAGATTGGTTTTGTGTCAGGTCAGAGACTGCAGCTGCTGTGAAGTGAGGACTGGGAGGTGGGGAAAGACTCAGGAGGTGCAAGTTTGGTGGCTTCTGGTACGCTCCACAGAAGAGGAGAAAATCAAGGGAGACAAGGGGAAAATTAATGTGACAAAGGTGATTGTCCAGGAAAGTGATATTTTTGATGACTTTCTGCATGGACAGAGAAACAGCTGAATGATATTTGTTAAAGCCACAGGACAAAATCTTAAAGTAGCTGAGTTGCAAGACTGGCAGTCCAGGCAGAGTGGTAGGAAAAGCTCTGCCTTTGTATGGGGAAATGTAGCAAGATTTATGGTCGTGGTCAGAATGTGGTGGCCCACATGGAATTCACAGCTGGAGGGTCTGGCACGAACCACAGGATCTTGAATTTACCCACAGTTGTTCAAGAGAAAAGATTCCCTCCCTGTTTTCTCCTAGGTGGAAAGTAGAGCAAAGGGGTGAAATTCTGTCCCTGTTATGGCTTTTTTACTATTGTTTGACTGACAGCTATTTATCTGCAGGGATATACGTAGAAACAGTCTGAGATTTGGTGAGTGGAAGGTGAAGCAGCAGAGAAATTGAAGAAGTGTTCAGGAAACAAATGTGTCTGTGGATATGATATTTCAAAAATAAGGTGCAGAAAGACACTGCTTTAAAGTATTCAGTGAATTAGGTGCATTTTAAAAGCACACCCTGAGGAAGAATCAGAAGAGTTCCATCAGAATATGTGGATCACAAGTTTTCAGAGACAGTCTTGTAGCTGTCATCAACTAAGACACCTCATGCTGATGCTCTTTGGGTTTGACAATCTGAACATAAAATTTGGGATGTGTCCTTGGTTGCATTTTTTCAGTGCCCACAGTCTGCCTGTACAATTTTCCTAATGCAGGGAATTAGGAATTCCTAAATAATAATTGAAATCTCTCCTAGTTGGTTCTGCTTTGTGGTTTTTACCTGCAAATTCGAGTGTTCCAACAGAAGAATTTGTGACCATTTTGTATAAAGCGCTGAGAGTTTGTCAGTGAGGAGCTTTTTAGAAAGTACAGAGGAAAAACTGCTGTGTTTCTAATGGCATTTCAGCCCTGTAGGCTTCAGTCACCTGTGTAAATAGTCAGATATTTGTGTTTAGGGCTTTTTTTATGAAAGTTAAAAATCAAGACAGGGATTTTGAATGAAAATGTTTATGTGCAGGTGGAGGAGTAATGGTTAAAATTCATGAAATTAAACTGCAGTTTAATAAAGAGAATTTGTATCCTGCAGTGTGAGTTGAGGTGGTTTTGAGAGTTAGGGGCCTGTGTGAGATAAGTCACTTAATAAATGCACACAGCAACCTCTGCAGAGGACCCTCAAGTGTCAGAACGATGCTTTTGCAATTACAGGCTGCTTTTTGATAAAAACAACTTTGGAACATACAGATGGATTTTTTTTTCCTCCCACTGAAGTATTTCTCCACTAAATCTTCATGCAAATATGTAGTTCTGAGACATAACCTCCTGTGCCTTATTATAGCCTTTTTTATAATCACCTTCTCTTTGAAGGTTGCTAAGCAGTTGTCAGTGTGATGCCTGTTTTCAACCAGGAAAGCTGTGGCCCACCCTCTAGTTACTTTCTTAAAAGTAATTACCAACAGTGCAGTTCCAGCAGCTCACACATCCCTCCTTTGGTGAAGGCTCTGGCTCCTGAGTGTGAAATTATCACATCATCCTGCACTTCCACTTAATTTCCCAGATATAATCATATATCAGCCTGTGAACAATAGGTGCCTGTGCTTGCTCCAGCACTGATTTCCAAAGTGTCCCAGTTTGTAGAGTGATTGTAAACACATCAAATAGAATGGGGAGGAACCACTGCAGCCCTTTGTTGTGGGAGCATTCTCTTATTTCCTAGTGATGGCTGATTTAAGCAGGCAACCACAACCTCCTTCCAATCAAACCTGTGGCAGGATTGGAAGGAGGCTTCTCCCATTTTTGATAACTTGCTTTTATACTTTTATACTATGCTCCATTGTCTGTCTAGCTGAAGAATACACAATTAACACACAAACACACAAAAGTGTGCTGGTCCTGAGTGCTGTTTGGTCTTGACTGATCCCATGCTCACAGGTTTGGAGTAAGCAAATAGGAAATTTGTTCAGGGGCAGAATTCCCTTTTTTGTTCTATAGAGGGAAAATGCTGCAGTTTTCTTCCTCATGATCTTCCTAATGCTTCCTATTACAATTTTTCTGCCTTCCTGGACAAGTAGATCCCAGCTGAGTAAACAACATGAAATGCTTCAAATAGGAAGACCTACTTTCAATAAACTCCTCTTCTGACTCTGTGCCACATAAATGTTCCCCAGACTTAAAATTTGGAGGAAAGCAGCATAATGAAACATTTATTTTGTAAAGAAGACAGGCAGCTTGGTGTATTTATAAAGTCCCATTTATGTTGTCTCTTGTTTCAGGTTCTACACTTTGCTGGTGCTGTCCACTGCTCTTTTTGGGAGGCCTCCTTTCAAGAATGTCATTGTGAATGGCCTTGTCCTTGCCAGGTTGGTGTCAATCAGCTCCTTCCTTGAGCAGGTTTTTAGTCAAAGAATGTTTCAGATAAGACCTGCAAATTGTAAAGGGAATGTGAAATGGACTTTGGAGCTGTTAAGACTTGCCAGGGTGATAGCAGTGCTGCAGGAGATAAGAGGCATCTGAGAGTGAGAGGCTCACACATCCCAGCATCTGCTGCACTGGGTTCTTTCCAGCAGGATTAGTCCTGCTTTGAGAGAGAAAATGAATAACAAGAGTAGGAAAGAAATTATACCTGTTATGCAGAGTAAAGGGGATGATAACTGTAGTTTTAGATGTAATTTAAAGTTAATTATATTTGCTTCCACATTATTTTCGAATGAAGCTTTGCCAGTAGGCTAGAGGGATTTGATTCAAAACAAGTGCATCTTTCCTCAGCTTGAGTAGGAAGGACAGATTTCCTGCTTAGATTTGTAACTTGGGAGCCTCTTGGGTTGAGTTTTGGTTTTTTCAGTAGTTTTTGTAGGTTCAACAGTCCTACAGAAACAATGTGCTAATATATAGATGTATATAATTATGTCTGTGCCACCAGGAATGTACTAGAAGAGAAAAATTGAGCTGGATTTGAAGGGCTTTTTTTCTTTATCCATGTATTACAAGAGTTCTGGGAATTGATGCCTACATTCTGATATTTTCTAGTGATGGCCAAAAAATGAGCAAAAGGAAGAAGAATTATCCTGATCCGATGCACATTGTGAACAGTTACGGAGCTGATGCCCTCAGGTGGGATTTCTTTGGTGGATGTTCAGTGGGATGTCTTGGCTCCCTGCTCATGGCAGATCCATACCAAGAGGCTGCTTGGGAGGGGTTTGACAATGAGCAGCAGGAAGAGAGTTAATTTTAGAAGCTTCTAGATGACAGTGACAGAGGTAGCTGCAAGAGTGGATGACTCCAAAGAACTGGCAGTGGATGCAGTGCATGTCTCCCTCTTTAAAGCCCAAGGGATCTGCTTCTTCCAGCACTAATGGTCTGAGTTGAGCCAGTGAAAATGTGACTAAAATATTTGATAACAACACTACAAGATCACTGTTGAATCATTGGCTTAGAGAAGGGTCTATTCATAATGCACAAAACATTTGTTTCCTGTTTGCACTGTACATTTTCTAGAGGGAAAGTGTTTTGTTTTTGTGGATGCAAGTACATAATTTGCAGCTAATAGTAGTGGCACCAGAAGAGCAGAAATGGAGCAGCCTAATATATGTAGATAAATTGTCCTGGTCAAACAGAGATTAAACACAGTTCAAGTGGTTCATTAAAATTACAGGAACATATCAAGTAATTACACAGTCACTTGGTACTTTGGCTTAGTGCACTGACTGCATGCATCAAGTGGTACCTTGAGGTAAAGGTACATAAAAAACATTTTGGTAACTGCAGGAATGCACTACTTGGGCATTTCTCTAGAGCCCTGTAATTCTTGTGTATATGAGAAAGCCTTCAGCTTTCACACATTGTGTGTTACAGCTGCACACAGAACTGATGGGCTGAATGGAAGCTGAATGTTTATTTGGGGCAGATGGTTGTTGCTTCTAGATAATTTAAAAGAATCAATGTGAAGTTCTAATTGTTTCAAGCTTTAGCATTTAAAAGACCTAGTACGTGTTTACGATGGAGAGTTGGGTAGAGTTCCTAAATTTAATCAAGGTTGCTCTTTACAAATAAACAAGGTGTGTTAGCAGGGTAGCACTGAGTTGGTAGCTGCAATAATAAGAATGAAAAGGGTTGGAGTTACTTACAGTGGAGATTTTTAAATCACAGGTGATGTGTCTTGAAAAAAAAACAAAAAACAACTGCCTTTTTTATAAACAAACCAAAAAAATTTCAAACACCAGAAGTTACACTTCCATTATTCATGATTTTGGTGGGGTTTTTTTGTTAGGTTTTTTTTTTTTTTTTAATTTCTAAGAAGCTAATTCATTTTTCTGCCAGTGTACTCATTCTTTAATGTCACATTTATTTATACCTACACCCACACAGAGAGTAAAAAGCATTGCAGCCTGGGCTCATTTCTGGAGGAGCTCTGCAATTCAGTTCTCTGCCTTTTCTGAGGCGCTTGATGTTCTCTGTTTATAGCAAAAGCTACAACTGAGGTTTTTTCCTTGGCACTGTTTCCCTGCAGAGTTACTTTAGCTTTTGCAGTACACAAATATATATGTATATTCTAACTCCAGCTTTGAAGTATTCTCAGCAGTAGCTTGATAAATAGATCAGTGGAAAATATAGATATAAGTTGGTGAAATGAATATGGAATTGAGTAGAAAGGGCAAACAGCAGAAATAACAGCACAGTAAATTTAACAACCCAACTTAAAGCTTCATGAAATACGAAGCCTGAGTGAAATCTGTAACAAGGGCCAAACCAGTTCCATTTCAGTATTGCTGAGACCTGGGCTGGAGACCTGTCCAAGCTGAGCTATGTCAGAAAGAATTTGCTGGTCATGGTATTTCCAGGCCTTTGCTTTCCTCTGTCCTGGGGTGAGGATTGCTGTTAGAAGTGAGGAGCTACATCCTCCTCTCAACCTGGTCTTAAAATGCAGAAGAAATAATGCAACAAGCTGCTGGTTTAGAGGGGTGAAGAGGAGATGACTTACCTTTTTCTCATGCACTGTCAGCAAACTCAGTAACGCTTGATCTGGGGAAGGTTTTATTTTCTGCCCAGTGGGTAACTGAATGGGTATAACTAAACTGATGGAACTCTTGTTTCCTTGTGTGCCTGATTTCTCTTTTCATGGAATAAATGTGGCTTTGAATTGGAGTAATTGAGGAAATTGCTCTTCTTTTTTTAACGTTTACATATTGTAAGTTAGGGTTTGGCTGCTTTATTAAAACAAACAAACCCCCAAAAACAATACTACACCATCACCAAACTGTTGCACATAAATAACTGTGATAGAAGGAAGGTGTGGTTTAAGGATAGACTTAAATTCTAGTTTCATTTAAGGACTTACTCGTTCATTGCCATTAATTGTTCTGTACTTCTGTAAATTTATAATTTGAATTCAGGTGCAAATTCACTTGGGTGATCTTTGGGGTCCATTCCCACCCAAGCCATTCTATGAATCTGTAAAAATGGTTTGGTTGGGTTTTTTGTTTGTTTGTTTTTTTAAATCCAGTACTGAAAAATCCCATTTCTGTACTGCATTACTGTCTGTTTACTCTGGCAGCTCTATTTTTATCTATTAGTTTTAATGCAAGAAGCCCTCTCTCCTGAAGAATTTATGGTCTGGTATTCTTGAATGTGCTGTGTCAAACCCCATTAAGATTTTAAAGCCTCCTAAAGGAAGTGCCTGTAAAGTTATATTAGTTTAGAATCATGATTTTAAAAGTTTAAAGATGTGAGAAAATGGGTTAATAAATTTGGATTGAAAAATGCCACAATCCTTAAAATGAAAAACATGTTTGGTTTGGTTTTCATATTTGGAAAATAAATGAAGTGTATCTAAATCAAGTTTGTATTCAAGTTTTTTTGTGATACCTGAGTAAGGCCTGGTTTCTCTTTGAGTTAACTTGATAGATTCCAGTTTATTTCTGAAGACAGAATGTTTATTTGGGAAAGAAGGTGGATAAAGCATAAAGCTTTTTTTTTTTCTTTATAACTCAGAGGCAGCAGAGAAGCTGAGGGACATTTCTGTCCCTTGTGTAAGTAGTTGGTGTCACCTGGATGCTCTGCTTTGGTCCCTCAGAGCTGCCTCTGGAGCACATTTGTACTGTAGGTGGTGCATCCTTTGTTCCCTTTTGGGGCTTTCTTGAAAATGCTGATTCCTACTCTTTGCCTTGGATTTGCCTGTTTTGTTTTGCTCCATAGTTCTGCCAAAGCTTTTTGTAATTGAGGAGATGAACAAGATGGAGTAGAAAGATACTGGGCAGTGGTTAAGGAATTCAAAATATTACCAAAACAATAGATGCCACCTTAAAGATGAACTGTGCAACAACCTCTGCTTGTTTGATACTGTGATGGCATCTGAGCATGTGTTAGCACTTCAGTTAGCTTCTAGAGTAAAAAAGAAAATTTGAATTCAAATTCTGTATGCAGCACCTTTGAAAAACTCCCATAGCAGTTACTAGTAATTGGTTTTATGTCCAGTTTGTTACAGGCCTACAATCAAGGCATCTTTGGAGTTTTTCCTGTGAAACCCTATCAGTATGTGCAGTGTTAAGCTTGGAAGTATTGTGCTCTTATTTTGCAGGTTGTACCTGATCAATTCTCCCGTGGTAAGAGCAGAAAACCTGAGGTTTAAGGAGGAGGGAGTGAGGGATATCCTGAAGGATGTGTTCCTGCCCTGGTACAATGCCTATCGCTTCCTGGTGCAGAACGTTCAGATCCTGCAGCACAAGGTACAGATCTGGGGGGCTGAGGGCAAGGGATTTTCTGCTTCTTCAGGGTTACAGGGAGTCAGCATTGTAGGGAAGTTCAGATTGGAATGGAGGTCTAGACTCTGGAGTCTTGGTCTAAGTTAGATCAGGCTGTATATGATACTTGCTCTTAATTTGTTATTTGCTCTTTGTACCATGCTTTATAAAGTTGTAATCACCTGCATCTTTCTCTTCTTGACCAAGTTTATTGAATCGAAAGGAGGAGAGGAAGGTAGGGGACTGCCAAGACATGACAGCTCTCATTTCTGAGATTAGAGTGCTGTTGAGTCCCTTTTATTTCACATCAGTGGGATGCTGCTGCATTCAGACTTGTGAAGTTGGAGGTCCAGACCTGGTGTTTGTGGGGTCAGGACACACTGAGCAATCCTGCTGCTCCTCACACCCTGCGAGCACCAGTTAAAGCCTCATGAGCTGGAGGGGATCCTGATGAGACATCCCTGCTAAACCTGGGTGGGTTTTCCTGGCAGTGTTTCCAGAACAGTAGTTCCCACTGATCCTGCCTTAGTGCTGCTACTTTTTCTTTGCTTTTTTCTTTGGGGTGGGTTTTTTTGTTTGTGTTTTGTTTGTTTTTTTTTTTTTTTCCCTGTGTGGTATGGCCAGCACAGCTCGAGTCCAGGAGGATCTGTCCCAGGGGGATCTGTCCTGCAGGCTCTGTCACTTGGGCTGCAGGTTCCTCTGCACTGAGATCAGTGCTCAGCTCCACACACATTGAACATGAGCAGAACTGCAAATCAGTCAGGAAAGCTATTTTCAGTAGTGGCTGCTGTGACAGTTTCTTGAGCTAACTCATTTACAGGGACTTTAATCATGAATCTGTATTAAAATGCTTAACTTGGGAATACTCAGTACTGAATACATTAGCCACAGCAAGGAGATGATCTTCTGTAACATGACAGTAATTTTTTTTTAAAGTTCTATTTAAATGCAACTCAGAAAAAAAGATTCAGAAATGGAATGGAAAGAAAGGCAAATCACAAAAGCAATAATGCTTTAGACTTGTAGGTTACATTTGAAGTCTACTAAAAATGCTGGATGAGTGACAGGAGTTTCTACACTTTCAGTGTGAAAGCAAGATTAAAATTTCTTTCTTATAGTAATTTTTCATTAAAATTGAAGATTTGATGTGTATATTGTATAGTTTCTATTGAAACCAATTTTAATCTTTCAGCTGAAATGAATGACAGCAGGTTGAGTGCAGGCTTTTATGGGAGAGTGGGAGCTAAATGACAAGTCCAAACCTTGTACTACATGTGCAGTTGCAGTGTTAGCCTGGTCACTGTGGAGAGCTGTCATTTGAATCAATAAAGGCAGCAGAATTCAGAAATCAGTACAGCAAATAACTGACTTAAACATTTGGGTTTGTTTGTTTTAGCAACCTCTTTGGGGAAGAAAGCTTGCTAACTCCAGATCCTAATATTTAACAAGTCTTTTTTTTTAGGATCACTAGACAGCATTCATCAGACAAACGTAGATGCTACCCCCAAAATACACTTGTTTATCCTGTGTGACCTTTGAGTTGTCTAAAGTGACCTTTATAGCTTTTTGCTGTGTTCCCATTAAATCTTGGAATGTTAGCTCAGCTGGGGATGGAAGACCCCAGTGGAAAATCCAGGTGCTTCAGGAGATAGGTTTGGTAATTCAATAGATGGATTTTTTTCTTTCTAAATAGTGAAATCCTTCCTATGCACCATATTAGGTAAAAGAAGGTGCTGTTGGAGGTGATAATGCTTAAATTAGATTTCATGCACAGGTTTAAGCAGCTTCTTCATTGTGTTCTGCTTCTTGCAAGAGAGAAAGTAAAATCCCAGTGTCCTGGATCAGGTCTAATGGTGATTTAATGCTTATTGTAGTTCCCCCTTTGTTGTAGTTGGTTAATGACTGCTGACCTCACACTGGGATTGCTCTTCTGCGTTTCTTTCATATGAATCTTCTCCTTTATACTGTGAAAGTGGATCTGTAGTTTCTGGGTTGAATAATCCAAACAGACTTTTTCATCTGGACTCTGAGGGAAGAGAAGGTCTACAGGCTTTTTAAAACCAGCTGTTAAATACTGTTTGTAAATAAAAAAACCCACCAAAACCTTTTCCCAGCGTGTTGTAAAAATGTGGGAAAGCAGGCACAGACATGGCCTTGCTTGCAAGGCCCTGCAGAACCAGCAAAGTGATGCCATTTCTCAGATGGCTGCAAACATCAGTGCTCCAGAAAAGCAGCAAAAATGCACTATGTGCATGTTGGATGCTAGAAATCCCACCTGTTTTTTCAGGTTGCTACATTTATCTGGGTTTTAATGTGTTGAAATTGTCACGTGTTCTTAAAAAAATAACAGTCTCTTTTCTAGGCCCACTCACAGAATAGAATCCAGCTCATAATAAATTCCTTAGAATGCCTCAGTTCCTCCTGATGAAGGAGCTGTGTAAATTCAAGGATCCTCCCCTGTGTCTGGAGGCTGGGGCTCACACTGCACACAGGGAAAAGGATTGGTACTGCTTTTTAGCTGCTTTAACAATCCCAAATCCCCATCCTCCCTTGCAGTTAAAGGTTGTGGTGAGGCAGCAGTGGGAGACAGGTTTTCCACAGCTCCTGCTCTTACATACCTGTGTCTGGAATTTAATGTTTGCTGGTAGGAAAGCAGTGTAACTCAGGGAAAATACCAAAATAGTGGTGGCTGACAGGTAATTGGATGTAGAGGTTCACTTATACACCCTGATGACTTGGAAATGTGCTTTGTGTTTTGATGATAGGATGAGGGAAGAGAATTCCTTTACAATGAGAACACAGTTAAGGAGAGCAATAACATCATGGATAAATGGATTCTTTCTTTCACCCAGTCCCTCATCCAGTTCTTCAAAGCTGAAATGGCAGGTATGCATTTTTGCTCAGGGGGTCTGGGGGCGTTTCGTGTTTGAGTGCAGGACTTGACTTTTTGTACAGAGATTCCCAAACTCCATGAAGGACTTTGATAAAAAAGAAGGAAATCTTTAACCAGCTGCCATAATCCATGGAATGCTTCTTTCATGGGTGTTAAGTCAGATTTTGCTATGCTTGTTCATGAGATTTCAAAAAGTGATGAGGCTTTTTTTGTCACAGCTAATCCTGTGAGCTCAGTGATGGAGCTTGTTGCTGTAACAACGTCTGCTGCAGTGCTTGGAGCAATTAATAATATTATAATAGTCACTGAAAGACAGCAGTGAAAAGGAAGCCAAATAGAATTTGGAGAAGCTCTAAAAAAAAGGGATAAAATGGGCAGTGCTCAAGGCAGCTGAATAAAATAATTTTGAGAGGTACATGAACACTGGCAATAAATTCTTCCCTGGTATAGTTCCACAGAGAGGGCTTCTTTGGAATCATGCTCTGGGAGTGTGTGCAGCAGAATGGATGGTATTAGGATAGCTGTAAGAAGATATTGTCCAGGTTTTTTTTTTTCCCTACATGTTGTTTTCATTATCATCCCATACCTCTTGATGCTCATGTTACATTGGGACACTTAATTGCAAAGAGGAGATGCTGCAAGAACCCCCTGAAGTAGCTGATAAATTTGTAGATAAAGTCACTGTGGGATTTGGAGAGTTTTTGGTGCATTTGAGGACACTGGAAGCCCAGATACTGGAAAGAAGATGGCTTTGGCCATTTTTACTCCTGTTCATGAATAAACAAATAACCCCCTTCAGTTGCCCTCAGAAGAATTTTTAGAAGCCTTGGGCTTGGGAAGGAGGATGTTAAGTGGGATAACAGCTCATAAGGAAATAGCTAAATGCCAGATGTGAGTCATGAGGACACAGGACAATTCTGCACTGCAGTCATCTCTTGCTTTCCCTCTCTGAGTGGTGTGATGCTCCCTCTCACCAAGACCAGTACAGTGAGTTTGTCTTGCTGTGATAGGTAAACCAGGTCATTTAATATGAGAAGAATTCATGTGAGCTCATCAAAGAATATTTCATTAAAGGAAGAAAGAATCCTCAAGCTACCCAACCTAGCAGTATGATAAAAGCTGCCTCTCATTGATGACAGTGTGGCTTCTTCCTGCAAGTTGTTATCCTTGAAATTTGACGGTGGTTTGTGTCAAGTTTCATGTGTTGCCAAGCAGAAATAAGCAGAGCCTATGCAAGTTCCTGTGCTGCATATAAAGAGGAAAATACTCTGAGGGACAGCAGAAAATTCATTTGTGTGTTTGTGAACCTGGAATCTTGGATCAGTGTATGGTTTAAACAGAAATATTTGTAGGAAGGTGAATATGGGGCTAGAAACTTGAATTATCTGCTCTGGATTTCTGAGAGGAAGATGAAGCTGACAAAAAGGGCTATGTCAGTGACCATCTTTACAAAGTAAGAAGATCCTTCCAAGCAGGAGAAGAGAGTTGCTGTTGGAAAATGACAGTGTCAAGACTTCCAAGGCAGCAGTGTTGGTATAAAATGCTGTTGTCTTGTGTTTGATGAAGATAACATCATGTGCTTATCAAATGAGTGGCAGTCTCATTTGGAGGGGATTAATAAACAGATTTTTTCAATTTATTTTTCTGCATAAACTCTGGATTCAGTCAGGCAGATCTTAATGAGATGCAGTGAATTTGTGTTCTGTGACATGGCACTCTAATCTCTTTTACAAACCTATTTTGGGATTTTTTTTTTTTAAAGATTTTCTACTTCATATCACTTCAAGTAGGAAAAATGTCAGGCATAGACAAGAGAAGATTATAATGGTGACTGATACTGTCAAATGCTCAATAAAGGAGATAATAAAAATACAAATTGCTGCACATGGAGGTCAGAGAGGGTATAAGAACACAAGTTTGAAACTGGCAGTGCTGAGGAGACCCCACTGACCAGGGAGATGCTGCAGCTGGGCTCTCCTTCTTCCATTTCATTCAGTATCTTTCAGAGTGGAGCTGAACTTTACACCCACCTCCTGCCTCTGGAGAAATATTTCCATTAAGTGCAACTTATGGTAATTCTGTCCCAGTTTCTGCTGGCACTTGGAGAGGTGGCAGTGTCAGCCCAGGTGGGGTCAGTGTGGGATTGACCTCACCTGAAGGGGCTGAACCTGTGCCCACTCCAGCTCTGGGGTGCCTGAGAGATCCTGGAAAAACTCCAGAGAGGAGGAACAGCTCTCTGCTGGTCCTGCATGGGGGAGAGCTTTGCCTTCCAGGATCGTGTGCAACTGGAAAAGGAGGCCCAGCCCCATTCCCAATGTTCATGGAAAATGGCACAAGTTACATTGTGTTGAAACCTGATGTGTTTCAGAGGTGTTAAAATTCTGTATTAAAAATCAGTAAGCCTTATTAGGCTTTTATTTTCTACTAAAGTGCCCAATACAAGCACTTATTTTAGTGAAACATCTTTTCTCCTGATGATTGAAATGAAAAGAGGCGTGAAGTGTCTCCATGTACATCCATGTCTTTTTCCTGAGTCACAAAAAAGCAGATTTCACAATTTGGTTGCAGCTATTGAGAACAGAAATGCATTTTTCCAGGCTAATGCTGCATTTCTTTTTAAAGATACACTGGCCCTGAAGGGTGGGATTTTTGATTATTTTAAAATTTGTTTATAATGGGTCTTCTAACTAACTAATGCACAGCTAGAGGAAAGGTTAGGATTTTTTTAAGAATACAAATTCCCCAGTAAATAATGTCTTCCCTACCATGGTGTGAATCTTCTGGGTGTTTTCATTTTTAGGTTTAAAGCCTAGTTCTCTGCCTTTAACAACACTTCTGCTTTACAAAACACAGCGAAAAGTGTGATGGAGCTTTTAAAGCCATGATCCATTTACTCAGTAGCTGCTTGATTAATGAAACTGCTTCAGAATGGAGCTCAAGAAGCTCTTGGCTTTTAGAGAAGTTAAATAGAAGTTTTTCCTTAGCAAATTGAGTCCTGTGTAAGGTCCATCCCCCTTATCCCCCCAATCTTCTCAGAACAGCTGAAATTTGTTTCCCCGTTGCGTAGTGATGTTGGTGGTGACCTTGGTGCTGGCAGCTTTCCATGATTTCAGAACTTGAAAATACAGCTCTGTTTATCTCTTACCTCATCAGCCTTGCTGCTGCTTTGCATTTTAGCTTACCCTGTTACTTAGAAAAATAGTGAAAAACTGGAATTAATTCGGAGAGACTTGGTTTGAGGTGGGTTTGAATCTCATTTTGAATCTGCTGAGCTAAAGGAGGAAGCGTTGGCAGTAATTAAGAAAATTTTATTTTCTGGTTCAGCAGTAATTTCTATTCAGCTTGCAGTGCCTTGGCTGTGTTTGCAGCATGTGCAAATGGAGGATTTGCCCAATCCCCTGCCATTAATAGTCCCTTATCCACTATCCTCTTTACCAGTCAGATAAAAGCATAAGGCTCCTGTAATGTCTGCGTGGGATTAGGGAAGCAATTTGGGAAGGGGGAGTGTGTTTGTCCTGAGCATGAGAGCGATGCTGTGCATATTCAAAATACAGTTGTAAAATGCTCAATATTTAGTCCCTCTTTGGAGCTTTCTGCTGTGTTTAACACCAGGACTGTAAACGATGAAGTGGTTTCTTAGTGAGGGGCTTGCAGAGGGCAGCTTTGAGCTGCAGGAACCATTTTCCCTTGCAGCTTACAGGCTGTACACGGTGGTGCCTCGGCTGGTGAAGTTTGTGGATGTTCTGACCAACTGGTACGTCAGAATGAACCGCAGGAGGCTCAAGGTAGGGATCAGCTGCTGCAGTCCTGCCCTGGCAGCAAAGGCCTGGCTGGCCCTGGTAATGGGATTTGTGGCAGCTCCACACAAGATCTTGGCTTTAAATGCTGTCACTTGGTGCATGAGAGTGGCACGGAAATTAACTGTTTTCTCTCCTCTCTGCTTTGTGGGAAAAACCAACCAAAATGCCCAATAATCCTGTTGTACTTGCTCAGTGGGATTGACCAGGGTTAATAGAGTCTGANGGAAAAACCAACCAAAATGCCCAAGGGGATTGACCAGAGTTAATACAATCTGGAAAATGAGTGTATTGAATTAACATAGGAAACTTTTGAAGTTTAAGTGCATTTCCTGATCCTAAAATTGCTTCTTTTCTTGGTGAATTCTTCATTCAGGGTGAGAATGGGACTGAGGACTGCATTATGGCCTTGGAAACTTTGTTTAGTGTCTTGTTCTCCATGTGCAGACTCATGGTAAGGGAATTAATTACACCCCACTCTCAATAACACTTTACAGCAGTTAATGTAGAGGCACCTTTGTGTAGCACAGTTGATTTTCCATCTTTGCCTTTTATTTGCTTATGTGCTCCATGGTAGTAAAAAGAAGGCCTGTATCACCTGATTGATAAGGACACATTATAATTTCTCCCCTGATGCCCAAAAATAACATTTAAATATCAGCCAGGAGATAAATAAATAGTATGAATTCCATTATTTTTTTCACTCTGCATTTTGAATAACATTCCAGTTGCAGACACTGTGTAAGCATTGTTTTTGCTGAACTGCCCTTACGTAATTCATGGTGTTACTGATTCATAATGTACAAGCTATAAAGGAAAGCTGGTGATTGAATGCAACATTACAGGCACCATATACTCCATTTATCACTGAGCTGATGTACCAGAATCTGAAAACACTCATTGATCCAGCCTCGGTCCAGGAGAAGAACACTGAGAGCATCCACTACCTCATGCTCCCCCAAGTCAGGTAAGAGGCAGCTCTTAGCAAAATTGAGGTTTGGTTATTGGGGGATTTTTGGGGTGTTTGTTTGTTTTTTGATTTCACAGAACAGTGCTCCCTCACTTGCATTTAAAACTGCATAACAGGAAAGCAAACTGCTTTAATAATATAAATATTTCTTTTGTCTCTGAAAAAAAAACATTGGGATGCTACTGAACACGTTCTTTTCTATGAGCACAGAATGTTTGTATTTTGATTAAGAACTGATGAATTTTAGTCTCTTTGCTGCAGGAGAACATTTCCTTTGCAGTACACTTCACACTCCACCCTCAATTTTAGCTGGGAATTTTCCCTCCGTATTTAAGCAGTAGATATGTGTTAGCTTAAAGGACTGGAGATAGGAAGGAAAGCAATTAGGAGGAATGCATGTTCCCAATTCATAGTATTTTCTTATGGTGGGCAGGAATATCCTTTTTTGACTCCTCAAACTGTGTGTTGGCTCAAAGCTGTAGTGCCTAACTGTGAAAGGCCCTAAAGGATCAGAGAGATCACTGGTACTGCAGTGGATTAAGTTCCTGCATTTAGTTCCTGCAGCACTGTCTGCTCTGGCTATCTGAAAGTAAGAGAGAAACTTCCCTTCAGCATTGCAGCTCAGTGTGAAAACCCTCAAGGATAGGGGACCTGACCTTGATACTTTACAGTTTAAAAATTTAAACCTTCTCTAATGGTGTATCTTTTTATGGCTGCTGCATGCTTTGAGGAGGGTGTATGGTCTTTGTGAGAGCTTTAATAGTGAGAGTTCCTGCAACAGGGAGCTGGGGATTGACATAATGATGGTGCTGATTTTCTGTTCCCTGGGCAAGTGCTGTGAAGAATATGTAATCAAGGAATGCCACCCTGATCAGGGAGCTGCCAGGAATAGGTTTGGGCTCCTGTAGAAGGGAGTCAGGGAAGGATGGGGAGTTGTTTGCAGGGACTCAGTTCAGGCATGGGCTTAGCACAAGCATTTTAAAGTGACTTAGTCACTCTTCAGTTAGTGCTGACTTGCTGCTGCATCATGCAAATGTGGGATGCATTTGAGGCTTGCACCACTTTTCTCTGTGTTGCATTTTGTTTGGGTTTTTGTCTGTTACTAGTTTGTGGAATTGATTGGATCCCTTGAGTATCAGTTGTTCCCTTGTCCCATGGAAAAAAGCCTTTTCAAATCCAGCGCTTTGTTGAAGTTGGAGTTTCACCTGGAGTTGCAAAGCACATGGCTGCATTTACTTTGAAAGTTTTCTGATACAGCATGAGGACAATATTGTCAATTAATAGGAAGAGAGATTCTTAGATGCAGTTACAGAAAACCCCACTTTACCAGTACGGTGAGATAAAGCTGAAGGACCTGGCCACTTTCACAGCTGAGCTTAACTCAACACCTGTGTTCAAACCACACCGATGTCATGCTCAGTTGCTCTGTGTCTGAACAGATGGGTTGCATTAAAATTTGTGGATTTGCATTCGGTCTTTCAAAAATACTCTCATGTTGTGGCTCTGCAATGTTGTTCAGTGATATTGAAATACTGTCACATAATCCTGTATGAAGCTTTCTGGGAGGAAAATATTCCGTCTTGTAATTTCCATGTTTCCAAGTTGTTGGAGAATCATCCTCAGGGATTGGTTTTTGGAAGAATTAAAGCTTCAGAAGAGGTAGAACCCAACTCGTATCCTTAATGCTGCAATGGGCATATTTCAGCTGTAAGTTTTGCTTCTGCAGCTCTGTTTTTCTGGCCAGTCCTTACTGGAGTTGTGGTTTTCATCCCAGCACTTCTGCTCCTTAGATTACAGCAAGTGTCTGTGTTCATTTAATTTTATTCCTATCTGTCTTTTTAACCAATACCTCTGCTCTTGCTTTGATACCTGAGTGGTTTTAAAGGAGCTGCCCAATTAGTGCATCTACTCAACAAATCAGGAAAACCACATTATCAGAACATTTCACTGCTTGTGCATTGGAAACAAGATGTAAATGTCAACAGCCTTAAAAAAAAAGCTCCAAAAATTCAACCCCAGTCCTCTCCCCACCCCCCAAAAAAATGCCAAAAGGCAAAAAAACCCCCAACCATGCCTTGCCTCAAAATGGAAGGGTGTTAAAATTATTGAGCCAGGAAAGATGTTAGAACTCTAAAACATCAAGCTCAAATATCTGCAGTTTCTGAGAAAGATGATAAATCGAGATCCAATGAATTGTTGTTACAAGGAATTCATTGTTGCTGTAAGTAGCCTATTTATAATATCTTTCTGCATCTTCTTATGATATTATTAATGTAAATTGTACTTTTATTGGCTATTACTAGAACAGGTTATATGACTCAATCCTCTGCACCTTGTGAGAGGTGCTAACAAAAGATGTAAAAATAGCTCTGGTATTTATTTTCAGCAAGTTATTTCCTCTTCATCTTCTCCACAAAGAGAGGAAAAGCCTGTTTATTCATTTTTCAAATTGCCCCAACCAGGGCATAATTGAGTCTGTTGCAGGAAATGTCAGAGAAGGGGGTAAAATGTTTTCATTCTGCTCAAAGAGATGTGATGAAAATGAAGCTATTATAATGTTCCCTTTCTAATCTAGGGAGGATCTCATCGACAAAAAAATTGAGAGTGCCGTTTCTTGTTTGCAGTCTGTGATTGAGCTGGGACGAGTTATCAGAGACAGAAAAACCATCCCAGTCAAGGTTAGACCTCCTCACATCTCCTGTCATACCCTGGGAATGTGTAACATCTTTGTAAATTTGGGATAAACCTGTGGAAACTGAATAGTTAACTTCCTGGTTTGGTTTTGGTTTGTTTTTTTTTTTTTTCCAGTATCCTTTGAAAGAAGTTGTAGTTATCCACCAGGACCCAGAGGCTCTGGAAAACATCAGGTCTTTAGAGAAGTATGTACTCGAGGTAAGAACATCATGTTTAAGGGGATTGTGTCTGTTGGTGAGCTGAACAACCTTCCCTGTTGACCATATTAACAACTCACAGGTGAAATGAATTTCCAGGAGAGCTGTTCTGAAAGGGGAGATATCATTGGGTGATGTGCCAAAGTCAGTTTAGTGTTGAGAAATACTTAATCCTACAAACTGATGAGAGGCTGTTAGAATCTGACCCGTTTGCATTCTCTAAAGCCATGAAATCCATCTTCAAGGATCAGTGACACAAAAATTCTCGTTCTATTCCCACTAAGCACTGGCAGTACAGGATCTGAGAGGGTTTTCCCTTGTGCAGAAATGGTGTGGCTCTCATCCTGTGCCTGGTTTTGGCAGCTTAAGGGTTCTTTCTTCCCTTCAGTGAGGTGTCTGTAACAGCAGATCTGCTCACATGCTTTAAAATATGCCATCATGTTGTGGTTGAAGTTGCCATTGTCGAGATCAGCTGCTTTACCTTGACAAAGAGAACAAAAATGTGCATCTTCCCAAGGAGGATCAGCTCACCTCACTTGTCTTGGTGAGGGCAGCCATGTCAGTAGGGAAATCAGGAGATGAAGCACAGGAGGACCTCTGAAACTCGTGTTATATAATTCCAGCAACATGAGCTTTCCCCAAGCCCAAATACACATGAATGGCAAGTCTCTAAAAATTCTGCTGGGGGAATGAGCACTGGCTCAGGAAGTCACAGCTCAGTGCACAGGACCTCTACATCAGTGCTGTATGCTGCTTGCTTTTAGTTACTGTGGGAGTTCAATGCTTAAGAATTGTTCACTAGAGGAATTCTAATTAAAAAATAGTAATTGATTTGCAAGTGGGACTGTAAAGCTTTTCTGTCATGTTAACTTATTGATTATTGCTCTTAGACTTGGCAGTTATGATCCCTCTCTTCAGAATTGCTGTTATATTAATTATAATAATTTCAATATCCGAATCTCTTCAACAACAGAATTCTGTGAAGTTTAGGCTAATGTCTGTCCCATTTTTTGGATCTGAAAAATGAATTTGTAGATTGTAGAGAATCCAGTTTTAGAGGAGATGAGGCTTGCTTCCTCAAATTGCTTCCAAAAGACTAGTTGCTAAAATTTGTTGTCAGCTTCTACAGCTAATGAAAGGTAACAAAAGAAGCTAATTTTTTTTAAATTAGTATGTAATTGGATTGTACATTAGTATGTTTTGATTTGTATTCCGTTGCTGCTGCAGACAAACAAAACCCCTGTCTCTTCTGGAGAGATGAATTAAAACAAACTCAGATGCCTTTGTGAAAGCACAAACACAAAGTACTGTCTATTGTCCTGGTTTTATTATGTGTCTTAAAATTCAACAAGCTGCTGCTGGAGCTTAGTGTGTGTTTTATTGTACTGCATGGCAATCAATCCTGTTGTTTACTGGATGGTGCAGAGCTAAAGAGGTCAGTGATTACAGGCAGGCTGGGCAGCATTGCTTGGGCTGCATTTGCAGCTTTGTTCATCAACCTCCTGCCTATTCAGAACTTCAGAATCTTCAGTGATTGCCAGGAGTAAATTTGCAGATGCCAGAGGTAATGGGTGAGGAGAATTACAGCATTTAATTTCATGTAGATGCTGACAAAAGAATTGGAAAAATATACTTGTCAATTCTTCAGAAATTTCATTCATCGCTTTTGCAGAAGGAGCTGTAGTCTTTGATCTGCAGTGCTGCTCTCTCATCTCCAGAACACAGCAAGTCATTTAAATAAATGGATTTTAATATTAGAACTTGCCAGATTATAGAGTTGTCATGCAAAAATAGCCAAGCTCACAAAATGAAGTAAACCCAGAGGGCTTTTAGCAACTGGACACAGTTGCATTTTATTCATTTCTATTTGAGGCCTTTTACAAGCCTGGGTCAGGACTTCTCATCCCAGCTGCTTCCAGGGAAAGGTTTTCTCTGAGTAAATTTGACTCTGTGCACAGTCAGAATCTTGTTTCCATCCAACCTTTGTATTCCCTCCAACCCCCAGCCCTGTGTAGGGCTGCTGTAAAACAGAAAATTGACTTTTCCATCAAACCCCGGGACCGAGCCTGTGATGGGGCTGAATGATCTGACACGGGAGCTGTGGCTGGGGGGCCCAGCAGTTTTTCATTTCTTACACTATTACATAATGAGTACTTATTTTCCTTTTCTGCCTGCTTAGAGAGCCCAGCACAGCATTTCTGACATTTGTCTCTGTTCTGAGGACTGAACTTAGCTGGGGCACATGGTACCAGCTAAAGGCTCTTGTATGTTGAGGCATTCCACCTACAGCTCTTCCAGCTGGTCATGGGAAGGGCTGGTTGCCTCAGTATGTCCACATGAGACTTGAAAGATGTGTTAAGGAGCTAATTTTGAGTAATTAGGAAGATAAAATTAAGAATTATTTTAAATCAAAGCACTGAGACAGATGTAAACAGACCTAAGATACAGATTTGTTTGTTTTTCTAAGACTCATTCTGGGTTTTTAAATGGATAATGTCTACAAAAGATTTATTTCCTAATCTAATTAGTACAGAAAACTTGTCCTGCTGGAGTTGGCTTCTCTGTGATTTATCTAATCAGGCCCAAAGTCATCTTTCAATTTGAGCTATTTTTTGGATTATTATTTCTTTTCCCCCACGAGGTTGTCATTTACAACTCGTGGGCTCATTTCCAGCAGCACCCCATTGAAACTGAATTTCTGAAGTGCGTAATTTTCATTAGATTTCCTAAAACATGTATTAAATAAAATTAGATTCAGTTGTATTCTTGGCTCCTCATGTCAGTAGGACTTCCTAGGGAATTAGGCTGCAGCTCAGAGGTTGTATTTAAGCATTATTTCTCAATCCAAATGTTTGGCTACTTGCTAGTCCTGTCATGCTGATGCTGCCATTTACTTCTGCTTCCTAAATGCCTTGGAGCAGCTTGTTTGCCAAGTGCACCTGGTGATGCTGTAGGATGGTGATGGGAGCTCTGACCACCATCCAGTGGACATTAAAAACCAAATGCTTCAAGTGTTGGGCAGCCTGGCAGACAGAACCTGCTGGATTGCAGTGAAATGTACGTGCAGGTCTCTGTCTCATGTTTTCTAACCCCAGTCATATCCCCCTTCAGCTTTTTTCTCTCCAAAGAGCTCCAGTTTTGGTCTTAACTCATATGAAAACTACGTTGTCCTCTCAATCAGTTGTTGTGTAAAACTTCCCACAGCACCACTATGTTCCCTTTAGATATGGGGACAAAATCTGCACCTGTAACTCAGAAAAATGGGTCTGGGGCCCCTGCTGAAGTCACACAGGTTTTATAAAGCTGTTTTGGCTGCAGGGCACAGCCAGAAGGTCTTCTGAGCAGCCTGGTTTTATGTGCAGTAAAGGGCTGGAATAAACAGGTAAGGAGACAAAATGATGCCATTTTGTACAACCTCAACCATAAAATGGCTGGTTATGGTTTCCTGGCTTGATGTGTTCTGAAAGGACTGTTCCAGCAGAATTTTCCCTCCTGAGCTCCACCACTGTACAAAGAGGGAATGGGTTTAGCTCTTCAGGCAGTCGTGAGGGGGAAATAAAAAGGGCTGTTGAGCAGGGGGCTGATTTCAGGTGAGAGCTGTCTGAAAACCACAAAGAACTGCTGCCTCTGGAGGCTGAGGGTGGGCTCAGGGTTGGCTTTGTTTGCTCTCTGTCCTGGTTTAGGGCAAATTTGGGAGGAAACGTCTGAAGGGGTTCCTCTGGAAGGCAAACCCAAACAGCCCCTCTCCCTAGCCGGTCCGGGAAAAAGAGCTTCTTTGGAGAAAAGTGGAAAAAACTACTTACTTAACAAACAAAATGCCCACAAGCATAAAGAATGAATAATATGAAGCAATAAAACCTGTCACCGGTCTGAAGAGAGATGGCAAACTGAGGCAGTCCTTGCCCTGGGTGCAGCTCAGCTCACTCAGTCTTTCACCAGCCCCACTCCCTCCGGAGCTCCAGGCCCAGGGGGCTGCAGGTGCCAGCCCTCACTGCTCCT
>VWYO01028470.1:105011-140672 GCA_013400275.1 Rhadina sibilatrix | reverse complement strand
AAATAGTCCAGGGAAGTTCTCTGCCTCAGCTAGCTAAAACTAACTCAGAGCAGCACAGGAGATCTCTGTCCCACTGCTGTCCGTGCCTCAGCAAGGACATGTGGGAGTCAGGCAGTTTGCTCAAAACAAACTGTGCTCTGCTTCTTTCTCCCTCTTCACTCCCAGAACCATTTTAAAGCTACAGAATTCAATATACAGCACAAACAGAACAGATGACCGGGGATACAAACATCACAAAGTCACCCTAGGACACTCTCCCAGTGCTGGCCAGTGACTTATCCATAGAGACAGCCCCATAGAAGCCTTGCCCTTTTCCCCTTGTCCCTTGCCTGCAGCGCTGTTGATGCCGTGTCCCGTGTGTGTGTGTGTCCCCGCAGGAGCTGAACGTGCGGGCGCTGACGCTCTCTGCGGACAAGGGCCGGTACGGGGTGCGGCTGCGGGCCGAGCCCGAGCACACCGTGCTGGGCCGGCGCCTCAAGGGAGCCTTCAAGTCCGTCATGGCTGCCATCAAGGAGCTCAGCAGCGAGCAGCTGGAGAGGTTCCAGGAGACAGGTCTGGATCGGGACAGACCCCTCGGCTGTGGGGAATAGAGAAAGCAGGAAACTCTCAGAGCCGTGTAGATGCAGGCCTAGAGGTAGAAAGATGTCGCTGGAGGACGTGAAAGAAAGATGAGAGATTTCCAAATATTTCATAAGGCAAAGGGCATAGAAAAAAGGCTTTATTGTCTGATTCTTTACTGCCTTTTATAAGGTGTTCTGATACAGACTTAACGTGATTGATGAATAGGAACAACACCTCTCCGTTCCCATTGGTTAAACTAGAGAAACAGCAAAACACCACCTGGAAAAAGATTGTTTAGAAAAAGGATAGTTGTTTACCAAGATTGTATTAAGAAGAAGCTTTCTTGAGTAGTTTTTCCTTGGGAAAAGTTAGCAGCTGCTAGCAGGCTAAAATCTCTCAGACCCAGGAATATCAGGCCCACAGAAAGATACAGACCATGTAGTAATAAAACTGTGTTTTATTGCTGTGTGGAGGTAGGCCTTAGCAAGCAGAAAAATATGTCAAGCAAGATAATAGAAAAGTTTAATAATGAGGCTTTGTGCTTTGTTTATAGAAGAGTATAAAAAGTTCCTGAATAGCAAAAAATATGAAACGAGCATCTACTGTTAGATATAAGGTATATGTGTAGTTTTAATGATTGGTTTATGCAGACGTCTGTAAGCTCTTAACAGTTTGCTATTGGTTAGAAAACTTTTAAAAGGCCTTGTAACAAATAGAACTTTGCCTGCTGTTGGCAAGATGTGAGCTGTTGCCATCTTTCAATTGTCTCACCCTGTAATGAGGCTGATGCTGCAATAAAGCTCAAGGAACAGCAGTCCCATCTTGTTATTTGGAAAAAACAGCTCCAACACTCAAGCGTGGCAGGATATCCTTCTGTGGGCTTAGGGGAGCTTAAGGCCTGCTTCCCTCTTACTATTCCTATTCAGCTGTTACAAGGAGAAAATTGGGATTTTTTTATTTCCAGTATTTTTCTGACAGTAAATTAGAAATGGCCACAAACACAGATCTTAAACTGTTCTCCTGTTAAACTGTTCCTTCCTGTCAGAGGAGGTTTATGATGGATAATAGGAAAAGGTTCTTCCTCTAGAGGATGTCGAGCATCCCAGGGAATGGGCACAGCCCCAAGGCTTCCAGAACTTCAGGAGTGTTTGGACAACACTCCCAGGGATGCACAGGGGTGGGATTGTTGGGGTGTCTGGCCAGGAGTTGGACCCAGTGATCTCTGTGGGTCCCTTCCCACTCAGGATGTTCTCTGATTTTAAGTGCTACTGTAAAGCCAAGATGAAGCAGAGAAGAAGCTTTCTGTGAGACTGAATCAGATTGGAACTGAGTATTTGTGCAGTAGCTTTTATTCTAAAAGCATTCCTTCGATTCCAGAGTTACAAGGGGGTGTGAATTTTGCAGCTAAATCTGTTTAACGAACTGCTTAAATGGAAATTTGGAGTTGGTGGAGTATACAGGTTATTTTTAAGTTTTATTCCATTCAGATGGTTCCACACAAACAGTTGCTGAAGTGCCTGTGTTTTAGTGAGCTCTGCTGCCTGGAGAAGTGCCTGTGTGAAAAATGGGAATGTGAGATAATTCAGTGCTGCTTACTAGTGCTGAACTGCTGTTTGATTGCATTGCCAGTGTATGTATTGCACGTGTTTGAAGTCTGATACTGGGTTAAAGCTTTCTGAATTTAAAAATGGGGGTTTTACTTGGATGGTAAGGGATGCTCTCCATCTGCCAACCCTGCAGGCAGCATTGTTGTGGAAGGACATGAGCTCCATGGGGAAGATCTGCGTCTCATGTATCAGATGACAGAGGGATCTGCCCAGTTCGAGGCACACTCTGATGCTCAGGTATTTTATTGGTTATTTCTTCTCTTTCCTTTTTGATTAAGGGAAGAGTTCCTCAAGAAGCAATGGGAAAATGGTGAGGTGAAAGCTGGCTTGGGTTTGTTAGTTCAGGTAGTTCAGCAGGTTCCAGGAGTGTGTGAATCCTGGAGCTGTTCAATACTCTCTCCACCATCGTATTTTGTATGTAAGGTACTCTCTAAAAGCATCCCGAGCTCCTGAGAGTGTTACTTCCACCTTGTTTCCAGTGTGTCACCTGTACATCAGTGTTCTGTGCATTTGCTCAGGTTTTGGTGCTGCTGGATGTGACCCCAGACCAGTCCATGGTGGATGAAGGAGTTGCCCGGGAAGTGATCAATCGCATCCAGAAGCTCCGCAAGAAGGTGAGCGGTCAGTAGGGTGGGACAAGACATTTTCATTTCCTTTTCAGCTATCTGGGCAATATGCAGCAGAGATTGCATTTTTAATTAAACCTGAAGCCCTGTATCATTTACTCCTCATCTATGGCTTTCTGACTGGATTCCCTTGCAAGAGCTCTAAGGGATGTGTAGAGAAAATTTTCGTAGGGCATGTTATTTTGGAAGAGATATCTGTGCAGTTAAGGCTGCATAAATCATAAATTCATAGAGAAGTCTGGGTTGGAAAGGACCTTTCTTCAGCAGAAGACTGAAAAACTACAATTTTTTACCAAAATAGATATTTTTTACATTATAGATATGAGTTTAAAAAAATTTGCCAAGATTTTTTAATATATATAAAATATATATACATACACACATGTAGTGCTTTTAAATATATATATCTCCACACCTATGTAGATTTATATATTTTAAAGTTTTTTACATGTATAAAACTTAAAAGGATTTATTTCTGTATAAAATATAACCAGGAAGGAATGTGGCTGCGAAAACTCTCCCATGTGTTTCTGGATGATTTATTTAAATTTAGTTCTGTAATGACATAAAGCCATAATTGATTTTCACTATAATGAATATCAATATACTTAATCTTGCCTATACTCCCATGTTTTAAGATTCTTGGTGTTTTTGCAGTAGCTTTTTTCTAAGTCTTTTGTGGAACCTTTTAACAACTGCTTGAAAAATACCTTTTTTTTTTTCTTACCTTGACAAGTATTCCTCTCTTGGTTTATGGTTTTGCTGTCAGTAATGGTGTGTCTGTGTGTCCTGCAGAGGAACCTGGTCCCTACAGATGAGATCACAGTGTACTACAGGGCCCTGCCAGAGGGAGAATACCTGGACACTGTCATCCAGCAGCATGCTGAGTTCATTTTTGCCACTATAAAGGCAGACCTGAAGCCTTACCCAGTGCCTACCTCAAAGGAAGTTCTCATCCAGGAAACAACACAAGTAAGAAGGAAGAGCACTGCTTGCACAGTTCATCTTATTTGCTTGTAGCCCAGCAAGCTGCTCCAATGGAATAATGGTGTCATTAAAGAATAATGGTGTCAATATTTATTTGTGGGATAGAGCAGATATTGTTTTCTGTTTATAATTTTCTGTATTAGTCTTTTTTGGTTTATAAAAAAAAGGAGTTGGGTTCTGTAAGAGTGGCGTTTTTGAAAATCAAGCTGCTTGGATACCGAAGTAAATAATTGAGGCAGTTGTTTGTCTGAACTTAATACACAGTTATTTGTACTTGGATTAGTGTGTTGTTTGAATAGCCCAAATGTTGTTGCTCTGATTTCTTTAGATTAATAGACTTTTGTATTAGAACTTCTCCTTTGAGGCTAAATTTGGCTTAAGACCAACTTGTTTAATATTTAAGGATGTTTTTTCCTCTGCCCTGTGTTGCTGAAGTTGTCTGTTGTAAAAGTGTAGTTTCACAGTTCAAATCAGCAGCAATTTCTGTTGTTTTCCTTGATTGCTTCTTCTGACATATTTGATGATTGTTTTGCCATGTTTTTCCTGAAACTTACTCCATTCAAAAGACATTCCTAGCAGAACTGTGAATGAGCTATTCTTCAATGTAAATGTCCTGCTGGACCACAAAGATTAATTTACACGAGAGTGTAGGGTCTGTCAGACTTGAAATTTGATGTACAGAATGGCTGGGAAGCAGGGAATAGCTGAAAGGAAAGGGCACATTTCATCCATCTTAATAGTACATGTAAAGGAAATGTTTTATAGTTATTAATGGCACTTCTGAAGTTGTACAGATTTGAAACAAAGCCCTGTTTGGTCGTTTCCAAAACTCTCAGTTTCATGTAGTGACAAAGAGGGGGGAAAACTCTTAAGTAAATACTGTGGTTGAGACATCACTGAAAATCTATTAAGTTTTTTTCTAAATACTTATTTGATACTTCTGATGGAAAGTTTGATACAAAGTCAACATCAAATCTGAATTGGAATGTAAAGCAGCTGGAAGTACAGTGCTGGGAAGCACCTGATTGCCTGCCTCAAATCAGCTGTACCTGAGCTTTAGTGCTGGTCACTGTTGCTTTCCATGAAAACTTTCATGCCTGTGCAAGTATAGTTCCCTCCACCCCTGCTTATTTTACTCTTACCTAAATGTAATTCAGTATATTTTAGTGTGGAAAGATGAGTGTATTGGTTTAGTGGTAGATAATGCTGTGTGTGTAGAGATGAAATCCTACCCTGACAGCAGGCACCTGACCTGGTTTTTATGGATAGAACTGATAGCTGTCATCTGGGATGTCAGCAAAAAAACAGGCAATCCTTTCAGTTGTGGAGATGATGAGCTGGTGTGTGACCCTGGGAGAGGTTTGTAGGTCAGGCCATGCATTTGCACAAATGTTGAATTTCAGACAGAGAAAATGTACAGAAATCTTCACTAAATAAAACTGTTCTGCCAGCCAGTTCTGTGGGGCTGTTGATAGCTCAGTTTAGAGAAATGCAGTTGTCTCATTGTGGGCATCCAGCTGAGAGGGCTTCCTGCCACCTTGAAACCTTGGCAAGGAGGGTGTTTCAAACAAAACAATCCGCAGGGAATTGGGCTGCTTCTTCTCTCTGGAGAGGAGAAGGCTCCAGGGAGAGCTCAGAGCCTAAAGGGGCTCCAGGAGAGCTAGAAAGGGACTTGAGGCAAGGGATGCAGGGACAGGACACAGGGAATGGCTTCCCACTGCCAGAGGGCAGGGCTGGATGGGATATTGGGAAGGAATTGTTCCCTGGGAGGGTGGGGAGACCCTGGCACAAGATGCCCAGAGCAGCAGTGGCTGCCCCTGGATCCCTGGCAGTGCCCAAGGCCAGGTTGGATGGAGCTTGGAGCAGCCTGGGACAGTGGAAGGTGTCCCTGCCCACAGCAGGAAGAGTGGAATGAGATGGACACTGAGGTACAGTACCTTCCAGGCAAGCCACTCTGGGATTCTATGAGATGCTGCAGTCCTGGGTGCTGAGGGGGGTGCAGTCTGTGTGTGTGGGAAATGGAGGCACAGAAGAACAGAAGTCATGCACTTGTTCATTATTATTTTATTTTAAGGAGTCTCAGTTATAGAGTCATTGAATGGGTTGGGTGGATGGAATGGAATGGACTGGGAGGGACTTTGAAGATCCTGTAGTTCCACCGTGGGCAGGGACAGTCACCCCAGAGAACTTCCTTGTGGAGGTGCTGTGTGCCTGCTGCAGCCTTTTCTGTGCTTAGGGGCTTGATGTGCCTCTGAACTGTTTGTCACACACTGAGACTTTTAAATAGATGTTGCAGAGAGAAACAGGTGCCTGAGATTTCAGTGCAAGTGTCAAGTGCTCCTTGGAAGTCTCTGTTGCTGGGCCTGCAGAGATGGGCTGCTTGGGGCAGGTGCTTGACTCCGTGTTCTGCTGCAACTTCTTTGTCACATTGAGAACAGTGACATGAGAAAGCCCCTCCTGAGAAATCCTTTCATGTGAGTGTGTACTTAACACACTCAGCTGTGGCAGGATCATTGCACCAAATTTCTGGAAGTTACCCAGAGGAGTAACAGGAGTCTGCTTGATGTTGAATATATGTGAGGACTGGAAGAGAAAGAAAATGCACTCTCTCCTTTTTACATTTATTGTGATTACATTCAAATCATGACTTCTGGGAAATTATTCTGGATCAATTTTTCATACAAGGCTTTAATTCTGAGCTCCTTTCCCAATGACTTGCTCCAAGCCACAAAAAAAAAAAAAACCCAAACCCAAAACAAAGAAAAAACCCAACAAACAAACAAAAAGGCAGTTTTTCAGAAACTATTGGGGCAGAAAAGCAGGTACTTGAAAAATGAATTTTGAGTTGTTCGTAGAATGAATAAACACAGAATAGCATTTGTTGCTGCATAAATGTTTTTCCCTACTTTGTAATAAGACTTCAGTAAAGAATGACACTTCCAAATTTGTCTATCACCCTTTGGACTGTGTTTCTTGCCAAAGACCATCTCCACATTTACAAAAGAAAAAAAGGCTTAAGTGGTCTTTTAGTACCAATTGTTCATATGGGTAATTTCTGGATCTTTTTTGGAAGATCCATTTTGGATTTCCTGGAGTGCCTCCAGGTCTGACAGGGTCACTGGTGGCTTCGGGGGAGATACTCAAAGGTTGGTGGTACCAAGGCAGGTGTGACCCAGGGGTCACAGTGGTACCCCGGGGATAATGGAGGCTTCTCCAGGCAGTGACTGAGAGCAGGGCCCTGGGATTTCTCTCAGTTTCTCTGGAAGAGTGTTCCTCTCAGGCAGATTTGCTTTGGGATTGTATTTCGGGAGAGTGTCATCTCTGCTCATCACTTGTGAAAATCAGGCTGTTTATTTCCTGCTTTCCTGACATCTGGTACAGGCAGATTCATGTCTGAAGCACTGTCACTGAAGGAAGATGTGGGAAAAATCCCTATTTTATGGGAAATCACCTTCAGTATAGCAAGGCAAGATCTTAGTGTTGTTTATTGAAGGAAAATATTTTGCTGTGTTTGTTTAATAAAGCAATATTGGAATAACACTAATCTCTCTCTTTCCCCAGCTGAAGGGATCAGAGCTGGAAATCACACTGGTCAGAGGAGGGGTGTGTCAGTCTGTTGGCCCAGCCTGTGCCTATGTCAACCTCAAAGTTTGTGTCAATGGGACAGAGCAAGGTAGGAATGAACATCCCCAGCTTGATTTGTCACCAGATTAGTGTGAGGGAGAGTTTGGAAAAGGTGTGGTGAATGTGGGAGCCTGAATTCATTTGAAAGATGGTGCAGCCTCCCCTCCAATAGGGGCTTTACATAATTCTTGAAAATAAGTTTATTCAAAGCAAAACCACTCCTGTCTGTGATTTCTCCTGAGGGAAACACTCCTGTGGGCACAAGAGTTGTTACTCCTGCTCCAGGGAGAGTTTCTGTGTGAATATCTTTGTGGGGGGTGCACTCTCTGGATTTGTGGCTGTGCTTGAGAATTTGTCATTCTTGCTGTAGCACTGTGCAAGAGGTGAGGCCTGGATGTGGAGGAGATGGTTTGAACAGCTCAGATATGAAGTACAGAGACAAAAAGAGTACTTAAAACTAGAGAATAGCCTGACTGTGTCTTGGGCAATGGACATGGGTGCAGTGATGCTGTTACAAGGGTGAGTTATATATTAAGAAGAGAGAAAACTAAATGCACTTGGGGAGGTTTTTTCTTCCATGTGCTGACAGTTTATGTATGGAAGTAAGCGTGCCTTGTTGGACGTGGTCACAGAGCTGCTCCCTGAGTGAGAATGAATCCAGCTGGAAAAGCTGGTGACCATCTCAGAGGGCACAGTCTGTCAGCTTTTAACCAATATAATGCTGGCTTGTACTTCAGTGAGATAGAAATGGGACTGCCTTGTTAATAAAAGCAAATATAACTTCTACATGATAAATCTAAAGTACACATCAGTCCATTTCTCTGTTTTCTTTCCCCTTTCCCAGTAAAAAATTGCCAGTTTTAATTGGCCTAGAAACTCATTGGAAGTAATTAGCATCATTAGAAAATCATTAGAACTTGGATATTGCTTCCAAACTGAATTCTTATTTCTTAATTTTGGTTTTAGATGGTGTATTGCTGCTGGAAAATCCAAAAGGAGATAATACCTTGAATTTCACTGGACTTATAGATGCTGTCTCCTGCATTTTTGGTCTCAAAAATTCCAAACTGACAGTTTTTAATGGAAACACAGGTAAATGGAGTATGACAAGGAAAATTGAAAGTCTTTCTAGCAGCAGCTAGGAGTCATTTACTGTATAATTATTTACTGTGTAATTTATATCTGTCTAGCTAGCTATATCAAATTGACAAGAAAATGGGTAAGGAAATATTCCATTTTATAGTCCTTAGCTTATGAGACTGTGTTTATAGTCACATCAACATGTTTCCAAAAGCTGCTGCTAATGGTGCTCATCTGTTATCTTGCTTCCATTGCAGTTCTCATCAGGACAAAATGTGATTTATTTCACTGTTTCCACTGGGCCCAGGCTATGCTGGATCTCGATGGCCAGCTGCCATCATCCTTTCCATGCTTTCTTTTCCCTAATGCCTCAGTAGGCAGGGTGAGAATTTCAGCTGAATGCAAACTGTGATGTGTAGAAGAAAAATGTTGCCTTTCCACCCTGGAGAACCTTGAGGAGTTCTGAATTTCTTCTTTTTTTAGAACAACCTATGGAATATTTTTGCAGCTTGAACTTTGTTAAGGCACAAGAATGTAAAAATAAAAAAAAAAAACCAAAAAAAACCCCCAAAAAAACCCCAAAAAAACCCCAAACCCAAACACTACAAAAATGGGAATTGGATGGCTACAAAACCTTTTATTGGTGTTTTTTTTCATGGAAATACTACTGAAGCACATCTGAGGGGGAGGTACCTGAATATTGGCTGTTTTGGGGTGCTCCAGGGCTGCTGAAGATCACCAGTTCATGTCCAACAGTGACATACATAAGGAAGTAGTCTGTGTGTCACTGTTGCCATCTCAGTCCTTGGTTTCCTTACTTGTCCTGTCCTGAGAATATTTCTAGGATGATTTTGGGGATTTCCCATCTGATGCCATCCATTTGCTCACTGTGATAAATCTTACAGGTCGTGCTCAGCTCACCTGAACAGTCCCATCATACAAAAGGATTAATCTTTGCTTTCAGTCAGAGGGGATTTAGAGGAAATCCTTCAGTTTCTTCCTCAAGTTCCAGTTGTCTTTTGAAGGAGGAAATGGTTTTCCTTGAAATCGTTTTCCAAGTAGGAGGGATAACAGTGTGGTCTGTGCCTGCTCTTCTCTTATTCATTGTCACCACAGATAGTAAGGGATGACCTGCAGAGGCCCAGAGGAGTTGGGAACTCCCATCTCATTAGGTTTATGAGTAGCTCGACTCCATATTTGGGGGTTCTCTGCCATTTATAGGATAAAAAGATGCACAAATCCATCAATGCTGAAGTCCTAAAGGAAGTGGTGGAGAAAGTTGAAGTCTTCCCTCTTCCTCTGCTGTAGCAATGAAGGCTTTATTCCTTTCCTTTGCATGTCACTTTTGCTCCTTAGGAATCATTTTGGAACTTCCATCTTGGCATCCTGAATTTCACCTCTCAGTATGTGTCAGTGGTCTGGGCAGAGCAGGGTATTTTCCTTGCCCACTTATTAACCACATGGAAATTCCCTTGGAAAGATCAGATTATCAAATTGGCTTTTGTTGCAGTTTGTCACATCTCAGACAAGTATTGGTCAGCAGATGTGGCTCTCTGGGGAGTCACAGTTCAAGGCATGTGCCAGGAAAAGAATCCTGAGAAGGTGTCAGAGAATAGAACCAGAATTGCAGTGTTTGCTTTGGATACAATCCATCTGCTCTATCTGCCCAGCCTTGGTGTGGGTAACCTCAGGTGAGGCCTCATGGTGAGTCCAGGGCCTCTGGAGGTGAGCAGGGCTTGGAATCAGTCACTGTGTCTGAGAGGAATTGCAGAGAGAGGTTGTGCACTCCAGACAAGTCATTTCTGAATAGTTCCCATGTGTGTTAATGAAATTGGGACCCAGTAAAACCATATTTCTGGCTCCTCATTCCCTTCCTGTGTTTTCTAGGGCTGTCCACTTTACTTGCAGTAATTTATTATCTTCTCCTCTAATTGTAATGAGGGTTCCTTAGGGTTGTGCTGTGGCACAGGATCAGGCAGTTCTTCTATTAAGGGAGGCTCAGACAGGTCCTGTCCCTGCTTTTCAGTGCAGCATTGGAATAATGGGCTAAACATTTCCTCCCCAAAAGCATGTTAAGGTATTTTGAGGAACTGCACAATCCCCAAACAAAGCTCTGGTACTTGACCTTCAGAAACTGAAAATAGAATTTGTCTCTTTCTACATTAAAAAAAAAACAAACCAAAAAAAAAATTCGAAGGGGAGAAGCTTGGGTCAAGTCAGATTGTAAAATAAGCTGTCTGTGACTTTTTTCCTCAAGGTTGCTGAAAACTCTCTAAACTCCTTGTTTGGGATGCTTGTAGACTCACACTCAGCTTTCATGGAAGTAGCCCATATTGAAAAAGATTTATTTAAAACATTTTCAATACGTTTATGGGAAGAAATGCATCTGTAGATCATGTAGGGATTTTAAAAAAAGGGGAGGGGAGAGGAGGGGCAAAGAAAATGGGGCAAAAATCCCCCTACAAACTTTGTGACCCATGTCTTTTTTCATCTTCATGATTTTCAGATGGCTGTTTTTTTTTTAATCTTCAATTTTTAAAAGGCTGTAAGGTACCTTAGAGGAGAGCATTACCACTTAAACCCCAGCTGCAGGGAGAACTGACTTTTAAAGTGATTTTGATGAGCACTTGTAATACCTGCCTGCCTTCAAGTCTGTTGATATATATGAAAAAATGATTCATTTTTTCTTGCTCTTAGGAGAGGGTTCTGTGAACAGGCTTTTCTGACAGCACTGTGCCTGAGCTCTTCCCTGGGAAAATGTCAGTGCTCCTGGAATGCCAGATGCTAATTTGTTAATTGGGCAAACCCCCCTTACTGCAGCTCGTGCCTCCTTGCCCTGCATGGATCCAGGGGGATGCTGCCAGCTGGGGAATGTTAGAGTGGGAGTTACTGGGGCCAAGTGTTCCCAGCTCTGTCACCCCCTGCTCCCCTGTGCTTTCTCTTCCTGTGGCCTGAACTTGTGCTGGTTTAGCAAAAACCTGCCCCTGGCTCCCTTCCATTGGATGAAATCTTGATAATTCCTCTCCACTTGATAATTCATTTGTTTTCTTGCCTTCCTGAAAATAAAACCAAAAGCAAATCTCCTTCCTGTGCTTGAGCACGTGCCTGGCACCTCAGACAGGCCAGAGCAGGCTTTTGGTTTCTTTTTCTCTTTACACTGTTACAAATTTATATACAAATATATAAAAATTGATATTCAAAATACCAGGTTTTATATATTTGTATATAAATTTATAACGTGCAAGCTGCACATTTTAGAATCTTAGGTGCAGCTTGAGGTCTTTGTACTTCCTTGGGCAATATTGTAAATGCCCCCTAGTGCATCCCACCCTGTTCTGTGGAACTTTGGAGAATTTTGAGAGTTTGTAGCTTGTGATTGCTGTTCACCTTTTTGTAGGGTTAGGTTTTTTGAGGGTTTGGGGCTTTTTTTGGGAGCTGGGTGGTCGGTTAAGGGTTTTAAAAAATTATTTGTAAGTTTATAAACCTGCACAATGTATAAATTTATAAATTAGTCTCCATGAGATTCTTTCAGGTGGACTGACAGAAAATAAGCTTTGCACAGCTTGGGCTCCGTGACCTGAGAGTAGGGCTGCCATGGAATGAACACCTGTTGGCTGGAGCTGACAGGTGTGCTTCTTCCATATGTACAGGGGCACACAGTTCTGATGAGAAATTAAATGCATAAATTCTCCATGGATTTGATCTCTGGAACTCTTTGCAGCAGAGAGTGATGTTATTCCTGTGTATTTTTAATACCATGCCCATCACTGGCTCTCTTTGACCTCAAGGCTCAGGCAAGGCTGCAGAATTCATTTTTGTCACAGGAACCTCATCAGCTTCTCCTCCCAGCACTTCAGGGATTGCTTCTGATGTCCTTGGAGACAGGGCTCCTGCTTTGGGTCTGGTCTTTCCCCCATTCTCTCCATCTGCCTGGCTGGAGCTGTGCTGGATCTTGAGCTGTGGTGGCATTAACACACAGATACTGGTGGAGGGGCCTTTATTCATGAGCCATGACTTGAATTTTTTTGGTTTGTTTTTTTTCTGGAGTTTAATGTATTGAATATTAATAAACATCCTGATGTTGCATAGTAACACATTCCCAGTGCTGCTTTGGCCAGGGGAGTCTGGGTGCAAGCAAAGATCACAGCTCTTCATGTAATGAGATAGGAGTGGTTGGCTTGAGTGAATAATTTCTTGCTTGTTTGAAGTTAGCTAACTGTTTTTATTGCATAAGTCACTATGTGCATAAGAAATGTTATATAGGAGCTAATTTCCACAGCAAACAAAGCACCCTCTTTGTGTTATCATGAAAACCAAATATTTCTGCACAAAATCCATTTTTCCGACAGAGAAGCTCGCTGTTGAGGATGGGATTGTGAAAGGGGAGACACTGCTGCAGTGGGGTCAGGAGTGAGACAGCCTCCTTGTCAGCTCCTGGGGTGGCCTGATTGGTGTCACTTTGTGTTGCAGAGCTGATCAACCAGACAGACCTGCTGGGCCTCAGTGGGAAGACTCTGCATGTGACAGCAGGGTCAGCCCCTGCCCTGCCCAGCTCCCCCAGTGCCCTGCTCTGCCAGTACATCAACCTGCAGCTGATCAATGCAAAGCCACAAGGTACGTGGGCTGCTGAGCTGCTTCTCCCCAGCCTGGCCTTGCTGTCATGCAAGCTTTGGCCCTTTCAATTGCTGGTGCACAGGTGAAGTTTTTCATTGGTATATGGTGATTTTTTTTTTTTTCCTAGTGTGTACTTTCTGATAAAAGCAATGTTTATACTGAGCTTTTCTCCCTCTTCTCCTAAGAGAAAAAGGAGAGGCAGTTTGAGATAAGGGGCAGTGTTTAAACACGAGCCCCTGGGCATTGTTTTCCTGTTTCTGACCATCAGCTCACCTGTGCAGCTTGTTGTAAAAGGCTGAGTCTAAACCAGACCAGTTTGAATGAAGAGTCAGCTCTTTACCAGGACATTGGAAGCAGCCTGTGAAACGTTTCTTAGTGCTATTTAAAAGCCAAATAAATTGTATTATATACCTGCTCTGGGGTATAGAGATGTGTGTGTGTAATTCTGTTTCCCAGCTGCTAATCCGGCACTCTGCAAGCTCACATGGGAGTAGCTGAGTTGTTTCAGTAACTTGCTCTTACCCTGTGCCCTGGTATGAACCCTTTCTGACACTACTGAGAGCTTGCAGGAGTCAAAAATGTGGTTTTTATGGGGGATTTGATCATCAGTAGGTGCTTGGTGAATTTCTGTATGAAGTGGTTTCTATGTCCTGTTGAAACATTTCATGTTTCCCAGACTCTGTGTTAATCTGTTAACCTATGTAAAGAAGTTTTCTTTTGTTGGTCAAGCTGTCAGTCATCACTTACATTTCTTTCTCTATAATTCATGAACTTAGTGAATATCTGTAGGTTGGTATTGCTAATTTTTCTCTCAGTACCATGAAGAAATAGAGATGAAATGGAAGAAGAAATTCTAAATTTGAATTTACCTGGATAAATGATTTCATTTCTTCCCAATAGTGACTCAGCTGTTTTATCTTGTCCAGAATGCCAGAAAGGAACAGTGGGAACCCTCCTGATGGAAAACCCTGTTGGTCAGAATGGATTAACCTACAAAGATCTTCTGCATGAGACAGCAAAAGTTTTTGGGCTCAGAAGCAGGAGGCTAAAGTTGTTCCTGGATGAAGCACTAACTCATGGTAAGCACAAACCTTTGATTTGCTTGTCTGAGGCTCCTTGGAAGTTGTTGAGGAGCAGCTCATGTAACCTGAGATCCAGTTTAATTACTAAATCCACACTTCCACACACGGGTTTAATTTTGCCCAGTAATTCAATATTAGCATAATAAAATCCTTTAAGCAAACATACAGATTTAGAAGTTCTAAGTTGTAATGCATTCCCTTCATGAAATGGCCAAGGCAAGTTGTGTAAAAGCTTTTTCCTTCTGCAGTAAAGGTCAGTCAGCAGTGGGAATGGCAGTGCCCTGCTGACTGACTGAACAGTGAATCCCCTCCTGGAAGTGAGTCTGCAGTAGGAATATTTTAAGAATCTGTTCAAACTTGTGACATTCATATTGTTGCATTGTCTTGGAGAATTGGAGTGGGTGGAAAAGAGTGTTAGATCCCTGTTGGAGCAGTGTGGGTAGGTCAGACTCAGTAGGGCACAGCCATTTGGGATACCTGGGAAGCAGGAAGCTTCAGCACATTGCTCACAGGTCTGAAATGCTAAAGAACCCCCCAAAACCACTGACAGATGGGAAACAAAAACCTCTGATTCACGAGGAAGGTGTGACTGAAGGTGGTGTTGAAAAATCAGACCAGAGTGATTTGGGACCTCATTTAACAGAGAGTGGATTGGAAGCTGTATGGTAAAAACCTGAACAACTCCAGAGATTCCTGCATTCAGGAGAATTCAGCTCTCTGAATGAAGTGATGCCAAGGGTTTTGGCTGCAGTGTGTCACAGTGGTGTGGTTTATGAGCTGTTTGGGAGGGATCCATGACATTTATTGGCTTATCACAGGTTCCCTGTCCAGAAGTTGGACATCCTGCTCAAACTGCCCTTCTCAGGGTGGGCTGAGCTTCCTCAGGAGGTGCTGTCAGTGGGGAGGGCAAGAGGGGGCAGCTCTAGTGCAGCTGCTGAGAACTGGAGTCACTCAGCTCTCCAGAGGATTTAGGTGAGACACGTTGGAATCTGAGCAAGGAGGGGGTTTTGTTGTGGATTTTTGGCTGTTTGGATTTTTTTAAAGTTTTACTTCGTGTGACCTGCAGTGTGTTTATTCACAAGCCATTTTTGTAACTCAAATGGATCTCAGATGCTGATGAAACGTTCTGATGATAGTTTGAGTGAATGCCAGAAATAATGTGGTGAGTGGTGTTAACAGAGAACTGGAGCCTGGAGTGTTTCAGCACAAGGGCTAAAAACCAAGAAGATGAACCACACTTGGTTTGCATAAACTAAAGGGTATTTTTGTGTGCAGCCTTGCCCACCTGGGGATTCAGGCACTCAGGAACAAGGGATGTTAGGCACAGTTCCTCTTTGGTTCCTATCACTGGTACAGCACCAGATGATTCTGTTCAGACACTGAAATAACCACTGCAGGAAACTGCAGAGCTTTGAAAGAGGCAAGGAGCTGACAGGACAGGAAAATGTACAGGCAGGACAGCCTTTAAGGCTCAGTTGAAGTGAGGACTTCTAAGATGTCTTCACCTGAAAGAGAAATGGATTAAATCACTGTAACATTTGTAGTATGGATTCTCTAGAACTGTTGAAACTTTAATTAAAGTGTATGAAGTGACAGTTCACAGCGATGTGAAAGATCAGATTTGATAACTCCTCCAAGGCCAAACCAACTGATTTGGTTTCTTTTAAACTCAGAACACAGAGAGATTGGTCCCAGAGGTTTATTTGTGCAGCTACTGCCTTGTTAGTCACACTTCTGCTATCTCAGATTCAATTCTCAGCATTCACCTCCTTCAATAACGTTTTTTAAGTTTAAACACTGACATAACTGTATTTTATCTTCACATCTCTTTTTTGTATGATAAATAAGTGCTGCATATAAAACACTTTGATGCTTCTAGAAAACATTAGGTCAATTAATGTTTATCTATATTGTTGCAGCTTTGTAATCCCCTATTCATCTTCTGATCAATCTGTTCAAGGTCTTACCTTCAGAACAACAAAGTTCAGTCTCTTGAGTAGGTTTTTTGTGGTTTATTCTAAAAAATGTATTTGCTGTTAACTGTTTGAAACGTTTGATGAAAATAACCCATGAATTGGAAGGTTGGTGCCTGTTCTATAAAAAGGAAAAACAATCACTTGGTGGAAATGAGTTATTGGTTTTGAAAAGGTTATTTTTATAAATGTTGTCCATCCAGGCAGTTGGGCATCTGCTGCCTATTGCACAGAGACTTGCCAGCTTTTCAGAAACAAACATGGTTTTGACTCCCTCTTTGCAATGTTGGAAAACATTCCAAAAATAAGTGTCCAGGTGGTGAGTGTTGCTTATTCCTGAGCTGGAGAGAAGCAGGTTCCAGGTACCTGATGGATCCACACTGGGGATGATGGGGACACAACATGTGCTCCCTGCAAAGCCTTTCCATGGAGCAAATGGCACAGAAGGGAGGGTGTCCCTACAGTCTGTTGATAAATCAAATTTCCAGTTTTTAAAACTAATTGTTGTTATAAATACTGTTGGAAATAGGTTCATGTAAGTTCCTCATTTTTCAGGATCTTAAAAATAAATATTTAATAAGAGACTTGGAGACCCAGGTTCACAGTTTGTTTGCCTGCTTCTGCAGACCAGACTTTTTTACATCCTGGTGCAACATGTTCCCTGGAAGGAAGGTTAATGAGGGAATAAAGCCCTAATTGCTGAATTGGATTATAGCTCCACTCTTCCAGCTCTGTGGATGGATATTCAGCTGCTTAAAGAGGAGTATTACAATGGAAGAGAACTCCTGAAAAACACAGTGATCCATGAGGGCTGCTCAGTTCTCTAATTAACAGATGGCTTCAAAAATCAGCGCAGATTCTGTGTGTTTAGTCCAAAAAGGAAATACTTTTCAAAGCAAGATGGGGTAAGACACTGCAAAAGGGTTCCAGTCTGGGTGTTACTGATGTGTCCTTTGTGCTACCACTGGTGCCAGACCTTTATATTATCTTGTATTTGCTTGGGTTGTCTGCAGGGGTTCCTGAGTGCAGTGACACCGTGACCCCAATCCTTGTTAATCTGGGTTTCACCACTGTTCCTGTGTTACACCTGCCAAGTTTCTTACCCACTCTGAACTTTCTGAGTCAAGAGGCCTCGGGGCTGTTTGTTACTGGGGCAACTTCTCTTCCAAGGCTGTACTTTGCAGTATTCCAAACACTCTGCTCTCACTGGGGCAGTTTGCTACAGCTGATGTGTGCTGGAAGCAAAGTCAGCAAGCACCAGCCTTCTTGGGAAAAAAATCACATTTCACAATGTAATAGTGAAAGATTTCCAGCTCCTGCAAGCTTTGCAGGTGACTTTCCCTAGACACAAGTGGGATTACTCTGTGTTTGTGTTTCTTGAGTAATTACAACTCCTGAGTCAGCCTGTTGGAAGTGTCCTCTGTCCTTCAGAGGTTTGTTGGGACTTTATCCTGTTTCTGTTCCAAACTCTGTGCATGTAGCTATGGGAAGACTTAGGGAATTATCCTATATGGTAAGAAATTCTTCAGGCATGCTCAACAAGATTCCAGCAGTAGTTTTTCAGCAGGTTCTGGTACAATCCTTGCTTTACATATTAACTGTTTATGAGGGACTGTGATTTTCAGTGCATTGTGTTGTACAGTTCATATTGATTTCATTTCATGGTGTTAGAGTTTTCTGAACTAAGTGCTGCTGTGTTAGGATGTGATGGTGAGAGCTGTGGGCTGATGTGGACGTTGAAAAAGTTCTACTTTGGAACATAAAACAGGCTCTCCTGCTCTTGTAGGGACACTCCTGACATGTGATCCTTCCTTCATGCCCTGGGCTTTAACAGGAGGGAATTTTGAGCTGAGCAGTGTCTGTTCCAGTCCCACTGTGGTGGAACCAGCAAAAATGTCTGAATAAAGCAAATTTTAAAAAAAGTTCATAGTTCTCCCAGTAAGCAAGAGCACTAACTCTGTTGTTTCTCTCTTCTTTCCTTCACTCAGAGATCACAAAGGACGTTTCTATGAAGAACCTGAACATGAAGACCCTCTATGTTCATGTCATACCCACCACAGCTGAATGTTGAGAATTCCGGATTTATGACCGTGTAGACTTTTTTCACAAGAAATGAAGTCAAAGGAAAATATTATGCTTTTAGATGAACATCCAAGTTGTGTATGGTACTTCTAACATCTCTAGTGGCACACAGGATGTTTTCTACCAGTGCATGTCTAATAATGCTGCTCTTTGGTTTCAAATACAATGTATTTTCATTATGTTATCTTAATATGCTGTAAAAGCTGTTCAGAAACCTTAGATATCTATGCAGTAATTTGCCTGAGAGAAATGGGACTTGTACCTCAATGATGCTCTTGTCTGCCTGTCCTTTGTGCAGAGGGCATCTTTTCTAAACTATGGGTTACCTGCAAGGCTCTCTGATCTGTATCTGCCATCCCACAACAGCTTTGTAACTTATTTAAGGGTTATCCGGATTTGTTCATTCGTACTCGCTGGGTTTTCATCAAGTGTGTGGCTCTTGATTTCAAATGCTCCCTAATTTCAACACTCAGAACAATAAATTTGCTTCATCTCCAGACTCTTGCTTCCCTGAGTTCAGAGTACTTTGCTTCCTTAGGATTTCTGAAGAAGATGCCTCTTAGAGCTCCATATGGATCAGGAGCAGGCAGAGACCCCTGAGATGTGAGGATGCAGAACAACAGTGGCTCTTTGGATTCTGGTGCTGACAGCTTTGGGGGGTTGGTTTGTTCAGGAGCTTGGGGGAGAGTTGTTCTGATGTGTAAGCTGTTTCAGATTGAAAATAGTTGGGGTTTTAATTTTTGTAATACCCAATTCAACTTGTCAGTGTTTCAGTGTTCACTTGTGGACCTGCCAGCAGGGGAAGTAAGAGCCCAACTTTGGCAGTGTTGGGGGTGGTTTTGTCTGCTTCAGCTGGAGATTTAAGCACTCCTGGGTGTTCTGCACCTCCCTGGGAGTCAGTCAGTGTGAGCCTTGGCTGTCCTCCCCCCGTGCTGAGCAGGAGCTGCTGCCTGCACTGCTGAGAACAATGGGACACACACTGCAAACAGGATCAGTGGGGGAACAGCCTGGCAGAACAGACTTGCTGAGCATGTTTTTCCATTGCTCTGTGTTTTTCATCTTTACACTCTGAACAGAAACCAAAGCTTGTTCATGATAACTCTGTATTAGTTGGAATAACTATAAATAGCTGTTCTGTGTAACTCCTGGGCAGTAGTGGACTGTACCAACATTGTAGGGACTTCTTTGAAGTGAACCAACTTCCTGGCACTCAGCTTACAGAAAATTATTTTTATCAGTAGTAAAAATGGCTGTGCCCCTTGAATCACTGCCTGTTCAGATTAATGAATACTGGACATTGCTCTCTACTTTTACCTGGAAGTCAGCTGGTTTTTATTGATGTAGTGACATGGAAATCCAGTTTGTATTGGTTTGTGGGCTTGCTTTGGCACATTAAAAATGTCCAGGTTTCACCTTCTATGATAGCAAGTTTGCTGTTCCTAAAGTAACTTTGCCTCATTATTGATGAAGAGTGAAGATTGCAACCTAACCTCATTCCTAATGACCCAGTCTAAGGTCACAACATTTGCTTGCATTTTCTAAGAGTTATTTGAGATTTAGTATTTTGTCCTGTTTCATCTCGCTCTCCTTTCTTCGCTGCACACACTTCACTCTTCCCTTTTCTCCTTTCCTTTTTTTTTTTTTAATGGTGTGTATGTGTGATTGGTTTTGATTTTTTTTAACCTGGTTGCTTTTGGTGTCTCAGCTTTCTCTGCACATCAGCATAGTGCTCATGAGTTGTGATGACTGGAACAGAAACCCAGGTGTGCTCCAGCTTGCTCACATCACAAGGATGGAAATGCCCACAGATGCTCTTTTCTGTCTGGTAGGATCAGTAGAAACTGGCAGAGGGGAAAGTTCCATATACTTGAGAGGTGATGGAGGAACAAGACCAGAGTTGATCAGAGTACGCTGCTGGAAATGCTTCTGGGTCCATTAACTTTACATCAACATTTACATAAGCAACATGTAATTTAAAAAAAAAAAAAAAAAGGTGGCAGAATCATAGTTTAATTTTCCTTTCAGGTGCCACTGTTAGATGGCTCTGATCTCTCCCCTCCTCAGCAGTGAACATTAGGAACAGGCTGTGACCCATTTGGGTGAACTTGTGCTGTCTCTGCCTTCCTTCCCCACATCCATTTTTAGTATTCCTTTTTTATTATTCTGGATAATATCTAATCACTGCATGAGAGAATTTATCTCTTGGGATCTTGAAGTGGGGAATGTTTCCTAGTAATTTTTTTTTATTGAGGTTTCTTAATGCACTTCTATAACATTATCTAGGTTGGGCTAATAATAGTCTCTTGGTTTGATGTGATATTCTTCAGGATTTATGTACTTCAATTAGCTTCCCTCTTAAATAGCTTGTTACACAAATGAGGTCCCAGACCACTGCTGCATAGAGAAACCACAACCAGGGCACTCCCAGAGCTGTGTCACAGCTTTTGCTGTATCTGGAGGGGTTTAGAGCCTTGAATCCTGATGTTGTTGCTTCTCACCTGGTGGCAATCCAGCTCTCCACCTACCTGGAATGTGTGCAGCATCCAGGGCTCTGCTGAGCCAGCTTTGTGCTGCTGGGGAGCAGAAGGTACTGACACAAACCAGATCCATTGTTATATCCAAAAATCACAGTGCTGGAGCTCAGCACTATGGAGCCACCCCCCACCACACGTGCACAGAGTTGTGTCCCTCCCATTCAATCTCTGGGAGCTGGTTTGAGCTCCAAGTGATTTGCTCTGTCCCAGTTCCACCAGGTTGGGATTCTGATCCTAACTGGCACCCTTGGCAGGGAGAACTGAGCAAGGCTGAGGACAGGAGGAAATCCCCATGCTGAGCTAACCCAGCAACCTTCTGTGACAGGATAGCAGCAAGATAGCAGCTCCCTGTCAGTCCAGTCCCTGTCACTGCTCAGGTTCTATCACTCTGAGCATGGGCCAGGCTGGCTCTAGCCCAGAGTCACCTCACTGCCTCCCCCAGGGTGAGGTACAACAGTCAGAACTGCATTTCTGTCTTGCCTGGATGCAGGGAAAAGCAGCGACTGTAGGTGTCCTTCTGCAAGTAACTTCCAGAGAGGAGGATGGCTTTAAGGACTGAAAAGATAAACAGGTTTCTCCTCATCCTGCAATGAGTTGAGTGGCAGCTGATCAACCTTTCAGCCCTTTTTGCAGCTCAGAATCTTTCTGATTTCTGCCAGCAGCGGTGGAGTTCAGTATCGTCATTACTGGTAAAGCACAAAGCAATTATTCAGTCTGTTAAATAATTTCTTGCTCTTTATCTGATTTCTTACAGGCTGGACTCTTGACACTGATTAAGCAGATTGAAAATACACTGTCTGCAGCAGCATTACAAAAGGTGACCTGCAAAATAGCCTCAGATAGTTTCCTTTCACATCTTGCTTCCCCAGCATGAGCAGCACAGCACCATCCACGCACAGGAGCAGCTTTGCACTGGGAACACAACTTTGCTGAGTTAATTTTGCTCTTGCTGTGCTGTGAGTGGTGGAGAACTGGGGTTGGAGGGAGGGACTGTCTTCAATTATCTAATGTTTTCCCCAGTTAAAATGTTTATGTAACAAATATAATTATAGCTTTTATGTAATTGGGGGGGTGGGGGGGGGAAGGTTCCTATTTCAGTATGTCTGGGTATCTCAGTTAATTTCCAGTCTCTTTCTGTACAAAGTTCTAATTAGGAGGTCACAAAGCTCCTCAGAAGACTTCTAAAGTTGCTTGTATATGGAATTAAAATTTTTTCCTAAAGATATTTAATTTTTAAGACTTTCTTGAGAGTTCTGTAAACACTATCCTAATTCTGCAATTTGTTCTAGTTGTCTTTAGTGTCAAAACAGTGAAAACAGTTGAAATCTTGCAGACAAGCAAAATGTACCCTGGCACTTAATATTTGCTGTGCTTGATCATGTATGACAGCTGGACAGCTGTGCAGAGGGTGCTGCCATGCAATATCATTTGTGGTCTGCCTGAAGGACAAATAGCCCTCAGATTTCAAGTCAGCAGTTTTGCAAAGGTGAAGACCATCCAAATGTAGACCTGGGATGTGTGTTCTGTGATTCATGTGCTGGCAACCCCCAAAATCACGGGATCTTTGGGACTTCATTGCTTATGGATGTCATGAGCCAGGCAGTGCAAGTGGGAGGAGATGAGGCAACGTGGAAAAACTGACATCTTAGACTGCAGATCTTGCTGATGATACAGTCTAAACAAGGATGAAGGCTCCTGAATATTCCTGAAGACTGTGTTTGTAAGATGAAAAAGAAAAGCTGCTCACTGTCAGCTGAACCAGCCAAAACCCAGGCTCAGCCTCTTGGAAACCAAGAGCTTTGCAGCAAAGGGAGTTGCCACGGATTAGTAATTAAACAAGGACTAATAATTCCATATTCTTGCCAAAGAACACAAGTACCAAAAAAAGCAAGTGCTGGGCTGCATAAACAGGATTGTCTGGAAGATGATGAAGTAATCTTTCCACTCAATTACTGATAAGGCTCCTCCTGCAGCCCTGTGTCCAATTTCAGGAACCCTATGATGAAAAAGATGTTGACAATTTGGAGGGAGGCCCGTGAGGAGAATCAGGAATAAGGTCTGGCAAAGATGTTTTGTGGGGAAAGACTGAAAAAGTTGGCATGTTTAGTGTACAGCAGGGAAGACTTAGGGTGAGATGTGAAGTCTTCCAATAAATAAATGCTAATTGCAAAGAGAAGAGTAATGAGCAAGTTTTCAAGAGGCTTGCAGTGAAATGGGATGGGAATTTAGGCCACACATGAGGGGAAGCTGCCTAAGAATTAATCTGTCCCTAGGATGGGTGGCAGGTGACAGGATTTTTTCTGACTCACTTTCAAAGTTTATTTTGTCACTTTAGGAAACGATGGATTTGCAAAAAAAATTCTTGACAAATTTCAGCCTGTCATTAGCTCACCCATAAAAATTACTGGATACAGGGAAAGAAACTGGTTGTTAGTTCTAAAAATGTGCTTTTGTTTGGATATCTACAATAATGTATTGATCACATTGATGTCTGAACACCTCTATGGCACCCTGTGGCATCATCATCAGCTACTGGATTTACAAGCCAGATACACAAATGGATTTTGCTGGCAATATTTGGGTACTTTCAAGAGTCTGTCATTCACTTGGTGTTAAACACCCTCTAACTTAGACCAGCTCTGCAAGAGGAATCAAAGTGACAGAAATAAGGACACAGAAAGGGGATTAAATCCCCAGAACAACAAAGGTTATATTTGTTTCTCTGTGTGATGACTACTTGCCCCAAAGGGCAGTGGAGGGGACAAACCCAAACTGGAACATTTACCTTACACTGCAAATCCCTGGATGATACTGTTAGTTTGTGGACTTGGCAGGAGCTTACCCCTGATCTTAAATCTGCAAATTAATTAGAAAAGTGTCTCAGGTTCCCCTTTTTTAATGGTCTTTGTAAAAAATGCCTTTCTCAGCTGCTTTGCCCTCCTCTCAGGGACATAAACTCACAGTTCAATACTAACAGAGGAGATGAGCTGGTAAACAGCCACAGGTGTTTCTATTTCCTCCACCTAAAATTAAATTAAGGAGAAATTGAGTATCTCTTTGAGGAAAAAAGTCCCAAAGCAGGCATGTAATTGTGTCTGACACAAGCAGTGGTGTGGGGGTGTAAGCTCTGGTGCCATGGTACCAGCACATCTGTATTGACTTGTTCCAGGTGTATTGATGGGCAGCACTTGGATTTTTTTCTAACCTCTGCTTGCTGCTCGACTGACTGAATTTTAGAGCACAGAGTTCTGAATCTCAGTTTTACAGAAGGCCTTGAACCTCTTCCCTTCATGGCTGAGCCACTGCCCTGCAAACTGTGCTTTTGCTTTGATGCCTTTTTGGGGCTACCTAAAAACAGAGGCCAGACACAATTAAGGGAATAAAAAGCTGTTCTATTTATTGAAGGGCCTTCAGGTGCATTTTGGGCAGACAAAGCCCCCCAGGGGCTGCACCCAAAAATGGACAACAGGTCACAGGTTTCACTCTTTGATCAGTTTGGTCCATTTGCAGATTGGGGCTTCATCTCCCAGTTACAGCTTCAGGTAATGAAGTCACTCACCCCAAGTTTGCTGCCCCCAACTCACTTTTGTTTGCATCTCTCAGGGCCTGAGGCAGTGAGGTGTCCTTGATTGCCAGGCCTGGAGAGGAATTGTTGTGTCTGAGCAAAATGTGAGGACAGTGGCTAATACTGTATGGAGTTTAGAGTTATACACTAAAGAACTGCAGGATTACAAATACATGAAAAATATAAAAGCTAAAATCCTAAGGCATCAGCTTTTAGTACTTCTGTCTATTAGCCAAAAAACACTGACTTATTTTAGGCTATACATATTCCAAAGAGATGCCTTCCTCCCCCCAAGGAAAGCAGCAAAGAACCAGTAACATCCATCATTTTAAAAATGGAAAAACCTACAAAAAGATACTGCAAATAGAGACTTAATGGTCTGTGTCCAAATCCTATTTTGCTCTTGGTACCGTCAAGTACAAGACACAAATGGCTCACTGGGAAGAACAAGAGCAGTCTCAGCCACACGGAGCTGCACAAAATTGTCAAATATTTACTTTGACTTGGATTATTGTGTGAAGCTCTGCTTTCAGCTGCTCTCTTGGTGGATGCACAGGCCTGTGTTGGGTAGATTTGATAGATGTGCTAACCCGAGGTTGCACAGCACAGCCCTGAGGATTCCAAAGCATTGCTTCCCTGCTCTGTGTTTCTCTGGGCTGGTTGGCTGCTGGTGGGAATGTTGTTCTTTCAGCTGGTTCTGGCACAGTGGATTTTCATTCCAGCCTTTCCACTCCAATTTCTTGTGTGTGGACTCCAGGAGTTCTCACTCAAAGCCACATTTGCCAAACAGGACTTGTCTGTGCTGACAGAGAGGCACAAACATCATCACTGCTGCAAGAGGGTCCAGCCTTAACACCTTTTTATTTTTTTCCCTCCCCACCATCAGTGACACACCTGGAACTTCTTAAGGCTGGTACTTATTTTACTTTGCTATTTGCCAGAAAGGCATTCTGCAGCTGACAGTTCAATAATGGGTATTTATATTTTTAAACATTGAAGTGTCTCCTTGAGGACCAAAATCTTGATCTGTCCCAAGGCAATTTCCACTTTCAGATTTCTTTTGTGATTTGCAGAGAAAAAGTTGATAAACTCGTTAATTCCATCACGCATAAACAGCAAAGTCATTGAGGGGGAAAAATCCAAAGCCAGGATTTCTTTTAAGGCAAAGAAATACACTGATTATTTTGTAGTTTTGCATTTTTAGAAGCGAACACAGGAGCCTGAAGCCTGTGAGACTTGTCCTGTTTTTCCTTAGCTCAGTAGCAGAGTGCAGGCTCTGGCTGCTGGATCCTCCCAGAGCTGCCATCCAGAGCCTGTATCCAAATTAATCTTTGTTAGATGATGTTCAAACAGCAGCAGAGAAACTGACCCAGGAGTCAGTGGCAGCAGGTTAATTCTTAAATAATTTCCATCACAATGGGAGAGGGAAGGGAAGAGGAATGAAGTGGTGGCAAAGTGAAAGATTTTCATGCAAGTATATGTAATAAAGAGAAAGGGAAGATAAGGGCACCAAACACAGAGTACATGGAGTCTCCTTATTGCAAGGTTGTCTCCTTAAGCTGCTGGTTTTTAAGGTATTAAAAGTTGCAAGAGGCCAAAGTAATTTATGTGGGGCAATATCAAACAGGTTTTACACACCTTTGTAATAACATACCTAAAGTATTGCCAGTTTAAAGCCTTTTCTTGCATGGAATAATCACTTTGAAAAAATGTATTATTCCCCAGCAGTAAAACCATGGAAAAGCTGCAATGTGTTATATTAATTCAGACATGGCAAAAATAGAGAGCATGATACAAAGAGGTGCATTTGGGGGAATAAATTTTTATAACTCATGTTCATTCCTACATAACTTAACCAGGAGTTTTCCTTTGGAAGTCAGGAGCTCTGTAATAATGCAACACAAGACAGTAACGTGTACAAACAAAAAGACTGTACAGGTGAGGAGACATTAAATCAATGAAAATGAATAGTTGCACAAATCAAAAATGTTTTAAAATCAGTGATTAAAGGTGAAGGATTTGAGCGCTGTGGTTACTGGTGCACGTGCACTTGTCTGCGTGTCATATATGGTTTTCTGTTCCATAATCTGCTTTCCCTAATATAAGAATGGTATTAAAAATCAATCCCCACAGCTTACCTGTGTTTACCATTTTGGGAGAAACCATCTAACATCCTTCATCCTCTCATTGTTTGCATAAATTTGTAAGGAAAACTTAAACCTGATCTGCTTCTGTCAGCTGAGGGTGAAACATTGTCCAGGAGTTCTCAGCAGAGCTCAATTACTGAAGTAACTTTTTAATATCACAAATATGACATTTTTTCAGGTACTGCTAAAAAAGAATGTGATTTTTTTTTTTCAATTCCTCAAACTATTGCCTCTTTCACAAATGGATAAGCAGAATCAACTCTTACCATGGTGTTCACTGTGGGCATGGAGGGTTGGTTCATGATATGTCAAATCTTGCATTGTTGCCTTTTCCATTGTGACACAAGAACGGGGAATAGAGCATGGAATAAAACATTCTCTTTCTGTGGTGCTGCAAGGATGGGAGTTTGCTCTGTCCTTGGTATCTCTATTCACTTACTGTTTGCTTTGCCCTGTGGTTGATAAAGCCTAACATTAAAAAGAGGTGTAACAAATGATGGAAAGGCAAAGTGAGCTGGAGAGCCCCCAGGTCTGTGTGCAAACCCTCAACCTGAAAAGGGTCAAAGGGTTGGGGCTTTCCTTCCCCTTCTTCACTTCCTTCTGTCCCTCCCCTCCCATTTACTCAGCTATAAAATGCTGCAATATTTCACAGTCATTATGACAAAAATTGGTACCTGGAAACCTTTGCAGAGTCTTTGTTCCTCCCTGTGCAGAACAGGATTTGTTGAAGGCTGCAGCTTGGCGAGGAGCATCTGAATGCACGAGCACCACTTTGCCATGAGGAAGGAGAGTTTACTTGTCTTTGCACACTTTAAAGTTGAGTCATTTCCTATAAATACACTGCACAGAACGAGGATTTAGGCATGAAACAGTCTGTACTAGTGTTTTAAGAACCAATTTTGTATTTTTCATACACTTGAAATACTTGCCAGGCTAATCTTAGAGTGCCTGTTAAAGCTTAGCAAGGTCAAATAAGTTCTTTGTGCAATCACACACATAAGTTGTATTTAACTTTTCATTAACTTTTCAGTGTGCTAAAAGATGCATAATTCATTTCCCTGCTGTTTTTATGTAACCATATGATAAATGAAAAGGAGAGGGGGAGAAAGGAGAGACTGGTGAAGCTTTGTCATGTGTGCCTAGCATTGAGAAACAACTAGCCCTGGCAACTGAGATCCCAGTAAGTTACATAATTAAAGGAATATTAATTTATACTAAGTATCTCTACCCCAACACCCCTTTAGAACTGGAATAATTACTGCTTTAGTGGGGACTTTCTGATTAATGTATGTCAGTGCAGCCCATTACAAGTAAGTAATGTGTGTGTGTAGTCTGTGAGAAGTTTTAAGTAGTAGATGAAGATTTCCTGTTTGTGTGGGGTGGTTTTTTTGTGTGTGGGTTTGTTTTGGTTTTTTTATGGGCTATGCAAGGTGTTTTTTTTTTCTGGTGTGGGTTTACTCTTGTATAATAAAACAACCTTTCAAAAAATACTGTATCTTCATACCTGGGCTTGCTTTCTTTGATCTTAAATAACTGAATATACCCTTAAGCTTGTCCTCTGTGCTTACAGGCAGGTTACAGGATGGTTGTGATCTCTGGGCAGGTGCTGCTCTGCACTCTGTGAGTTAAATGCTGCTGCATTTAAACCTTGAACATTTGCCTGAGTGCAGAAATTCCTGGATTTTCCTTGCTGCAGCTCCCCTAACGCTGACTCAAATGTGTATTTTCAATTTTGCCAATTGTTAGAGACTAAATGCAGACACAACTAATGAGCATTGGTTTAACCAAGAAATAAACCAGAGACGGGAGAGAACTGAAAGAGGAAACAGAGATAACTTAATTTCCAGGACCAAGGCCTGGCTGCCTCCTTCCTCTGAGAACAACACAGTCCATCTTTGGGACCTCACTCTGTGCAAAGAACTCGCTCCTTTCTTCCTCACAGAGGAGAAAGGAAAAAGTCTGGAGTAACCAGAGCTACTGGGGAGAAGGTGATTGTGCTCGTCCCAACCTGTTCATTCCAGGCAAAAACAAATGATGGAACTGCAAAGGGGAGGATTTCTGAAAGACCCAGGGACTTTTTAGTCTGAGCAGTCATCCCAGAACTGTTCTGGCAAGTGGTCAGGGAAGGACTGGCAGCCCACCCACCACGAGCTTTTCAAGTGATGTCCCAGCTTTTGTTTTCCAGCATATCCCAGTTCACTCCTGCTGCTGAGATCCAGGCTTTCTGTGCATAACTGGGACAGTTGGCTGTGTGTAGGGACAGTTGTGGTTCCCACATTCAGGAAAAATGGGACATTAGATTTTTTTTTTTTTAAATTCTTCTGTTCAATCAAAAATTGTTTATTTTGGTGAGAGTCTTAAATGGTAACATGATATATAAAAGTGATATTTGCCTTGTTAAGAAGTGTTTGTGAGTAAGGAGAGAGTGTGCATCAGTGTCCTGGTTTAGGGACAGCAGGACAAGACCATTTGCAGAGAAGCCCAAACCATTCAAATCCCATTGTAAGAGAATAACACTTCTCCCAAGAACTCATTTGTCTTGGGATTTCATTTACTATAACAAAAAGTTTAAACCATCTCTTACAGGTAATTAAAACTTCAGGGGCAGGGAGAGGTTTTTTTTACAATGCATTGGCATTCTGTGTCAAACACTATTCCCAAGGTAATTTTGATCCAACTGTCACTGGGAAGCACTAAAGATAAGGGAGTATTTTCAAGATCAGTAAGTGCAGAAACTCAGACCACTCCAGAAAAGCATTTCAAAATAAAATTCCTCGCAGTATTCATCCATGGTTAATTAAAGGTTGTGTAGACAACTTTACTGAGAGAAAAACTCTGGTTTGGATGCACTTTGTCAATATATTGTTGTTGACAAAGTTCAGGTTTAAAGCTTTAAATGATGATTTTAGTATTTTAGAAATAAGAATCAGAATTTATTGGCTGAGAAAAAAAAGCAAGTAGTTTTTAACTGGGAGTAGTTTTTTGTCTAGAAGTTCTAGATCAATATAAATCAATATGTGGCTGAAATGCTATAAGAATACAGAAGGTTGAATGAAAAATAAGAAAATATTTGTAATTCATCCATCTGTAATGTAATCCACATGCACATTTTTGCCTTTCTGCTGTTTGCACTCATCACCATAATATATGCCCAGGATAATTAGATATATGGATTTAACTGTAAAACAATATCAGAGGTTAATTCTTAATTAATCCTTAAGTGCATAATTTAGGTGTGTAGGCACCTGAAATTCTCTCTCCAGATAATGGAGAGGTGGAAGTGAGGATTCTGAAGGGTCTGAGGAGATCTGGAATTGCCATGTGGGTGTGCTTATTTCTCTTTTCATTGTTTTATGCCTGTGAATATGTATAAATATAATTTATATGACTATAAACATAAACCCCACTCTTTTCAGAGCTGAAGGCTGCAGGTGAGGTCACACCAGTGCCAGGTCTGCACCTGCTGAGCCATGGAGAGCCTCACTGCTGCTCTGTGACACGAGTTAAACCTCAGCAACCCCTGGGACAACTCAGCCCATCAGGGCTAGGGTAATTGTGGGATTAATTTGGGAGTGCTGGGGAATTGTGGGATTAATTTGGGAGTGCTGGGGAATGGTGGGATTAATTTGGGAGTGTTTTGCTGGGAGGTGCCTGAGCCTGACAGGAATGCCCCTGTTCATCTCACCTCAGGGCTCACTTGTAGTGCTTGTGAGGAGATCCAAGGTGATTATTGATGGAGTGCACTGAGAAATCAGCACTGGCTTCATTTGCAGGAGTTTTGGCCAGAAGCTGGAAGAGTGAAAAAGCAGATTTCACTGTTGATAAATTGCAGAGCAGCCTAACAGCATTGTTAACTTCCTTTTGCAGTGACATGGGTCTCCTGAGTGCATCCAAGGGCTTCCTGATTGTTTTTTCTGGCATCTGTGACTTAAAGCAATCACTTAAAATGCATGTTGGCAGATTTGCCTTACCCTGCTGCTGGTGTTAATTAAGACTTCAAGTATGAAAGGTGAGTGGGCTTCCTAAGAAAATAGCAGGATTGTAATTTACAGCCTTCAGTCCAAAGGAGATACTGTAAAATGTTGTTCTCAAAGCAAGTGAATTATTCTTACCCAAAAAGCAGCAAGTCAGATCTGGGATTTATAAAATGACGACTGGGACCAGGTCTAGGTTCTGTTTGCCATGCTAAATTCACTTTATTTGCAACATGAATTACATGTTATTGATAAATATTTTCTTTTTAGGTATTTTTGTGTGGTATTTTTTTCTGGGAATTTCTCCTGAAACAGCTGATGACAACTAGTATTTAAATCAATTATTCTGCTTCCCCTTGGGAAGCTGCTGTAGAAAGCAAGGACTGACTTTTAAATTTATAGGAATGTTGAGAGAAATTTGCCAATACTCAGCTGGTTTTCCGGTACTGACCTTTAGCTGCTGCTTTGTTTTCACTTTTTTTTTTTCTAAATTTGATTTTACTCTTGTTTCTCAAATGCCCTACATCCCATGTCCAAGGGTTTAATGCTCTGATTAAACATTCAAGATCTTTGGTACTTGCACTAATTTTGCAAACTGGTGCTTATTTCAATCTGCCAGGATTTTTCTTGGAAAACAAAGTAGAAAAAAGAGTTGAAAAAAATCAAAAGCAGAGGACCATGTTTGAGATTATTTGTGATTATGATACAACTGGAAGTTGTCTTTTCTTAACTGTAAAATAACAGTGCTGTGACTTAACATTTAGTAATTCACCATCTTTTGGTTCTCTGAGTGTTTTCAGGGTTTTTAATCCAACACTGGGTCCACTTGAGCATTTTTCCCTCATGTACTTCCTTGTTAATAAGTAAAACAAATTATCTAAGTTTTCCTCAAAGCAATGTCATTTTTACTAAAGCTTTTACTTTTGCCAGCTGTTTTCTCACAATAATCTGTGGGATGGGTGGTACATAAAATTTGGGACTTTTTTTAAAGCAGTCTTGCTGCATAATTTAAGAGGATTGTCTTGATGTGTTGCAAAAAGATTTGGATATTGCAAAAAGCTCTTTTGCACAATTTACCCTGTGTATGTAAAAGAACTGTGTGACTGCTAAGGAGTTCAGGGGTCAAAAAAGTTATTCTGCCCCCTTTTCTATACATATAATTAGCAGATTATGACAAACCAAGTCAGATTATGCATCTGGCAAAACTAACTTGTGGCCCTTTCAGAGAACATATAATTGTAATATTATGTTGTCTCTGTTCATCATATTCTTCTCACTTCTTTGTTGCAATTTCTTCCAGTTGACTGGTAGGGGTTTTTAATTTAATTTTTAAAAGATTTTTTTTAGAATAACGGTGTTGTGGGCATCTCCATCCATTGAGCTCTAAATCTGGGAGGAAATGGTTTTTTATGCTTTTCCTGACAAAGTGCTTTTGGTTGTAAGATCATCAACTTTCTGTCATGTTTAACAGATTACACCTTGAGAAACGTTTGTGCTGGGGAAGCAGCAGATTTGTTTTGATATTTGTTAGAATTGATGGAGAAATCAGTTGGTAACTTTTAGTCAATCTTATGTCTAGCCAGGGTCAGCAGTACCAACAGCTTGAGAACTTTGTGTCTGACCTGTAGAATTGCTGAACATCAGGTGGAAGTGGAATTCCCTCTGCTTTTTGTGCGGCTGAAGTTGGACCACGGCAAGGTCATTTCATGTAAGTGCAAACAAAATGTGCCCTTTGCACTTGACTATTTTTGCTTTGATACTGAATTAGAGCAGCAAAATGATGGTTCCAGAATATGCCAATATACCTAATAATCCTCTGGTCAGGTTTTTGCTGTCTTCTCCTGTAGTGCCTATGATGTTCAAACATTAAATGCAAAATTCAATTTCCTCCTGCTGGTTGCTGTAAGACATCATGGCAGTATCACAGAGTGTTTTACTGGCACAGCCTTTGTCTGGCATTACTTTTGCTCTCAAAACCAGCAGGTATTTAGGGCTGGTTGGCTTTTCACTGGCAGGCTGGTGTGAGGGTGTGAAATTACTGCAGGAGATCTCACTGGCGATTCACAGGGATACGTTTTCTGCTCTTATCAGATGCTGGACTTGTGCCATGGTTTGGTGGCATTTGATACCATGGGAGTTTTTCCTCAATAGAAGCTACAGCTGGGTCTGAACATTCTGGTCATGAAATGTCCCAATTTGTTAGAAAAGAGTGGGACTTGGTGGCTCAGAGTCCAGTATGGGCACCCCAAACGTCCTCCCTGCTGCTCGTGTTTCACACTGTGGTGTTGGGGAACCACCCCTGGTACCACCTCTGTGCCTGAAGGATGAGGACAGCTGTCACAATATGACACAAATGAACCACACTCACACACTCAGATGTCCAAGGCAAAAAAAAAGGGGCAGTTTATTTATAGACCTTGACATTTATAGAATTCCAGCAGTGACCATGGATTGGAGGAAGAAAATTGTCCTCTCCAACCACACTGGTCAAACCAACAGTCCATCAATTCTCTCCTCCTCCAGAAAGGAACGCAAAACAATCATTATTTACATGAAAAGTGCGTGAGAAACTCCATTGCAAAAATGCAAACACAGAAAGCTGAAATGAACTTTAGAGAAAGACAGAAGAACCGGGCGACAGACAGCTTTTAGGATTGCTCTTTGCTCTCTTGATCCACAAACCGTTGTGTTTTTGGCAGATTAACTATTCTTCACTTCCATTCTCAGGGTGGCTGCTTGGCACCAACAGCGGTTCAAAGAGAAACTCTCCAAGGGCATAAGAGCTCACGGGGTGGAAGATGTTGTGTTTCTATGGGATATCAAGACATCATGGTTGTGTCCTTTCACACACACATCTCTGTGTTCAGAAATTTCCTTAAAGAGGCTGAAATACAAATAGCTGTTCCATTCTAACGTAATACAGCCCAAATCCAAGTTGCTGAACTGGCATCCATTATCACTTTTTTTTTTTCCTGAAATTTCCCTGAAAATCCTCTCCTGTTTTGTTAGTGTGGAATTAGAGTTGTGAAAATTATGTGAAGCTAAAACCTGAGAAGAACTGTGTGAGAAGGGTAAGTCACTGTTAGGTTATTCAAACTTGAGCCAAGCGTAATGCCAGAGTTTAGTGATTACATGATCTCTGCTCCTTTACATCCTTTTGGTAAAGCAGATGCCCCCCACTATGTGCATATTCCCCCTTTAGCCAGAGAATGAGGAAGAATTTAAAGGAATCTCAAAACGTCACCTTAGGTGAGAGGAGTTGCAATGAATTTAGGGAGAGACATAACACAAATGGTCCTAATCTCTAAAATATAATAAGAAGTGTTAAATTTAGTCATTAGTTGTTGTTGTTACTGTTAACATCACACTTGAAGTATTTTTAAAACCTGCATGCAAGAGGTTGAGTTCCTAGAAATGCTGGAGTAACAGAAACGATGTGCTGAGACCCCTGTCATGTACTCTACAAAAACACGGGGACAGCTTCTAAAGTTGGCAGAAATGTATGAAATTCTACTTCACTGTCTGTATGGGGAGAGATTTTCATAGGCAGGGGATCTTAAAAGGAAGAAATCTGCTCTGTCATTCATTGCTTATCACAAGTGATAAACAGCCAGGCACTTCTGCTGTTTGACGAACACTGACAAAATCAGTTGTAGGGGCTAAGTATCTGAAGATGGAGAGGAAGCAAGGAAAGCAATAATTTGTTTGTGCTGCTCTGGTGTTATTAATTCCACTGAGGATGTTCTGATGTGAGGAATCCCATGATTGAGGCTGTCCTTCTGTGCAAGATTTAAACCCTGAGCCCTGCACTGTGAGCCCTGGTATTTCACAGGTGTGGCTGTGTGGGGAATTCAGTATTTCTGTGAAAACAGTCTGGAGGATGGAACGTTTTTGTGCAGCACGGAATTACCAGTGAAATGAATTTGCAGGCAGCTAGTAAGAATGCACATCTAATGCTTTTCAAATGGCACTCCAATCATCTGCTTTAAATGATTAATAAGCACAAGCTGAAAATAGCACCACATTTACCTAATGTTTGCCTGATTATTTTTGTAAACATTCCATTCAGGCTTTCTCTGCCATCTTTCTAAGCATTGTCAAAACAACAAAAAAAAAATGCTGCTATTCTTGATTAGTTTTTCTCAGTTGGTTTGATCTTCCTCATGACCCAGGGAAATGTAGCAGGGGAAAGCACCCTTGTTCACTCTCACTTGACAGTAAGCATGTGGTTTAAGACCAAATGAGAAAACCAATCCAGATAGTTGCAGAATACTTACAGGTTTCTGATTTTCTTCCAAAGCTGGTAACTGAACTTGGTGAGACCTGCAAGTCTGGATTTTGTTAACAAGCTTGTCTGAAAGCTTTACAAATACTCTGTAACATCTTCTCCTGGGTTTCAGTAAGTTAGAAATAGTTTTAAAAGACGTGGAGGGATTTGTACTTTCATGCTGGCTGTCCTACTTTTTCCTTTAGTCCTTGCTGAGATAAGGTTAAAACCGGAATTTAAATGGTGTTAAGGAAGAAGCCAAGATAGTAATCAGAATATAATTAACAGTGTATCATCTGTCCAACAACCAGGGCTGGGCAGTGCTGCTATTCACCAATAAAAAGTGATGGAATACTTCCAGTTTTCCAAGTAAAACGCTGGTGTTGTTTGCTGTAGCAGTCTACAGGTGTTGTGTGATGTGTGTGCATCCTTTACACCACACAAACCCCCACCCCACCCACCAAATACACTTTTCTGCTCTTCAAAATCCCCTCTGTTTCCCCTCTGCTTTGGAGACCTTTGGTAACTGGGTTTAACTCTCAGAGTGAAAAGATTGTGTGGCACAAGAGAACTGTTATGAAATCTAACTTAAGCCTGTGTGTAAAACTATACGTGTTGGTTAAATACTCGGCATTAACTACCCTGGCAACCTTTCAAAGGTGCCATCCTCTTTGAGAACAAAAGTAGTGTCTTCAAATCTAAGTCACGGGGTGGGGCTTCAGTACTAATTTTCTAAACCTGGAGTGCTGTTGCTCCGTCTGTGTCACGCACATTACCTGTATATCACAATCCCATTTTTTGTACTTCCCCAGGTGCTGTGTCCCAGGGTGGGACCCTCCATCTCTCAAAATGTGCGTCAGGCTTTCCCCCTGAGATTTTTGCAGAATTCTGGCAGAAAACTGGCGAGTGTTAAGGGGGGGAAAAACCCAAAAAAAAAA
>VWYO01028470.1:78037-94563 GCA_013400275.1 Rhadina sibilatrix | reverse complement strand
TTTTTTTTTTAAATATATTTCTATGTAATTGGAGGAGCTTATAATATCCATTCTGATTTTAAACCTGTGACTCCTGGAAGAAGATTGCAGCCCTGAAAGGTTTGCTGTGCGAGGGGAGGGTATACAGAAGGAAAAGCCATAGGATGACTTTAAGTGTTGAACAATAAAACCGGAACAAAACGCTTGCTATAAATAGTAGCCCGGTCCCCAGCTCAGTGAAGTACTTAAGCACATGCCTAAATCCCTCCTTGTTCAACAAAGCACTTACATGTGCGCTTGGATTCTGCTGGAACAAAGCACCGAACGTCAGCCCTGAGTGCACAGGAATGAGGGGCTGTGTGGACACGGACAGACCCCAGAGAAGGGTGGGTTCCTCCACACCCCTGGTGTGCTGGGAGCCTTTGTGGGGCAGTGTTTTATAGAGAATTTCTGACCAATTAACTTGGAGAACTGCTGGCCATGAAAGTATTGCAGAGCAGTTCTGAGATTCCAGCAGTTGTGTTCTGGTGTTGTTTGTTTGTTGATTGATCAGGCTTAATGGTCACTGCTGCTTTTGTGATACTAGGACCTGTATTATCCACTAAAGTGAATTTCCATTTTCTTTGTAAGACTAACACAGTGAGGATTTTCCTCCTGATATCAGTGAGGCACCTGCACTCAGGAACTCAGAGCATGGGCTTCTCCATCCAGGTATCTCTGTTAACACTCTCAAGGAGTCTTCAAGTCCATCTAAAAACCATTTGGGATCCCAGTTTTAGAGTTATCTACATAAGACCTCTTACAAAGGCTTAATTTCTCAGAAAACATTCTCTATTTTCTTATAATGAAATCTAGTTTACTATTTTGCTTTTTCAAATATTGCCCACTATACAGCTATCCTACAGGGATCCTGACTACTGACAGCTGTTTTCAGTCATCTTATCTCTGGAAAGGCTCCACATAAATTCCATAGAGGTTGTTGTGGCTGGCTGGATCCATCAGAAAGTGAAAATTAAAAACCGTGTCTCAATCAGGCGGAAGTAATGAAAATAAAATATATCCTGGTTTTTTTACAGCATGGGCATATCCAGCAAAACAGATTTTTTTTTTCATTTGTAGGAATATGAAGGTTGTAAAACTTACCTTTGCACTGAGATGGAAACTTCAGTGTGTCAGTCCCTCAACAGGGATTCTGAGCTACAGATTGGCTTTTGAGAAATGTGCCCTGAGTCCCTGCCCTGACTGACAGTGCAGCTTTCACATCTCAGATCATTCAAAGTTAATCAGCCCAAGACTCCCCAGATGCATTTCAGAATATTGGTTATCAGTCACCTTCACAGCTGGGGTAATTCTAAAAGATTTTTCTTTCCAATGGAGATCTGGTTGAACTAATGAGTGGTCGGACTTTTGATAAAGCAAAGGTTTGACCAAAAATTATTCTGGTGTTTAGATGAAACAGAGTTACCATGATGATTTATTGGAGATATATATATAGATATATAGATATATATATATACACACACACACACATCTATGTGCTAAGTGGATATAGAAGACCACTTTGAAAAATATTCTTTGACAAATTGTGACTGTTTAAAAAGAAGTCTGTGGAGCCCAAGTCATAGCTGGTGCTAATTGTCTGTCAGTCACAGTGCTGGGGCTTTGTTTACTTCACTGTTTCTCTGTTGAGCAAATCTGTGTACCTGTTTTGTGGGGGTGCTTTAAATCTCTACCAGGAAAAGCACACTGTAAGAATGGTTAATTCAAATGTTATACATTTGAGCTGATTAAAGAAATTCTAATCTGGATCCTTATGTAGGAAGTTATAAAAGGCTTTCACAATTTAAACCAGATCTAGTTTATAAAGTCATAATAAGCTCATGTAAACCTCTCCAGTGTAATAGTTGAAATTTTTCAATTGTATAATTAGAAACACCCCTCTGTAAATATTTGAGTGGAAGTCCCTTGTTGCTTTACATTCTGTTTGATTAAAGCAGATAGAGCTTTGAGGAAGGGCCATTCTGAGCTGATTCAGAGATCAGCTGTTAAAATCCTGGCCAGTGTCAGGGTGGGCTCTGACCCCATGGGCTGCATCTGCACTTTGAGTTACACAGAATGGGCTTTGTGAGCTTCATCCTGTGTCAGTGGCACTTCCTGTACCAGGGATCAAAATGTCTGTTGGAAACGGGATCAAAATACCCAAATCAGGCTGCAGAGTGACACACAAGTTCTGTTAAAATTAATGGAGTTTCACTATGGGATTTAATTAAGCGAGTTGGTGGACAAGAAACTAATGAGCTGGTCTTTGTGAAATATGCAGAGAGAGTCACTTCCAGTAGGATATTGCCAGGGAAATGACAGATTAGAATGGAAATAAACTGATGAAGTATTTGATGGTCTGATGTTGAAATGTGCATGCAATGAAGCAAAGGAGTTCTGCAAAGTATAACTCTCTGTCAGGCTTCCTCTTCTCTGAAAAGAACTGCAGCATTTTTAATTAAATGTTCCAGAGTTGTTTTGTTAAAGCTGCATGGCAAATAAATTCTTTCATTATTTGGTCAGTGGTGGTGCCAGAGGCCTTTATGTCTTGCCTCCAGGAGAAGGGAAAATATTTTAAGCTACATATAAAGTACCATTGCTAATTTTCAATACAAAAAAAATTTATAATTTTTATCAAAAAAAATTATCCAAGAAATGGAATTGCCTTCTGCTCCTTTTAGGAAAAAAACCTCCTGTTTTTCAAAGACAGAATTTTGTATGTGTTAGGAGGTATTGTGAAAAAAGTTGAACAAAATGGTTGCGCTTCTTTAGTTAACAAAAATATTTAATAAAGGAAAAATCATCAGGGAAACACGACCAGTCATTAATTCCTTTGCAGTGCCTTCTGTGCCTTTTTCCTGCAGAAAGCTTTCAGCAGACTTTAACCTAAGCAGGGCTTCATCAGCTGGATATGTTCTCCTCTCTCCCTTCCTTGAGCTCCTTGGGAAATTGAAATCAAATTGCATTGTGCAGCAGATTAGTGGTGAACTGAGTAATCAACTTGCAAGGCAATGATGACCTGGAAGCTTGGTTGTGAGTCCTTCCCCTCCCCCAAATCCAGGGCCGTGGCTCTTCCCTGCATCCTTCCTTTCTGTCCCAGATGGCCTACCAGGGAATATGGAAATGCACACCCAGGGCTGTGCAAAGGAATAGGAGGGAAATCAAAATGTGTCTGTCAACTCAGAGCAATTTATTTGCTCATTTCCAGTTCTTCCTGAATGTGGGAGGAAGGTTTCCTTTGGCCACATTCACGTTCCAGCTCCTGTGTGCCTGTGCTGGGCTCATGCTTTAGGGTGGCAGCTTTTTTATTCCCTTTTCTCATCTTTACCCAGCAGCATTGTGGATGTTGAAGGTGCAGTGACAGTGCCCAAAATAGCCTTGGTCTGAGAAACTCAGTGTATTTTCAAGTTGGGTTTTTCTCTCTCTGTCTTTAATATTTTTTTTCCATTTTGTTATCCAGGATGCTTTTTTAGCACCACCAGGGCTGGATGGAATTGAAGTTCTTCACAGATTAGTCCAGCTGTTGTAATCCTTGCTGGATTCACAGAAATAACACAACACTGTTGTTGTTAAATAACTGTTCACATAAATAACCTTTGTTATTTATGTGAATAGTTGTGTGAGATCATTATAAGGTCACGACTTATATCTAAATACATCATACATTCAATATATGCTTCCTGAGGTGCTTATTAATATGCATAATAATGTCTCTGCTTCTTTTTGTGTATGTTGAAGCAGGAGCTACGAGGAACTTTTGTGAAGCACTTCCTGTCTATAAATATTTGTGAAACCCTGTCCAGCTATAAATAGTAAGGCAGGCAGCAGGCTGGAGATGTGATCTTAGAAGACACCAGATTCAGTGGGGATGGTGCTGGAGTTCTGGAGCCAATGAGGCACCAAAGAGGCGCTTTTTTTAGATGAGTATTTGGCCCTGATGACACACACAAATTACTAAATTGATTAATTTTCTGTTCCTGGCAAAAAGATTTTCTCTGCATCATCTCCATCATATGTAATGTTTTCTTGTAAGTTGTGGTTCCTGGGATCAGATAACACTGCAAAAATACATTTTTAATTTTTTTTTCTTTGACTTTCCTTTGAAAAAAAAATCCTTTATAGTTGTGTAGAAAAATATTTGAAATGCCTCAGACATTGACTTAAAAAGAAAGAAAGCATCAATTCTTCCTCCTCTTTCCTTATTTTTATAAGGAATGGCCAGATTAGGATTTTTTTTTTTTTAATTTCTTGGTAATAATGTCTTTACAAGATAATTCTGGGGCTGCTTTGGAAGCCAGTTCTCTGCAACAGTAGTCAGCATTAATACAGCTGCATGAAATTCCTAGTGTGTAGGATTGCCCTTTTAATGTTCAATTGAGAGTGTAAAATAGCATTTAAACTCACTGGGGCAGGAAGTGCAGGAAGCTGGAGTATCCAGTTGCCAGCAGGTTTACAGACACAGAATCATGCAGTGAACTTGAGCAAAGTAGCTGAAAATGAAGAAGCTGCATACTAAGGTGAATCCTTGGTGTGCTCTGTGGTGCTGTTGTACTGGAACAGATTACAGAAAGCAAGCAGAAGCATTCAGCATTTTCCTGTATTTAAAAAAAAAAAAAAAAAAAAAAAAAAGAGAGAGCTCTTTTCTATAGAAGTTAAATCCCTGTTAGATAATCTCAAACTTAGTATTGAAGCCCCATAATTAAAACATTCTTATCAGCTGTGTTACAGGGAATTTCAGTGTGATTATGGCAAGCAGAAGCTGGTGTTGGAATAAACCCTCCAAACAGTAACTCTAATTGCTGGCTTAAACTTTCAGAGGATTCACCTTTTAAAAATAACATTTTCTATATGGAAAATACTTTTTAGGGAACAGTAAGGGTATAAAATTAGCTGGTCCCAGGTTAGGATACCCTGTAGTGTCTATTTTCTGGGCAGCCTCAGGAGCAGCAGGGATCCCAGCTGAGCTCATTATTCAGCACAGCCTGCATGGCTTCTGTGTGTTCTTGTGCTACAAGGATGACAAGGATCTCTGCAGACAGCAGAGTCCAGTGCACTGGGTGTGTTTGCACTGGGGGCAGTTTCAGCTCTGATGACTCTGTGAAGTGGATGGAGGCACAAGAAATGATTTGTGTTCCCAGGGCTCTTTCAAAGGAGATGCAGGGAAATCCTTGGCTGAGTCTGCAGTTGCTCCCAGGTGTGGAAGAGTGTGTTCAGTGTCTGCATCCCTCAGCACCCAGCCTCACTGCCCTTGTCTTGCAGCACTGGAAACTGGAAAAAACCCCCAGTATTTAGAAAGCTGGGATTGAATTGGCCACAGGAGCTGAACTGAGGCAACCAGGCCAGGGCAAGTGAAGGAAATGCCCTGTCCAAGAGAAAGCTGGTGGTGTAAAATGGGTGGAAAATTTTCTTAGTTGTTGTTTTTACTTTTTAAATCTCAGATAGAAGATTGCCCAATTATTCCAAGAACTGGCTAAAAAGAAAAAGAAGGTCATAGATGTTGAGAACCTTTTGAAAATGTCTTCAATGAATTGTTGACATGAGTGAATTCTGAGGTGAATAAGAGGAAGAGGCAGCTGACGAGGCAAAACCTTCACTGGCCATCATGCCTAAAACTCCACAAAAAGCCCTCACAGAAGCAGAGGGGAGTGGCAGAGGTTTATCTGCTGCTATTTATGTGCTGGGGTTTCTTTCTCCTGTTTAACTGAAGATGGGCAAATGCTTAAGAGACCTTTGTGGGGAAAAATGACAGGCAGAGCTGAAATGTGTGCATTGCAGCTGCTCTCCTGGCTGCCTGTCCAGACCTACTCTAGGGATGGTTTTTCCCTTTCTTCAGTGTTCTGGGGACTGCAGGCAAAATGCAGATAAAGGCACATTCCTAAGTGCCTTTGAATTGGGTGGGCATGCTTGATGTCTCCTCACTGTTTATGTGCTTTGGTGTTTCTGATAAATCAGTGCTTCTCTTCAGCAGAAGTGTTTTTCCTAATCTGGTAGTTCACAAAGGCCATCAGTGGACCAACAGAAGGTCAAGATGCAGCATAAGCTAACAATTTACTGCCCTGTTACTGCATTAGAGAAATTAAAAGTAATATGAATAAATGTTATCTTTGACAGATAATTAGGATATAAAGCATACAATGCACAAAATACTTACTGGAAAATAAGTGCTGTTACCAAGAACAGTGATATTGTTAGACAGGGAGACTAGTAGGGTGCATCAAAATCACCTTTTAATTACAAATGTTTTTTAGGAAACTTCAGTGTGTTGTTCTTCTTTTGCCCACCCTCCTGACAATCTGCTCTTTTGTAATTCCCATAAAGAGGCAGAGAAGAAAACAGTTATTGAACAACAGTAGGGCAGGAACATGGCAATTAGGGCTGAATGCAATTCCAAGCTATTGAATATGTAAACAGAATTTTCCATACATCTTATTTCTAATGGTGGCCTGATCTCTGAGTCTGTGCAGATGGACAGCCTGTTTCTCCTTCTTGAACAGTTCTTGCCAAAAATAAACTTTCCTTTCAATTTCTGCTGTTTAGTGTGCATTAAGTACCTTTAATTTTCAGTATAGTTCCTCTTTATGTAGCTGTTTTGCAAGATGAGCTATAAACATTTATAAAACGTAATTATAGAGACGTTTAATTGCTGTTTAAATAAATGGGTTTGAAGACAGACACAAGAATTCTCCATGGAGTCACTTGATGGTGTGCGTTGACTCTCAAATTCATTTTCTGGGTAAGAGAAACTGGCTTAGAAGTGCAACCAGTCCCAGCACAGCAAAGCTTTAGGGGTTGCTATAAATCTGTCAGTGCCTTTTAGCAAAGATTGCAGCCTTAGTTTGGTTTAGTGCTGCTCCAGTTCTGCTGTTAACCTCCTGTCAATGACCCAAAATGTTTTGTGGCGTGGTGGGCTGTAGCAATGTACAGCTGGTCTGAAGCTGGACCGGGTGAGTCTGGTCATGCTGGATCCAGTTCAGCTGACCTGGCTTGTTCTGGGAGTCCCTGGGTGTGGGAAGTGGGTAAAGAGCTGGCCTGTCATTTCTTCTAAGTGCAGCTCACAAGCAATCTGGGAGTTCCCATATGAAGCTATTTTGAGAATGAGAAGCTCCTTTAACACAACAATCCATTCTGAAGGTAAAAAGATAAGTGCACCTGTAATAACAAGGGATTTGCCCCATGAGAATCAGAAAAAAAAAAAAAGTAAACAATCCAAGAACAGATAGATTTGCTAGACAAGCAGAATGCCTTTTACTAACCAATAAAATAATTAACAAGAAGGCTTAACCAATTAGAAGCTGCCCTCGAGGTTTGTAAAAACTGTATAAGAGAAGGCATGTGGCCATAACAAAAGAGCTTTCTGCACTTTGATGGTGTCACTGTGTGTGTCACGACTGCCCTCACAATGACACATGGGTGCAGCCATGGTTCCTACTGTGATGTTCTGGTTTCTCTGAAACTCTTTCCCAGGCACTGTTCTGGCAACAAGAGACACGTTTTCCTAACCGTATCCTGTGTTTTGCATTCCTTTCCCAAAGGAGGGACCTTTTCTTGATGTCCCTCTGACTTGACCAATGCAGTCGAAGAAGTTTGTCTTTCTTCCACCCCTTGGGTGGTTCTTTGTAAAACAGTATAAAGGGAAGAAATTCCCGGGGCAATAAAGATTGATTGGAGTCATTTCAGCTTTCTGACCTCAGAGTCCGTGCCCTTGTTGATCTTAAACAGCATCACCTGTGTGCGTGGGGGGCTCACACAGCCCCCTTGGCCGGGCTGAGCCCCCAGAGCCAGCACGTCCCTGGGACCAGGTGGTGTCTGCAGCCGGGAGTTCTGAACTTCCTGCAGGGGGGAGTTCCCAACAGCAAAACGCTGCTCTTTGTCTCATGATCAAGGGGACACCAGTCATGATTTTTGTTCTCCCTCCCTGTGGCGCCCCCGAAACAGAGAAAATGTTCCCGCATCAGGAAAAGGGTTTCAGTTACACCCCGCGACTTTTAAGGGAGAAGAACCAGAATCTTCCCAGCTTCTCTCATTGTAACTGGCCCAGCGCCAGCACACAGGCACCTGTTTGGATCTTTGAACCTCAAAACCTGCAACAGCTTCTACTGGGCAGCTTGCAAAAAAACCCCCTCCTTGATCCTTGCGTGCTTAAGAACAGGCAGAAAGCCTCTTGGTGCTTTTTGGGGTGTCCTAGCAAGTGTCAGGGGCTTCCCTGCTCTGTGCATGGCTTCTGCTTCTTGTTTTATGGAGTTGGTTCTTTCCTCTTTAATGAAAACCTTTTGCTTTTCCCAAACACACCCGACCAGCCGTCTCCATCATTGCCATGAAGGCGTTTCTGGGGGGTTGCTGCTCAGCCCTCAGAGCTTGGTGCTCACAGCAGGCTGGCACCAGGCAGAGTTGTACCCCCCACCCATGGCCTGCTCCCCTTACAGCAGGCAGATTTACACATGCCAGGTTCTCAAGGAAATGATGTGAACGAGAAGAATAATGAACAGAGGGGATCAACGTCTGTGAAAGTGTTCAAAGGACTCCAAGGCCTCCTCATGAGTTACAGTTGCCAAGGCAGGACTGTGCTGTTTGAAGAGTTACCAAGCACTAACTGCAAACTTTTCAACCCTGACAGATTTAGGGAAGCCTAAAACCTGGTGCATTTGGTCTTACTCTTAGCTGATTTTCCTGTTCTGTTTGATCTGGTTTTCAGGGCTCTTTGATTTGGACCAGATAAGTGAGTGTGCACACAAACATGAAATCATTTAATTACCACTCGGGGTAAATGGTGAATGTGTTCATGCACATAAAGGCACACGTGCTGCCCTCAGTATCATCTAATTACCACCCAGAGCAAATAATCTTCCTGTTTTCTGTGTCCTGGGGCACAAAAGGAATGTTTTCTTCTTTTGCTTCGTTTTAGGGGCAATAGGCTGAGTGTTTTTCTGGAAGATGTCATTTCATGACTGAGCACAGAAACATGGTAGAAGTGACTGTGAAAATGAGAAATACATTACCCATTCTTGGCATTTAAATATTTTGTTTTGTATGAGATTGTTTTGTGTGTCTCCCTTGCATCTTGCTAAATGTCTGGCATTTATATATACAGCACCATGATTAAAAATGTTATCTTACCTAGATACTACAGAAGTATTGTGCATATTTATTATTTGCATGTGGACATAGACTTTTGTGTATGTGTATCTAGATTTGTGTTTTTCTTATCTGTTTTGGGTTTTCACATTTTTGTTTCAGCGCTATTAACAGCAAGAATAAATATCATATAGCTCTTAAGAAGTGCAATGTTTGGCCAATTCAGTGGGTAAAGGGACCTTGGCCAGCTTACCAGTAAATAGATATTTAAAGCAGAGAACTAAAAATAAGATTAGAAAGTGATCACTAATTGGCATCCTGTAGGTTGAAGCAAGAGACTACTGAGACAGAAATAATATTTATGCAGTGCAGGAGTACCACTGCAATAAAAATGAATAATGACTGAGCTGCTTTCTCCTCCTTGGAAGTGGCTCTGCCCCTTCTGGGCTGGAGGGCTCTTTGTGTGAGAGCTGCCCTCTGGGGACTGCCCCTGCTCTAGGTAAGGAAGAGACTGCAGGCTGTACAACCTTTTAGCCTTGCTGAAATATTAATTCTCTTCAGCATTCCAAACTATGCACAAAGGAATCAAAGTACAAATGCTAATTGTTGAGGAAGGAGGAGTCTGTCAGAGAAGAGCTCAGAACTCGCTATACCAAGCAAACCTACAGCAATGTTGGTTATTTTCTTGTCCCTCCTTTAGCTGTTCCCTTGGCTCATCCTTTCTCTGGATTCCTCAGTAAGAGCTTAGAGGCAGAAGCCTTTATTTTGCCTTTTCATTACTAAAAATATTTAGGAAAGGCAGTTCTTAATAACAGAAGTCTTTTGCATTAGCTATCGAAGTTATCAAAGTATCAAAGTTATCGAAGCCACTGAAGTTTTGGGTTTGAGAAGGTGAATGCACCTGAATCCTGTATCTGAATATGCTTTTACCTGCCTACCTGCTAATACTCTGTTAATATTCCTGTTAATGTATCTGTCAATATTCCTGTCAGCTCTGCCTGCCAGCACAGGTACCAGCTCCTGGCTGTGTTCCTGCTTTAACTCTATGGGCCCCTGCAGGATCTCAGTGGATGATTTTACCCAGCTATGAGGAGCAGACTTGCATTCCACACTGGACTAAAATCCCCGTGAATTATCCCTCAGATAAAGTTGGTAAATTCTTTCTGCTTTCGTATTCGTAGTGACTGAAACAAAAATTTTGAAAGAAACAAAACCGGAATTGAACTGAAACAACAATTAAGAGTATTGTTGGCAAAACACTGCATAAGGCTTTGCTTTTCTGCCGAAAATATTTGCCAGCTCAATTAAAACAAAATGTTTTCCAGATTTCCTTGAATTTAGGTGAATTTTGAAATGAAAACTTAACAGTATAAAAGATTTTAACATGAAATATTAAATTGTCGAAAAAGAAGAATTTCACTTGGATTTCAAAATGAGAGCTTTTACATTCTGAAACTTTTGCTCTCACATTTTTTCCAGCTTAGCCTCTTGGTCAAATACGACTTTAACAGGAATTGGTTTTAGTCATGACCTCTCCTGCTCCTGCACTGCCCAGCTCTCCCCAGGACATCCCTAATTTTTTCCTGCTGGCTGTGTTATCACTGATCCCACTGACTTCTGCAAAATGTTCCTGTGCTAAGTGAATGTCATTTGGAGGAGTGACATGCTCTTTACTGAGGTTTTCAGTCGATGGCAGTTGGACTTCTCAAGAAAATTCAGCCCATTTGCTTGATAAGCGATATGGATAACCCCATCCCTAAGGAGTGAAAGGAGGAAAATCTAAGATGTCTCTGTCTGTTTGTTCATATTCTAATTCTCTAAATGGATGAAGAGTCTAAAGCATGTATTATTTTTAGGTTCATCAAGAAAAGCACACATCCATAATTCAGATTGTGCTCTGTGGCAGGGGCTTTCATCTGAAATAAGTGCAGCTATTTCTTCATCCAGGGCATTTCCCGCCAACTGGCTACTGCAGTAGCTGCATGTGCTATTTATGATGTGTATAGGAAAAGCAACATATGTGCTTTTATCTGATAAGTAGTTTGAAAGTTGTTGTTGGTGGTGGTGTTTTTTGTTTGCTTTTTTTGTTTTGTTTTACTGTAGTTAGAAACTCTGCCGTTGCAGACTTGGATTAAAATTTCTTAACTTTGAAATGAAAACTTAGCAGTATAAAAGATTTTAACATGAAATATTAAATTGTCGAAAAAGAAGAATTTCACTTGGATTTCAAAATGAGAGCTTTTGAGAGCAAAATGGAAGAAAAACTTAAAGAAGAGTTGCTGAAATTAAATTTCAGGCAAGTAGAGGATGAGAAGAGGTGCAGGACAGAGCTTCAGTCTCCTCTTTTGCAGCAGTGGTGCTCAGTGGCATTTCTGTCATTTGCTCTGGACACTCCTGTGTCTGTTATGCTCATCTGTTAATGTTAATCATCATTCCTGGTTTTAAATGCAAAATCTTCCTGCTTTGATCTCCAGGCTGTCCCACAGCCCTGCCTAACATTGCTCTTAGGCAGGTTTTTCACAGGCCAGATACTATTTGTCAAAAAATCAAGAGAAAATGTCTGCCCACAAGTTTCTCATTTGCATATTCATCTGGGCATATTCCTGGCTCAGCCTGGGCTTCTTGTTCTTTTCCTTTCATTAAAATCTTCTGCTGTGCAATGAGCTCATCACAGCACTTTTCCTCTCCTCGTTCCTTCTGGAGAAGAATTGCCTGTGTAAATCACTGAAATGGCATCACTGATTGCCACAGTCTTGTAATGTAGCTGCAACTCTAAGAATGATTCATCCTTGGATCTGCTCAAGGTCTCCAAATATGAAAGAAAGGAGAAATAGTTTGAATTATATAGAGAAAGTTCTGCCGAGAATTCTGCACGCTCCTCGAAGCCCACTGCCTAACTCCTGCAGATGATCAATATTGTCTGTCAGGGATTTTTTACCCAGCCATCCAATTAACTTTGTCTCCCAGTGATACACGGGAGAAATGAGACCAGGGTTTTGCTGGTTCCTCCAGACTCTGCAGGTGTGTTTCACACCAAGATCCAAAAGAAACAGGATTTTTATTTTTTCAAATCTGAACTATCGCAAGAAGAACAGCAAAGGATAAATGACTTATCTTGAAGATCGAGTTAGAATTTCCTTCAGGAAATATTTTCCAGACGCCTCTAGGCCTAACAGAGAGGAAGAATGACTACCAGCTCTGTCAAATAACCCAGAAAATGCTGTGGCAAAACCCTGCTGTCGTTGCCTCTGTGTTGGAAGGTAATTACAAAGAATGGAGCAATGGGATTGCAAGGGAAGTGTAGAGGAGTTGTGTAATCTTCCCAAACCTCACAGTCAAACAGTGGAAGTGGAAACTGTCAGAAAAAAATCCTTGGCACAAGTGTGTGGTGGGCAGTGAGTGCTCTCTCTAGTAAATGCTGATACACTTCTTTTGCATAAGTATTGGAAATAATCCTCCCCTAATGTGCCACACTGCTGGAAGTACCTCATCTCCAAAACACAACACCTACGAGACAGATTTAAAGACCTAAAATTCTCATAAGAGCTTTAACCAATGTCCTTTACTTATTCTCCGAAAGTTCTTGAAAAATGTTAATGTATTCCCCCATATTCCTCTGCCTGCAAACTGAAAAGAATCCAAAATTTCGCTGCCAATAAAGGAGAGAGGGGGGAACTGGATCTGAGGCAAACAAAAATGTTTTGGCGAAATAGGATTAGTTGTTAAATCTCAAAAAAGCTTGTGGAGTCATGCAAAACAGAAAAGAGAGGTTTAGCCTGCATAGAAACAGAATCACATGAGTGCAATATCATTCAGACTTTCACTCATGTGACGTTTGGTTGTTGTTGGAGACAAATCTTGGAGAAAAGAAGTACAGTAGTTTTTATAGATAAGGAGCTCAGTTTCCTTAGGTTTTTGCAGTACCTGAAATACAATTATTGCAAGAGGGCTGGAGTGGGAATATGGAAAATACTCTCCTAATTTGGCAGCACGTGTGTTTTCTTTAAACAGTGAGTTGTTATTTTCTCTTTCTAGGGGGATGTGTCTTGATTTGTGGGCTGTAACACCAGGTGCAGCATGTGTCACTGCAGGAGCTTCATAAGGGAGTGACAAAGCACAGGGAAAATTAAGAGCTGCCTTAGCAAAGATGAGTTTGAAAAGTCTGGTCCTGGGGAGGGAGGCTGGAGAGAAGGAGATTTATTTGTTTGTACATGGGAACTGCACAGCCCCTTCTGTCATTTCCTTGCAGACCTCTCTGAACAATTGTCCCCATCCACAGAGCGTGTGGAAGGCTGGATCTCTGTGGCCCCAGCACCTGCAGAGTGCTCTGTGTTTGTTGTGCTGTGCACAAGAAGGAATGAAGGATACAGTGCCTTTCCTGGGGCTCAGCTCCTCTCAACTGCTCCATCCTCCAAATGAGTGCTGTGGGCTGCTGCAGGAGTGTTTTGTGCTTGTTAGTTTTTCTTGGTGTTTTTATAAACCTGAGGCTTGCCTGGAATAGAGTTTACTGCTTCAGCTTATTCAAAGGAGGCATAACCCCCCCCACCATTCTGTTTCCTGGGGTGATGCTGCACCTCCAGATTGCTCAGTAGAAATTGTCAGTGGTATTGGAGCTGGTCTAGATAATGCAGTCAGGTATAGTAGAAGTCTGAGGGAGTTCAAGTGGCAAATTTCTCATGAAAATGTTTTTCTTTTTCAGAAAGGAAATTCTCCTGGTGCTGCCCACAGTGCCTGTCTGCTGAGGCTTGTGGCAGCTGTTGAAGGCACTCAGGTTATGCACAGGCTCAGAGTGGGGTGAAACACGGGGTCAGTGTCACAGGTGCCAGAACAGGCCTTTCATTCCCTTCTCTGCACTTGAATTTCCTCCAGCATAACCTGTGCTGCCTGGGTAGAGTTTGTGTGCTGACTCCTTGCCATCCTCAGAACCTTTCTGAGAAGAAATGAATCGATGGCAGCACTTTGAGGCTTTGGTTGTGAAGGCTCTCAGCGCACACTCATCTGATCCTCAGTCTCCTGTCCCTGGAACTGAGAGAGAGCTGAGCTGTTTTGCTGTGTTTATGATCCTGGCTCACACTGGGAGTGACTAAAGAGCACTCTGGTCAAACTTGTGTCAGACTGAGTTCAGAAGAAACAGGAGAAAATGCAGGACTCACTGTGCCATGAGGCAAATTCAGTTTTAATGCCTGGATGAGAAATGGTGATCCCAGCACTGAATTCTTCCCAGGGACTCTTCCCTCAGAGCCTGGCATCCTCTGGCAAGCAGGGACACAAGTCATAACCATTCCTTTCTTTTGCTTGCAGCCTGTACTTGGCCTTTTGGCCACTTTCAGTGTGACAAAAGTCCACGTTACAAAAAGCACTCCCTGTGTGCCCTTTCCTGCCCCCAAATTCAATTTTCACTTGCACTACCAAGGATTCAACTTGGAAACTTTTTATTCACGCTCATTCATGTGAAAGGAGTAATATTCTGATGGGAATGGGATATTTTTCCTAGTGTGTTTTACCACACTCTCCTAAACTCTACGGAACTCCTATGCACAGCTTCCTGCAGCTTTCTAGTTATTCATAATAATCTGAATAATCTGTTGTCTTGCCTTGTCTCTGGGGCTAAGGTAACACCATAACAGATGGAAGGTAATGTCTTCTGAAACCTACTCTCACAGGCAGTGAAAGTTAATGTTCCTCTTGAGTTCTTCTCCTATCATTACCTGATAGCTGGTATTTTGCTGATACAATTTCTTTTTCGAGTCTATAGGAGAAATATTTTCTCTTTTTTTTCTTTCCCTACAAGAAATGAAATACAAATAAAAAAGTGGATTGAGGCAGTGTGGTTGAAGGGGGAAAAAATGTTTTCTCTGGTTAATAATTCTTACAGAAAAGCAAGTTCTGTGTAAAAGAATCACTGTTGTGGTGTTAAATGAATATTTTATTTAAATGAAGTAATGCCACCAGCTGTAAATCACTTGGTGGCTCTGCCTTGAACGTTTTTCTCTTTGGGTAGATATGACTGATTTCTAGAGGCAGGAAAGGTTTATTTGCATTGATCCCACAGTGCTGACCTCAGGCTAAGTGCCATCAGCTGTGAGTTTAATCACATCTATTCAGATGGATTTTACATGATCGATGTGAAACTTCTTCAAACCTTACAAAAACTGAAGGTCTCTCTACTCTTCCTACAACGAACAAAAGGGACAGCAGTGTATTTTATAAGGGTGACAGCCAGAAATGCCTTTTATCTTGTAGTGAAGAAGTGATGCTGAACTTGAGAGAGACACAGCTGGGGATGTTTGGGAGTTCAGACCTGAGGGTCCTCACTGCTCTGTGGGAAGGCAAAAGTCAAATTAGGTTTAATTTGTCTCTCAGGCCAACAGCAGGACCATGCTGTGCTCTCAGCTGACCCTATTACTTGAAAACTGAGACTGTTTAAAAAAACAGAACAGTAATTCAGATGTTGTAAATTAACAGGTTTTCTGTGCAGCAGATTAAAAGTGAAGCCTGGGCAGCAATGGGGGAACAGAGCTGCAGGTAGAGCAGCAATGCAGTTGCATGTACTCCTCTGAAAATGCTGCCTGGAGGCTGAGATGCTCCCTGGGATGTCCTTGCAGAGAGCAAGCAGGCCATGGTTAGAGAGCAGCACACATTTTCAGCCCCACACAGATGTCAGCCAGGACACTAAAGCAGGGAATGTCTGTGCCTGGTGAGGATTTGCCTTTAATTCCCTAGAACAGGAATTTTAGTTATCATAGCGAGGAGAAACCAACCTGGTGAGCTGCTGGGGTCCACCAGAGGAGTAATTGCTCAGGACATGGTAAAATAACTTTTGGAAAAACAGGGCAAACCCATTGAGATGGTATTTGGCAGGCCATGTGTTTAATGGTGAGAGCTCGTTTCACTAATATATTACTATAATAATATAACAAACAATTACTACCAGTTGATCATATCTGGCTTCTGAGGCAAGGAACTGTAATGAAAAAGCAACACAATCTAAAATTCTTCAAATCTAGGTGGTAAAGGAAGATTTTATTTCACTGAGTGATCTAGAACAGGAAAATAGGCTTGTTGCTTTCACTCATTAGTGATTCAAATCAATCACAGCTGAGTTGAATTGGCTCAGAATTTCACCCAGCTGCTTTTCCCTCTCCCATTGGTTCCCCTTCTCCTATTTTAGTGGCTCTCAGCGAGTCTTGGTGGGGAAAAGGCCTTTTCACTCAGCAGGGACAGCACCTGAGCAGCAGCCTCTGTGCTGAGCTCAAGCAGAGTCATTTATAGCCAGGGGAATTTGCAGGCATTTCAAAAGAATTGGCAAAACTTGGAGCTGTTTGAGTGCAAGCTGTGCAGAAGGTGAAAGGAGGATGTGCAGAGGATGCCATGTTCCATTTCCCAAGGGAGAGGAAGACCACCAGTGAGGAGGTAGGCCCAGGGGAAGTGTTAAA
>VWYO01028470.1:11515-67714 GCA_013400275.1 Rhadina sibilatrix | reverse complement strand
TTTTTTTTTTTTTTTTAGGGCTAAGTACTGCTAGATGTGATTAATTCACTAGCATGTACAGCAGACTTCTATATATGAGGTATTTAACAAAAGTTTAGTGATTGCTTTAATTAATTAATCTAATTTTATAGGTTTTTTTTCTTGTGAAATATAATCAATCAAATAATATCTTAATCATGCAGCAGATACCCATGATCACAGACCCCAGTCTGTAAACACTACAGATGCTTGTGCTTTTAGTAAACACTGGGTTACCACAATAATTAGTCCTGGGTGCTCCAGCAATTACATTTGCCTTTGTGCTCTCTGCTTAATGAGTTACAGAAAGTACAAACCATTTTGAGCAGGGACACTCAGGTGTATTTGATGAGAATTTAAACTTTCCCATAGCTGTTCATTCTTTGCATTCCCATACCAAAACTAATCTGGGAAGCTGTATTTTTTTTATGTTTCAGGACAGATTTCCCACGACCCTGACTATAAATAAAACAAGATTATTATTTCTGGAGGCTGATTCTTTCTCTGAGTCGTTTTCATGGCTGCTTTCTTAAAATTAAGACAAACAAACAACAACAAAAAAATTCAACCACTTTTTTTCCTGTTATCACCCATCCATTGTCTTTCTGTGAATTGAATCTTGACCTTCCATTCGAGGCTGTGCTGATACAGCAGAGTGGTTTGCTTTTGGTTGTTTGCTCTTTGGAAAAGCTGGTGGTGAGTATGAGGAAGGTTAAGACCTGCAAAGTCAGAAACAAAGGTGTATGCAACCATTTTGCATTCGAGATCTGAGGGTGGCTGCTTGCTTTATATAAAAAGTTTGCAATTCCCATTTATCAGCAAAAAAGCTGAACTGTGGCCCCTGTGCTCGTGGCTAGACACTCTGCTAAGCTGGCCACAGTTAAATTTGGACAAGGTTAAATGCAGGTAAAATGCAGCCTTGATGACAAATGCTTTGTGTCATCTATCCTTGATGAATTCTCGGGGAAAAGGTTAGATTCTGATTTCCAGCAAGATACTGGAAGAGGAGCTTCCTGGACTTGCTCAGAAATGATTTATGCTTACGGTGTTGGTGTGTAGATAAAAACCTACAAGACAGATCTGCAGGAGATGTATTTCTGTCCCTGCTGGCTGTCGGGAGAAGGAAAAAGATCTCGTGCTCTGAATTTACTGACTCCTTAATGGAAAAAGGTAATACAGGATGATTAGAATATTGCATAGGCCAATGAGTAATACAAATTCTTTAATGAAAATTTAAAATTGGAGAATGCTAACCACAGCAATATTACTGATGCTGCGATCCCCTTGAGCAAAGGACTTGGCTCTATTTTTTATTGCTGTTCAAAAGTAAATAAGGCAACTGAGTGGGAAGATTTGACAGTTTGCAAAAGCTGGTGGCCTTGCTTGAAAGCTGCTCTAGGTGACCCTGCCTTGGCTGGAGGGTTGGGCTAGATGGTCTCAGAGGTCTCTTCCAACCCTGAGTGCTCTGTGATTCTCTGAAAGCTTTGAGCTGAAGATATTAAAGGCAAGAGTTTTAAATCCTCCTAAGATTCATTGTTATGGCTCAAGGTGGACAAGACCTGGATGCTGTTGGAAGAGAACATGAGGGACACCTGCACTTGGGAAAAGAGCTCCAAACCAGTACAGCTGTCTGCTGCAGTCTGAGAATGGGGTTTGTGCTATCCAAACAGTTATTTCTGTAAGCAAAGCAAATCACAGCTGGGCTTGATTCATGTCCTTGGTGCCTTCCAGGCTAGGGCATGTAATTAAAATTCCACTCTGTTAATGTGATGGAGATGGTGCTACCATGGATTAGGGCAGATGAAGTAACTGTGGAGTCCTTGACAATCTGCCCTGGTGTGATGATGGGTTGGCCCCAGCAAAGAGCAAAGTACTCACAGAGCTTCTTGCTCACGCCTTCCCCACAGTGGGATGGGGCAGAAAATAGGAGGAACTGGAGTTGGAAATCTCCTGGTTCAAAATAAAGACAAGGAGATCACTCACCAGTTACTTCTGTGAGCAGAATGGGCTGAACTCAGGGAATCAAACTTGATTTTAAACATTTGATTACTGACTGGGAAACAGATGTCAAGCATTGAAACACTTGAGGAAAACACCTTTCCTCCCCTTTGCCAGGCTCAAGTTCAGCATAGACACCCCTGTCCTTCTGTTGCTGTGGTTGGGATCAGTCTCTGCTGCTCCTTGTTCCTCACTCTGCCCTGCTCCTTCCTCCTCAATCATTTCCAGGGCTGTGCTGACCACCCACAGGCTGCAGCCCCTCCAGGTGTCTCACCAGCTCCGTGGTGTCACTGGTCTCTTCTCCAGTGGCTGCCATTGCTTAAATGTTCTCTCATGGGAGCAGCTCAGGCTCCTCTGGCTGTTCCAGGGGCACCACGGACAAAGCTTGGAGCTTTTGGCTCAGCTTTGGCCCACGAGGGTCTGGGGTGGCTGGCACAGGGCAACCCTGGCCCTCTCCCACCGAGCCCCTGCAGTCCCCTGGCTACCAAGGAATTCGTGCCAGTACACCTGAATAAAAAACATTCCCAGGCTGGCTGCTGGGCTGTGCCTGGGACTGGAGTGCTGAGTGTGGGTGATGATGGCCAGAGCCTGGGCTCTTGGTTCTCAGCTGCCCCTGGCAGGAGGCAAATGGCTCCCTCAAGGGTTGGCAGCTCCTGGGGGTGCCTTTTGCTTGGCACCAGTGGTGCAGCCTGAGGGGCCAGTGTTTAGTTCCAGGTCAGTAAATCCCAGCCGTCACCTGAGGAAAGGATTTGCAGGGCGTGGCTCTGCTGGAGAAGCTCCCTTTGGAGCTGCTGGCAGCTCCCTTTGCAAACACTGCTGGGTGAAGGAAGGACTGGAGTGAGTGTGAACCAGAGCCTCGGTTCCTTCTTGGCCACAGCCCCAAGAAGATGCTGGGATCAGTTTCTTGGGGAGGATGAGGAAGCAGCCTTGTGGTTGGGGTCTGTTTATTCCAGCGGTGCCCCTCTCCAGGGGCAGCCTGTCAGCTGAGAGCAAGCAGGGCTGGTTCTGCCAGAACAAGCAAAGCAGCTTCCCTGCTCCCCCCAGATCGTGCTGGTACCCAAGTGGCTGTGAAGGGAGAGAGCTGAAGGATTCCCTCAGGTGTCCTTCCAGCAGGGCAGGAGGGCTTGGTGTGTGTCCTGGGGCTGCAGGAGGGACTGGGAGCAGCTGGGGCAGGGCCCTGCTGCCTCTCAGAGCCGGGGAGGGGGACAGGCTGCCTGAAGAGCTGGGCTGATGGTGCCTTGTCCTGCACTGAGGAGCTGTGTGGGGCTCTGCTGGAGAAGCATTTTCCTGCTCGTTTTCCCTGTCTGTCACCTGCTCTGCCTGTGTTTGATGGCACTGGTTGCTTTCAGCTGGCAGGTTTTGTCGGTGCTCCTGTGGATTGACCTCGGGGGTAGGGGACATTCCCCTCCTGGGCTTTGCCATTTCTTTGGAGCTCCACCTGTTGAAGCCGGAGGGAGGAAATTCTTTTTCAAGTGTGTTTCTCTCCGTGTATTTTGTGTTGCTAGGTGGTCACCAGATATATTTTCAACTCCACATTTTAAGGAATAATTAGAACTATTTTATTTATTAAATGTCTTTTGCCCGCCCCGAATGAGTCCAATAGTATTTAAAAAGCTTTTTTTTTTTTTTTTTTATTTCCCCCTTGTGTTTTCCAGTGTGCTTGGACTTAAGCTAGAAAGCTAATGAAAACTGTGTGACAAAAAACAAAACACTTTCTTCTCTGCTGTTTTCCTGAGCACCTTGAAGCTCGTATACAAAGCCAGAGGGAAGGGACATCCTCCCTTGTCCCACAGGGGCTGGAGGAGATGGTTCTCACACCCAGTGGGTGTGCAAATGTGGACTCCAGCTTTGCACCTCTGTCTGAGGTCAGAGCTGGTCCTGCTGAGAAGGGCAGGTTCAGTGGCTGGCAGTGCTCCTGACCCTGGGAGTCCCAACACAATAATGCAGGAGGAGTCGTGAGAGATGAAAAGTTTTCTCTTTAAAAAGGCAGTAAGGGCTGTAAAAAGAGAAACAAGCAGAAAAGAGCAAACTTGGGAGTAGTAAGTGGATATAAACCAGGGCAAAAGTAAAAGTTCAATTTGCTGGCGTCGACACATTATGATTCCTGTGTGCAGGTAAAGCACAAAAGGAAAGGATTTAGGAGTTTCTGTTTAATGTCATTTCTATAATGTAGATGGATTTCTATCGTTTGATTCCATGGTTTCTGCTGCCCACTTTAATAAGGTTTTCTGTGTTTGATTGCAGATGTTTGTATTTCAAGGTCAGAAAGTTTGAGGTGCTTCAGCCTTATGGGTTCTAGAAGAAAATAACTCGCAGCAAAACTGTACGTGACCCCAGAGGCAAACACAAAATAAAATAATCCCTGGGATCTGCAGACTTAATTTAGAATGCAGAACATTTCCCAAGGAGCATTTTAGTGTTTTGCTGAAATGATGGAGCATATTGTTAATGTCTTGTAATTTTTAAGAGCATTTAAAGATTTATTTTTGTAACCATTATTTCGCTCTGTTATTCTGAGACTGGGTTGAGTTTGTTTTATGGCTGTCATACTGGGTTTTTAAAATTCTTTATCAGGTCACAGGTACTTGATAGACATCTCACTAGGCTTGCTTTTGATTTACTTGGTTATTTTTTAATAGTATTTGCTGTGATACCCATTTGCAACAAAGGTAACAACTAATTATGGAAACAGTGTTGTGTGTTTGTTATGTCATCTCTTTCCTCTCATGCTGATGATTTTGTTTTCTTTTTCCTTTCATTGTTGCATTTTCTCCAAAAGAGAATTGTTCAAAGTTTAATTCTAAACCACAATTTCCTCATAAAAATACACATCATGTTAAATACTAAGGTATACAGGATTTATACAGACTCTGCAAGCAGTGTTGTGGAACAATTTTTTGATTTATTGTTTTTTTTTTCTGAAGAAGTTTTTCCATTAATAAAAATTTACTGTCTTTTCTCACTTTTTTTTCCTGATTTTTCAAGTTGATTCTCACGTTCTACAAATATATTCATTTGGAAAAGCTAGTAGTTATTAAAACCTTGTAACAGAAGCTGATATTAGCAGTTAAGTTGCTTTTTTTAGCAATTTGATTTCTGTCATTATTTCGTTTTCCTTTGCCTTGAGCTAGAGAATTAATTTTGCTACATTGGGGTATCGTTTGCTTAGGCTGTTTTTCCATCAGAAGAGGATATGAAGCAATGAAGGACAGTTAATTTGGAGAGGAAAATAAAAAACTGTGCTGCGGGTGGGAGCCTTCCTCACGAAGTGTTGCAGTGTGTTGTGTCTGTAAAATGGCAATAAACACTGGCAGTCTGAGACAAGTCCCTGGCTTTAATGGGCAAAACCACCCCCAGCCACGCTTTGGTGAAGGGGATGCAGAGAGCTGTGCTCTTGTGGCATTGTTTAGTGACGTGCCCAAAGCCCTGGGGATGGTGAGATGTCTCTGTGTGAGAGGCAGAGGTGTCCCCAGGCAGGGTGTGCAGGGGCTGCTGCTGTTCAGGGGCTGGGGTCACAACCCTTGTTCTGCTTGGCCTCAGTGTCACCGACTGGCCCGGCTTGGAAGGGACCTTAAAACTCTTCCCCATCCACCCCCTGCCATGGCAGGGACACCTCCCACTGTCCCAGGCTGCTCCAAGCTCCATCCAACCTGGCCTTGGGCACTGCCAGGGATCCAGGGCAGCCACAGCTGCTCTGGGCACCCTGTGCCAGGGCCTCCCCACCCTCCCAGGGAACAATTCCTGCCCAATATCCCATCCAGCCCTGCCCTCTGGCAGTGGGAGCCATTCCCTGTGTCCTGTCCCTCCATCCCTTGTCCCCAGTCCCTCTGCAGCTCTCCTGGAGCCCCCTGGAAGGGGTTCTGAGTTCTCTCTGGAGCTGTCTCCTCTCCAGACTGAACACCCCAAGCTCTCCCAGCCTGTCAGCATCAATCACCAAGTCCTTGATTTCACGTTTAGTGCCAAGAGTGGCTGAGACAAACAAATGTCTTTCAGGGAAGCCTGTCCCTGTGGACAGACAGTGCTCCTGCTGGTTCTGCAGCAGGAACTGACGCCAACAGTCTCTGCATGCAAGAGTTTCTGCTGCTGCTGTGCTGCAGGATGGGATTTGTGTTGTTCTAAGTCACAAATGGACATTTCCATCAGTTCTTTTGTAATACCCGCTTATTGAGGCTTTGGATTTTAGCCACCCTTTTCTGAAAGTGCCTTTTCTCCAAATTATTTTGTTCCCCCCCCTTTTTTTTTTCTCCCCCCCATTTAATCTGTGTGTTTAAAAATAGATATTTTTCAGACATCGTAAAAGCTCCTGCCTGCATGAAATTTTAACAGATGTGACACTTGAGAGGCTCTGTGGTGGGCAGCGATCATTTGTCAGGCAATGCTCTTTAAGACCTCCATTATTATTCAGTGATTAAAAATTCACAGGAGTGAAAAGATACCTTTGTAAATATTTTATTCTTTCTTTATTTGTTGTTGTTTTGGCTTGCTTTTTTTTTCCCTACAAGATTTTTTAAAAATGATTATGCCTGCTACGAAAGGCCACTAACAACTGTGGGATGATTTTCTGTGGACAGTTCTGGTGCTGAGGTAGGCAGTGGGAGATGAGAACTTAAGGGAAGGGCTCAGCATGTTGAATTGCTTCACAGACTTCACCTGGCCATGTTCTTCTGAGAATGAGCAAAGAAGTGCTTGTAATGTGCACATTTTTCTTGTGGTGGTTGGTGGAGATACTGGGGAAGCTTTGACATTGAGTGGAATTAGGAACTGCTGGAAGAAAATGCATATTAACATAAAATATAATAGATGCTGCTAACTCATTTTGGAGAGGTAATTGTGTTTAACTAATTTCCACTTTATTGCTTCTCTTTCTGTCACGGAATAATGAATATTCTTGGGGCATTGGACATTTAAATAGAAATGTTCACTGTTTCCCTGTGTTCCACTGCAAAGTTTTAAATCTTTGGTGTGCATTGTTAAAAAAGCTGTTTTGACACAGCTTTGGGGAGGGCCAATCTGTTTGCCTGTACTTTTGTGTGTGGTAACTGTTTAGCCAGAGTGTTGTCAATGGGATGAAAATGCCAGAGTCAGCTGTGATGGGAACTCCTGGGATCCCAAATCACAAGGCAGTAAATTTCCAGCTGCTTTGCACGTGGAGTGTTGTGTCACTGGAGAAGATGGATCACCTTTCTTGTTTAGAGTTTTGCTATTTCTGGCTGTAACATCAGCATTTTGTTTTGACCAGCTCCCAGTAATCACTATTGGAATACAAAGCTCAAAATGTTTTATTTCCTGACCTCGTGTCTGAAAATTTGTCTGAGTCACCTGCTTTTACTATTTCATGTAGAAAAAAACCCCCATTTCTTCAAAATCCCTTGTAGAAAGGAATGTGATGTATAGAAAATCTCTGAAAGTGTGCATGAAATATGACAAGGCAATGGTTTAAAATCTTTCTTTGTAAAGCTCACTTGTAAAAACATTGAGAATAGAAAAGATTTCTTATGAATGGAGAAGACTGAAGAGGAGTGGACGTGTGTGTTGGATCAATAGATGTGCCATCTCATCCCTCGTCAAAATCTACTTACTCTTTTTATAAAGCACAGTGGAAGTTATAAAATGAATGTGGGTGAATAATGCTCTGTCAAATGTCTCTAACAAATGGAATTTCCAACAGTGGAGTGGAATCAGGACTAGTGAGATGGGACAGAGCTCACAGTCATGGAACTAGATACAGGAATTCCAGCAACATTTTAAGGATGAGCTTTCAGCTTATTTATTTCCTGTTCCCCTAGGAAAATTGTAATAATAATAAAAAAATCTCTTGTAGCAGTGGAGCAGTGTATGATTGAATTGAATTGGCATCTTCCCAGAGCAGAGAACTTGTTGTATTGGCAGTGTATATATTTCAGAGGAACAATTTTAGTTAAGCAGTTTCCTTCCTGGAAATGTCAACTTTCAGTAGTAGTAGTACATTTTGGGGACTGATATTTAAGATGATTGTGCTGCATGGATGCTTCTTTTTTTTCCCTCAGTGAGCATAGATAAATCCTTAAAGGAGACTTAAAGACAGACACCTTGGATTAGTGCAGGTTTAGCTGCATCCTATGTTTTACTGAATATTACATTTGAACTTCTCTCTGGCCTGAAGTGTGAGATTGGCAGATGAAGATGAGGAAGGTTTGTTGTGCTGGGGGTTGTGTTTTTGTTTTGGGAAGCAGCGTTCTGGTTGTGGAGAGAAGCACTGCAGGTGGATGTTTGGCAAAGCTCTGTCTGCCATTTCCACCTCCATGTGTTCCCTGAGCCCTGGGTCCATCTCTCACTGCAGGCACTGCTCCAGGTGTCACACAATTGTCACCTGCCCATTCATTCCTTCAACGAACATTAACGCACCAAGTATTTTTTAAAACGCACTCGCTTCCCTCGCCCAAAGAATCCCAAGTGGCAAGAGATCATCTGAATCCCTTTCATGCTGTTCAAAGCTCTCCCTGTTCCCTGGGATCAGAGCGATGCAAACCCAAGTGTTTGTTTTTCCCTTTGCAGCTGGGGTCTGTGCAGATTGGATGGTTGATATTTAGGTTTTCTCCTCAGAAGGAAGAGCGAGGCTCTATTTCAAGGGCACTGCGGGGAACGTGTGATACTCGCAGAGCTCTTCTTGAGTAAGGAGGAGAATTATTTTAGAAAGTTGATGAGGCAAACTGGGAGGATGAAATTGGCACACACCATGTAAAGGAAAGCTGGACAATCGAGAGAGAAAAGACCTTTAAAAATGGATTTTTAAAATTATTATTTAGATGTAATGCCCTAGTCAAATACTATTTTTTTTTTCTCCTCTTGCGTTCTTGAATAAATGGTGGCAGCAGAATGCAAAATACAATTGACACGTTTATAATGTTCTTGTGAATTCTCAGTGAGCACTTCCTCTCCTGGTACTTCCTCTCCTCTTAATCCCTCAAAGACTTCTAATAAATTTAATGGTACCAGTTGTGTAGTATTTTTTAAATTGAGAAGTTTTGTTGTTTTTTTTCCCCCTGCTTTTGTTGGATCCATCTCAGCCAGAAAAGCAAATGCCTGCTGTTTTATGGGATTGTTGTTTTAAACTGCGTGTGCTGACAGAATAAATATTCAGGAGACAACATAATTTTGTGTGTGTGTATATATATATAGGCAATGTTGGTTTTTTTGGTTTTCTTTTTTTTTTTTCTAGTCAGCTTCTTGTTGGAAGAATAATTGTGGTTACTGCTGTGGGCTGGGGAGGTGTCTGCAGTGAGGGCTCCTCCTCGACCTCTGCACTGGTGAATGTAGAGAGCAATGTTTGCTCTGACAATGCATTTGTGTCTCTGTGAAAAGGCACTGAATTGTCCTCATTGTGCTGCTGTTCCTCTGGACCCATTCATGTTTCAAACAATAAAAAAAGGCATTGTGAGAGCCAAACACCTTTATGCCAACATAACAATATTTGAAGAAGATAATCAAAGCTGTTTGTTCTGCTTTGCTGCTTTTGCTTTGTCTGCAGTTCAGGTCTTCATTATGAAGCAAGATGGTGTCTGAAACATTGTCTGTGAAAGAGGTTAAAAAAAAAACCCACACCAGAATAGATCTGGGGCTAAACCACCACGGGAATGGGTATTGACTCGCTGGAATATTCCTGGCTGTGTATTCTGTGTGCTCATGGCCTGGAGTGTGCCAGGCTCCTCCAGGTGTGGCTTTGCAAGGAAACATTCTGAAACCTTATGGTGGCAATTTGCCTTCATCTATATGGGCATAAATAAATACATAAAAACTCGTTTTATTTGGAGTTAAACTTAACAGAAAATCACAGAGGTTCTTACCTTCCTTATGGTATGGCTTTCATATAAAATAATGAAAGCCCATAGCTTTGCTTTGTCTGCAGTTCAGGTCTTCATTATGAAGCAAGATGGTGTCTGAAACATTGTCTGTGAAAGAGGTTAAAAAAACCCCAAACCAGAGTAGGTCTGGGGCTAAACCACCACGGGAATGGGTATTGGCTTGCTGGAATATTCCTGGCTGGGTCTTCTGTGTGCTCATGGCTTTGCAAGGAAACATTCTGAAACCTTGTCTTGGGAATGTGCCTTCATCTATTATGGGCATAAATAAATATGTAAAAACTCGTTTTATTTGGAGTTACACTTAATAGAAAACCATAGAGGTTTTTAATCTTTCTTATGGTCTGGCTTTCATATAAAATAATGACACTTCTGCTTTGTTGTAGAGGCAGAATTGTTATTTAAACAGTGCTATAATAATGATTGGTGAAAGCTTGAGCAGAGCCTTGGAATTGTTTATATGTAGCATAGAAAAGACAGTGAAGTACCAAGAGAGAGCCTTTGCTAACAGTGGAGGAGTAATATTTTTTTTTTTTCTTTTCTTTGTTTTATGGGTTTGGTTTAGTTTTTTTTGCTGTTGTTGGTCCTTCAGCCTTTTGCTTGGCTGTCAGAATAATAGGTCATATGGTAATTGAAAATATTAATAGAGACTAGCCAGAGCATTTGCATGCAGAAGGCAGCAAGGAAGACCTGCAGATAGCACAGGCTTCTGCATCCTAACTTGAAAGTTGTCTTGATTTCTGATGGCTATGGAGAGGTGTGTGTATATATAGAGAGAGGTGGGCTGCTCTGCTGAGCTTTTCTCAGCCTTAAGATGGTAATTTTCCCAGGAAATTTAATGCAGTAGGAGAGCTTTCCAAATAAGTACCTGTAGCCACTGACACTTTGAATAAAATTGTACTGAAATAGATTTGGCTTTTTAAAATTTGAATTGAAAGGTGTGTCTCACTGGCTGTGTGGAATTGGGAATTATTTTGTGGGGAGGAAAAATGACCACAAAACCCCCTAAATCAAACCACCTAATACCCACTCAAAACCTGCCTGTGGATCACAACGCTTTTCACTTCCTGAATCTGTGTTTGGAAGAAATAAAGATGATGATAATATCAATTTTTTTTTTTTTAAGTTAACTGATTAATTATTCCTGCAAACTAAAAATTAAGGGCTAAAAATATGTATTTATGGAAGTGCCCTGCATGATTCCAAATGTTCCACCCAGGAGCTGAAGTCATGCTTAGCAATAGATTGTCTCATGTAATTAAATGCTTTGTTGGATTAGAGCTAAACTGTTTGCCAAAGTGCAGAACTGACCTTTGGCATGGCACAAATATATGAGTGTTTTGTACTCATTTGTATTTTTTTTTTTCCTCCCAGTCTTCTAATGCTCAAGTCTTTGGGGGTTTTGTGGTAGATTACAGGAGCTCTCTGGCAAGCTGGAAAAATAATTTGTGATGTCTTAGTAAATGCCAGTTAATATTTGTTCTGTTGACAGCTGTTCCATTAATGTCTAGTCTCCAATTCTCTTGGAAAGGTGAAGTATGCATAAGTGTGGCTGAATTTGCTTCTTCCCACTGGATGAGGTTGATGTTCACATGTGAATGGCTGAAAGTCACAAAATAATTTGGCTTAACAGACTCAGAGTATTGGAAATGTAAGGGAGGAGGGGGGAAGGGCAGCATTTTAAGAATTCTTGTAGTAATTTCTTTGATCCAAACCACAGTAGTGTTTTAGTGTAATAAAACTGGAGATTAGGGATGGGGAAGAATTTTTTTATTTGCTTTATTTTGTCAAACTTTCTGTAGTATTAAGATGAGACATGAGGCAGCAGAAAAGCATTGGAGATTCACAGAGTGGGGAGTTGATGGTACTGGAATATCTGCTGGACATTAACCAAAGGCCATAGACAGTTATTTCCAAAAGTGGTAATAAATTCCAACATAGTTTATTTTCAATAGCCAGCAATTAATTATTTCAGTTTTCACAAAACTAAATGTCAGCCTAAGTGTATTGTATAAAACGTGACACGAAATGTCTGTTCCAGCCCTGATGTCAGCAAGACAGGGAAAAGAATAAAATTTAAAGGGGGGAGTGGTAATGATTTTGTTACTCTGGAAATGACTTTGCATTTTGCCACAAATTTTCCTGACTTCAGTGCTTAGGTGCTCTAACTACGATATCATTTTTTTTTCTTTTTTTGTGCTTTCATGACAACTGAAACGCACAAAACAGCTTTTAGTTTGATGTGGAATTTTTGCCAGGGGAGAGCTTCACATCAGTTGTTTAGTCTGCTGAGAGAGTTTACTTTTTCATGGTGTGTATATTAAATCCTCCCCCAAAAGAGGAAGCTGCTGGGATGTGCCTGCTGCCCTCTCCAGTTGTCCTGCCCAGGGATCTCCTGCAGGCACTGAGCTGCAGGGGTTTTGTGTCCTCTCCTGTCCCTGCTGTGTGTGTGTGTGTGCATTTCCTGGGATGTTGGATGGATGTGGAAAATGAGAATGAAATCTGGGGGAACTGGAGCTCCTCTTTGGTGTTTTAGTGCTCAGTGGAATCCAGCAAGTGGGATTTCAGCACAGCTGGTTCAATGGGATATTTACTCAGCTTATGAGGAGATGAATGGTTGTTTGAGCTGAACTTTGTCCCTGCGCTTCCAAGTTTCATAAAGCACTTAATGATGACTGAGCCAGCCCTTAAATCCCAATGATTTCAGTGCTTGGAAGGGAATGTTCTCCAATGACTTTATTTCTGCTTTCAGCCCAGAAGTTAGAATGGTGATGGGGGTGTAACATCTAGTGTATCCCTTTTTTTTCAGATTTTATGCAATACACCTTCATTTCAATTCAGTGAGCAGTATCTGGCTGATGTTCTGGAGCAGCAGCTGCACTGGAGGGCACTTGGTGATTCCTTGGCTTTGGAGTGCAGGTGTGTGACCTCTTTGACAGCCTGGAGTGCCCAGTGTGCTCAATACCTGTGTGAGCCCAGCCAGTTTATTTTACCTAACTGGAGTGCTCTGCAGCTGTGTGCCACAGCAGCTCTGCTGCAGAGCTGTATCCTGAGAGAATTCCGTGTGGGAAAGGGGAAGAAGGACCAGAGGTGGGCCATAAACCCACCTGTGTCTGGGGAATAAAAATCACATTCACTCTTGAGCACTGCTTGATAGAACCACACTGCAGACAGGAGGAGTTTTATGAGGATGGTTTGATATTCCTGTCCAGAACTCATCCTTATGTAGGTCAGAAATCAATTTTCTTTCTAGCCCCAAATGAACCAATTTATTCATGTCGAGATCTAGACTTGAAGTTTTATTTTACTTAGGATATTTTCCTCTTGTTCCAATTACTCCTAAAAAGAAAGAAGGGCAGGTGTAATTTGGAATTTAATTGCTGAAAAACTCACTGGAAGAACAGGGAGATTTGAGCATGTAGTTATGATGTACTACAAGAATAAATGTTAAACTGAACTTTGATTTTTAGCTGCCTGGTGCTAAATAATTTTTCTGCTCCTGAAAGAGCTGGAGACAGTAGGTTTAATGAGAAGATCAGCTGCACCTTAAGAAAATGAAGAGATTTTCTCACATGCTTCTGAAATAAGGTTGAGAGCAAAATGCTTAGTATCAAATGGGAGATAAGGGAGATCACAAGGATCATTTTTGTATGTTTGGATTGATCAAGAAGGTATTGCTGAGCACTTCTGCTTGCTTTCTGCTTGTTTTCCTGCAGAATTTACCCTGTGATACAGACTAAGCACCAGAGAACAGCCCCTCTCCCCATTTTGTTTTCTAAAAAAATTTATGGTACTTTCAGCCATTTCTGGTTCTCATAACTGCATGAGGTGAGGACCTGACCTTTCCTGAGTAAACACTTGTTTACATCAGTCAGATCATGTGTCTGTTTTCTTTTCCACATTAGCCTCTAAGTCACCATATTTCTGACAAACCAGTAGGACTAGATTTTTTTTTTTTTTTTTAAGAGCTTTTTGTTGTTTGTGCTGATTTGGAATAATGAGTTAATCAGCACCGTGTGATTGACAGTGGGAATACAGATTATTTCTGGTGATGGATGAAATACTGTCACACTCTACTCCCCCCTACCTCACAAAGGAAAACTAGATGGTAATTTGGAAAGGAGATCAGCAGTGTTTAACTTCCTGTGTAAATCTAGGCTCCTTATGGTAGTGTTTGTTCAGCCACTTGTAGCTCTTCTGGTTGGGTTCCAGGCCACTTGTACAGTGATTTTTAATAAGCTGAATTCTGTCCTCCTCCAAGGAAGGAGGTCTCTACATTCCTGGAGAATCTGATTCCTTTCAAGGTATTTAAATTTTTCTTAAAATGACTTTGAGAAAGCTGTGAGTTCCTGTGTGTTCTCAGAGGTTTTTAACTCGTGCTATTTTGAGCAATGCCATGTGATTATCTAAGAATGTATTTAAAACCCCACCACCTTCTTTTATGTTCCTCGTTTTCTGCCAGATAATCACAAACACAAAGGGTGAGTTCTGAGCTCATTTTGGGCTGATACAATTATATTATTTAATCCTAAATCATGAAGCTTTCTGGGGGAAAAAAAAAATATAAATAATCGCTGTTGGTTTGTTCCAGAAAATGAAGACAGTGTTACTCTTAGGTGGAAACTATTGGCAGAACCGTGGAGAATTAGGTTTCTTAAGTGGTCCCTCCTAGAGGTGTTTGTGCAGAGTTTGGGGCTCTAGAAGAGCTGGGAAGGTTGGAGGTTTCAGCCACACTGCTCATTGCCCGTGGGGATGAATTAACTTGCATCTCTTGTACGCTGAAAAAGAGGTTTGTGCTTCCAGAGCTACTCAGCTGTGGAGTAGATAATGAACTGAGCTATTGTAAAATAAACAACTAAAACCCAAACCCATTTAATTCTGATAAACCTGCAGTTTGTGTTGTCAGGCAATGATTGCACTCTTACTGTAGCTGCTCAGAATCATGGAGTGGTTTGGTTTGGAAGGGACCAGAAAAGATCATCTGGTTCCAACCCCTGCCATGGGCAGGAACATCTCCCCCTGAGAGATGAACAAAAGAAAAGATCCTTGGTTTCAAGAGCTGCATTTGCCAGTAAGGAACAAGGAGCCTGTTTATTTCTTCTGGATTAGTTCTGAGGTTTTGCTTGTTGTAATAACAATAGGGACACCCCCTTTCATTCTGGTCCATGAAAGAAAGAATATTTTCATTGGAAACGCTTCCGCATTTCGGATACCTGGAGCTGAGTTAGTTTGAGCAGTGAGGGCTGATAAGCAGCTCTGAAGGTGTGCCAGGAAAAGATCTCCAACACCTCTCCCCCCTCTTCCTTCTGCTGTTGCAGCACTATCTCTGTGCTAGATAAAGGCCTTCCCCCACAGATTGATTATCTTTGTCCCTGGAGAGAAGCAGCCAAATCCATTAATTATTCCCGTTTCCTTTGCCAGGGAAAGCAAGTGCAGTAGTCAGAAAAGCCATCTATTTTAAAATTTATTTTTAATAAATTCATCTTCCTTATTATTTTAAGAGGTTATTTACTTAATGTTCTGTTTATTTCTGACTGACCTCTGCACTGTTTATCTTCTTTAAAAACATTCATCAAAATGTGCACAGCACTACTAAATGTATTTAATTCTTCCTTACCCTGAACTTGTGCTCCCAGACCTGTGTTTGACATTGATGAACATGGCTGGGATCATGCTGCCACACTGGTAGGAATTTACAGAGACAATTATTAGGTGATCAGGCAATCCTTTTACATTTTTTTTCCTATTTATTTCTGAAATGAGGATTATTCATCAAGATCAAGCATTCCATAGAGAGGAATATGGTTGGTTGCTTTGTTTCATTCTTTTAAATATGGAAGAAATAATCAAAGATGCATTTTTTCTTTCAGGCTTTTAGATGCCTTATGATACTTCCCTTAGAAAAACCTGTTCCTTTACTCCTGCATTTTGACATCTTGAGTCCTCCTGATACGCCTGAGCCCTCGGTGGGTGCAAGTAAAGAATGCAGAACATGATAACTTGCCATAGCTAAATCTGAGATGTGAAGCAAGATTTGTGTTTATTTCTGTCGAGAGGGAGAAATGTGGCTGTAGTTGCTGTAATATGGTAATGCTGCCCTTTCACTGACCGTGGCGTGGAACTTCTTCTCATGATCAAAATCAAAGCAAGCTTTGCAGTGACAGAATCTGCTGCTTTAGCTGAGAACCTTTAGCCTGCTGCCAACACTGCAGTCGAGGTGGAGGAGGTTGCAGGGCTGTGCAGTTGATATATCTATCCAGAGCTATTTTTTCAGTAGGAAAAAATAACTTTTTCTGATATATTTTTCCCCCTTTAACAGATATGCTTGATTTATTCTGTCATAATTAAACTTATCTTTGGGTGGACCATGTTAAGCCCAAAGATTGTACTCTGAGGCTTGACAGATGGCTGTGTGCAAGCAGTGCCTGTGCACTGCAGTAAGTTAGGAGGGGAAGAATTAATCCCTTGCATTTCTTCTTGTTTTACTTAACTTAATGGTGCTTTTCATGCTTAGTTCAAAATAAGACAAGAATTGGGTTTGTTCAGCCTGGAGAAGAGAAGTTTTGTGGTGATTGAATTGTGGCCTTCCAGTGCCTGAAGGAGCCAACACGAAAGACAGAGAGGGACTTTACATAGGTCTGGAGTGACAGGAAAGGGGGAATGGCTTCACATTGGCAGGGAATAGGTTTAGATGGGATATTGGGAAGAAACCCTTCCTGGTGAGGGTGGGCAGACCCTGGCACAGGTTGCCCAGAGGAGCTGTGGCTGCCCCTGGATCCCTGGCAGTGTCCAAGGCCAGGCTGGACGGGGCTTGGAGCACCCTGGGATAGTGGAAGGTGTCCCTGCCCGTGGCAGGAGGTGGATTTTTAAGGTCTCTTCCAACCCAAACCATTTCATGACTCTATGATAGAATCAGTTTGGCCAAGAAAAATTGCCCAGTGAGATTCTGTTCCTTGCTAAATGCTAAGAGTTGCTGGACTCTCCCTCATAGGGCACCATCCATTTCTGTCCCTTCTCCTGTACAGATACTTCAAAGAGCCAGCTGCTAGTAGCCCTCCACAAAACCCAGTGGAAGGTGGATATAAAACCCCAAATAGCAATATGGAGCTCCCAGAAACAAGGTCAGTGCCCAGTGATGGCATTGCCACTTTCCATTTCACTTGGGAGTGTTCTGACCCAGCCCCAGAGCTGGTGGCAAAGCTACTAAGGAGGTGTTGCTTGAGCAAGAGAACCTGTGAGGTGTTACCTTGGCCCTGGTTGGTGTCCTGCAGCACTTCTCACTGACTTTTTGTCATGGAGTTGTAGGGAGATGAAGCTATTGCTAAAATACCTGAGAAACAGGACGGTGTCCACCCTGCAGCAAATGCCAAGGTGTGCTGGAGGTTTATCTCCTAACCACAGGTAGCATAGTTATAAAAAACTTGCATTAATTCTGCATAGTTTTTTAAAAAACAATTCCAGCTATATGGTGGTTTTCACACCTTGCCATACAAACTACAGCCAGAAATGACTCAAGGCTGCACTTATTCCCATTGCAGGGAAAAGTGTGCTGGAGTGAAGGTTAATTCAGCCTCACCGTGTTCATGTTTGAGGTGGCATTAGGCAGTGTTAGAGCTCCCTACTAGTCTGGGAGCTATTTGTGGAAGTGATGCCAAGAGGTGTGTGTGCAGTGCCCGTGTTGTGTTTGTGATCTCCAGCAGAGATTGGCTGGCAGTGTCACCAGAGGTCACACAGCCTGCCTGGGCCCAGCGGGCTCCCAGCCTGCTGCCGCTGGCATTTTGGTGTTTTCTGAAGGTTGAGTGTGACTGAACATTGCTTTTGCTGCTGCCCTGCCTCCCTTGAAGGGGTGTCCTGGTCCTGGGTCCCTTTGTGGCCGTGGAGGGGACACATCCCACTGTGCTGCCTCCTGTGCTCTGCTCCCCCTGCCCACGCAGCCATTCATTTTAATTAACACACAGCCACTCGCTGCCTGCTGCATGATTTGTATAAATGACTGACTTTAATTTGACCTCCTGGAGTGTGAAGGGATTTCAGCCTTCAGTGAAACCTTGTGAGTTGCTGCCTTTCCTGGAGTGGGGGCTGATGAACCATTGCTGCTGGAGAAACGCCTGTTTGAGCTCGGGCACGGAGCTGGGTGTGACAGGGCTCAGCTTCTTCTCCATTAAAGTGGGGCTGAAAATGAAAATAATGGCAGATTTATCGTGGTTATAAGGAGCTCTTTGGCATGAAGGCAGCCATTTATTACACCCATTTTAATTCTAAGCCTGAACTTTTGATATAATTTTAGCAAAGCGGTCTCCTGCTTAGATCCTCAGGATGTGCTCTTTGGAGACTTTGGAGAATGTCATTTCTGAGTGCTTTCTCAGCTCCTGCTTCCAGTGTGCTGCCCCCATGGAGATGTTTTACTGACTGATCCCATGGAAAGTGTCCTCAAGGGTAGGAGAGGAGGGCTGAAGTGCATTGCCAGCTGTGCAAAGCTCAGAGGAGGAACTTCAGTTTAAGTGGGACGTTGCAGACACTGGCAATTCCTCAAGGCATTCCCCTCCTACTGCTCACTCTGAGCTAGGATAACCAGGATAACTTTAAGGATCACAGAGGGAATTCAGTGAGCCAGGTGAGCTGAACATTTTCTAGTGAAGGGGCAGAGGTCACAAGGATTTCCAGCTCCAGACTGGGAAGCCTCTGAGTTAAACATGGACATGCTCAGGAACACGTGGAAGTGTAGAAGAGGTTTGTCACTGGTGGTTGCTAAAAGGAGAAGGACACTAAGATTTAAACAATAATTCCCTTTCTCTGGTAAAATACTGAATAGCTCGTGCAGCTTGGAAAATGAGAGCTAAAGATGCATCCTGCTGTGGAGAGCCAGGATCCTGTGTTCAGTAATGATTCTGTTTGCATGTTGAGATGGTCCTGCAGTTATCAGAAGGAAGGCTGAAATTCCAAGCTGATTTCCATTTTAAAGGAAGAGATAGAGGGCATGGAAACCAAGTGGAGCTCTTGGGAGCTTCCTGAAGGCAAAGAATTGAAAAGCTGATTCCAGAATGAGTAAGAAGTTGTGACCTCAGTCATTTAGAAACCAACCTGGTAGAAAAATACCAGAAGGAATCCTTTTTTCCTCACAGACCAGGTACTTAAAAGCCCAAACCCCTAAACCAGATAGCTTTTATTTCCTTACTAGCTATAAAAGTTGTGATAACTTCTTTATTTATTTTCTTTTAAAAAGTTTTTTATTTCCTTTCCAAGTTTGATGAGTGAGGGGGTAGAAGTGAAATTTTTGATAAACAGTGGTTCTTGTTGCTCTGAGGACTGTACAGACATGGGAAGATATTCCCCTGCTGAGCATTAAATCCAGCCCTGTGCCATCACTCCTGATTTCTCAGTGCCCAAAACACAGAGTAAGTGCATGAGGACACTTATGGTTTTTAATTGTCTTAATTGTTATTGAGTGCTCTTCCCTGATTCCCTCTGGGATTGGAATTCTGGGGAACTGGAGGGGAACCTGTGGTTTTTACACAGTGCCTGTGGTACAGTGGGCAGTGTTTAGTTTTAGTGCTCTCTGGGATGGATGGGCATGGAGATTATTGCTGAAATATTTCCAATCTCAAAATATTTTTTCAAATATAATTTGAGTCTTTAATGTCAAAGCAGTCAGAAATAGATGCAGTATCTTCTTCCAAATCCTGCTGATTAATCTATGGTGTAATCAGGTAGAATTTTTTGTATTTTAGGGATATTCAGTGTTCTGGGCTTTTTAAAAAAAAAAAAAATAAATCTGTAACTGCTCTCTTGGAATGCTTGAGATTCAATGAGAAATAATGTTAGAACAGCACAGAGGAATGTCACTTTTATGAACATTTGGATTTTCCTCTGGGTTTGTGCCTTGCACCTGGAATCTGATTGGCCACCTCCAGAATTTGCCTTGCTGAGAATTCTTCAGTTTGTCTTCCTTGACTGCTTAAAAACTAGTTGCATAAATATTTTTTTTTTGTTAATTAAGAGCATCTAAACCAAATAGCTGCCAAACTTGTTCCATCAGATAAAGCTAATTTCATCAATCTTTTCTTAAAGGATTGTAAAATAGTATTTTTTAAAATGATTTTTTTTTCTGTCTGGTTTTGCTCCACGTTCTTACGTTGGGAGATATTTTAAAGACCTGGCATATTTCCCAGGTATTTTATTTAAAACTCAATAAAGGAGGTTTAAAAATTCTTTCCACAGAATGTTTTAATTCTGTGCTACAATTCAGATGAGTTTCTTTGGATATGGAGGATGCTGCAACCTCCTCTTCATCGATATGAAAGGAAGTTTTGCTCCTTTTACAGATGAAAATGCATTTTGTGTGCTGGCTTTACTTAGGTGTGAAGTGTTAATTGGAGGTTCTAATTTGATGTACATCTTTCTGATAGGCATTTAGGGACTGTGGTGTGATGAATACTAAGCAGGGATGATGATTCGGCTCTTTTCTGTTATGGTGTGGGGTTTTTTTTTGTTTTTTTTTTTCCTCCCATTGCCTTTTGGAAATGATTTTTCATTCCATAGAACATCAGTGACTTGCCACTAGTCCATAATTCCTGGAAGGAGACTGGTTTTTCTGGAATGCTGGGGAAATATTCCCTTGGATTGGACAGAATGAGCAGTGACAGGGTTACAGGTGTTGCTGGTGATTTTCCTTCTGTGAACAACAAGGAATGATGCCTCTGACTAGAGAGGTGCTGATAAGCACACAACTGGTGTATTTTTGTATTTCCAATTACAATGAAGGAAAAAAGAGCCTTTTCACCCAGAATGTGTCTTAGGGATTCATTTCTTTCATGTGTGTTAGTTCAATAATTCTGTAAAATCCAGCTTGTGACGTGAAAGTTTCTCACCATTTAGAAATGGGGATGGTGCTGAAGAGAATGTCTGGAATTCTGTGTGGTTCATTAAAATCAGCTATTTTGGGAGGTGTTTTTCCTGGGCTTCTGAAAAATCTCCTATAATTTAATGAACTTTAATGCTTGGCACTGTATTTTTTGCTAGGATTTCCATGGTGCTGTCTTACCTTTTGTGCATGAACAAATTCTCCTAACGAATTGTGAGAAAACTGCCTCTAATCTTCCTTACCCTTCCCAGATGTGTGTTTGGTACTTAATCCATGTGGGATTTCAGAACCTCAGCTCAAGCCCTGGTATCATTGTCTGTGGGTGTTACAGCTGATCTTACCCCCACAGTCAAGAGATAACAGGAAACTTCTGTACTTGGAGTTCTGCTTGCCTCAATTATCTTCAAGTGCTGAATTCATGTCAAGGCACCACGTGCTCCTTCCCCCTCTTGCTTTTGCCAGAGCCCATTTCCCATCACAAGCTCAAGTCACTGCATGCTGGGACAAACAGACTGTGGGCTCTGAAAATGTTTGGAATCAGGTGGTGTTGAACTGAAACGTTTCAGGGTAGAAAAATTTTATCCAGAAAATCATGAATGTAGAATTTTCTGCCAGCCTTCTGGCAAGGATTAGGGTTACAGGGTTTAAATTGTGGAACCATTTCTGCCTGGAGTCATTTAAATAGTGCTTTTCCTTCCTTCATTATCAATGAAATTAGAAGGGGCTTTGCAGCGTTTGCTTCAGATACTTTTCTGTTTCACAGCCTGTCACTTCAAATTGTCAAATATTTACTTGCCTGGTGTTTGACTGTAGTGCCAGGCTCTGTGTGTAATTTGTGTTTGTGTAGGTTTGCACCTGATGCTTTGATGCTGTCAGGATGTGTGTGATGTGATCCCTGGCTTCCCCTGCTCCTGCCTCACCCTTTAACTGCTCATCATCTGCTGTCATTCACTCGGCTTCGCTGGCAGCTGCAGGAGCATTGGGAATTAATCCCAAATCCTGTGGGCTGTCTGTGCTCTCTCTATGCTGTACCTGAAGAAAACTGGAATCCAGCCTGAACTTGGCCAGTTTGGGAGAAAAAAAAAAACCCCAAAACATTTACTTTGTAAGAAAAGAGGAATTTTTAGCTTTTCCTTCATCAGATTTTAAGGTTCCTTTTGCTAAAGATATCCAGTGTTGTTTTTGAGTTTTGCCACACTGTGGTGAAGTGAAATGTGCTCTGTGCAGTCAGTCTGCACCTTGCATTGACCAGGGGTAAGTTTAAACATCTGAGCCATTAAATGGACAGCTTGGGCTGCCTTGCTTGGTTTCTCCTGGACATCTCTGGCTGGGTTTTTGGGAGCAGGGTTTGGTTTTCAAGTGCTTATATATGGCAAAATGAGATTTTGTGTGTCCCCTTTTGTTCCCCCACCTCCCCACTCTGTAGCTACAAATCTCTCTGATGCTCAACTATTAAAAGACTGAGGGTGTAAATATTGGGATGCCTGTGCCTGGGCACCAAATCCTGAGTTCAGGCACTAAAAGGGGAGACCATTTTTCTCAAGTTTTCTGTATCAGATTTCATTGATTTCTTTATTTGCATAAAATGGGGAAAATTGTGCCTTGCAATGACTGTGTATTTGTATTTGAACAACAATAGAACATCGATGGAGGTGTTAAAGGATCTTCTGATCCAAGTCCTAAACAAATATGATTCATGGTTTGGCACAGCACTGGCTCTCTCTAGACAGTTCTTTACCTGCAAGTTTATTACTTTTTGTTGTCCATTTTGAATAACTTGCTATCATCATCAGAATTTTTCTTAATAATTTTGGGGGGAGCTGAGGGTGCCTTCTGACTGTGTTTTCTGTGTCTGTGCTTATCTCAATACAATTCTGAAATTTTAAAAGTGTTTTGAGTATGCCAGGGTTAAACTCAAGTCAAGTTCCACATGCCAGGGGGTGTTTGCTGGTCCTGAACCCAGCTGGCAGGGCTGTGTAAAAACTGCTCATAGGGATCAGGCCAGGATCCCTCACTGGATCCCTGCCCACCTCTCTCCTGTCTCTTTTTTTGTTGTTTTGTTTTGTTTTGCTCCAGCTCAGATTTGGTAAGAGCAGTGTTTTCAGTGTTTTTCTACTCACTGCAAGATGTTAAAAGAATCAGTAGAATCACAGTCCTCTGGATCTTCACCAAAGACAACTGTGAGGCTTCTCTGTCAGACTCTGTCTTCTCAATGGTCTTTATTGATTTTGTCCTGTGCTTCTGTGTGTTGAACCACTTCCCTCATGTGCTTCCTCATTTCCAGTGGATTTCTGTTCAAAGGGAATGTCCATTTGTTGAGGCCCCCATTGAAACTGTATGATCTGTTTTCTGTCTGCTCTGTGTTTTCCTTTTGCACAGTTTGTCTCAGGATTCAGGAATCTTACCCTGTAAATCATAAACCCCCCACCAAACTGGGCTTGTGCATGATGACTGTGCACACAGAGCCTTGCAGACAGCCTGGCAGTGTCGTGGCTGCTCAGCCCTCGAGGCCAGGAGAAAGAATTTCTGTCCCACCAAGGTGTGGTTACTGAGCAATGCAGTCCCTTGGAAGGATTGGCATGGTCTGGGTTTGTATTTCCAACCCTTGCAGCTGCATTCACTGTGAGGTTCCACCCCAGTGATGTTCAAAAGGAAACAGCATTACCATGGCTCCTGCTGGGAAGCTGTAGGGAAAGATCATAAAGTGTTACAGTGTGTAGTCAATCGTGTGTTTTGGTGGTTTTTATCCTGAAAATCTGTTTAGAGGCATTTCTCTTTTCTTGTTTCTGACAGTCTGGGAGAGAGAGCCCTAAAATATTTTATGTGCTTCTGGGGATTTCATGCAGCTGAAAATAATGATTGATGGAAAGGGGCAAAGTTGTGAGAGCCACAATTTCACTGTGCTTGCCCCATGTCCTCAGGCTGGCTGAGCTAATCCCTCTCCCTGGATTTGCCTGTGGTGATGGTGGCTTGGGCTTCTCTTTTCAGCCTCTGTAGTGTCACAGTGTGGAACAACTGTTCCTTTTCCCACTGGGTTTTCTCTTCTGACCCTGGATGGAACCCACTGCTAGCACTGGTGCCCCTTTGTCACCTGTGAGAAGGGACCAGGGGCACGGGGAGCTCCTGAGCTCAGCTGCCACAGCACCTGCACATCACTGGCTGCTCTGTGTATGTAGAAATCTCTTCATGAGGTAGAAACCAAGAACTCCTGAGTGGTTCCATAGCAGCATCCTTACCAATATATGGCATTTTTAAACTCCGTATTCCAGAATATGAAGCTTAAGCAAATGGGTTTTTCTCTGTGAGACTCCTGCCAGATATTGGTTAAAACCAGCTCCTGTACCCAGAAGGGACCAGAAAAGGCACGTAGAAAATGAATTAATCCATGGATTATTCCTTTATGTACTCTAGATAAATACTCTCTTTTTAAACCATTTTTCATTGGGAGGAATTTAATGTAATTCAAATTATATGTATTATAATCTAAGTTGATAATAAATAATGACTTACTTTCTCCTTAGAAATCCAGCTGCACAGACTAAAATGCTCTAAGAGATTTATAATGCTTTTGAAAAGAGATTTTCTTGTCTGACTAAATGCTAAGTGTTAGTCTGATTCCAAATTTGAAGCTGTCCTCTTAAAAAGTCTGCTGAGGTTGGACATCACTTTTTTCTGTGCAGGGAATGCATTATTAGTGCACAGAAGTTGGAATGAATTCTGGAACAAATGAAAAAAATGCTGTTACGGTTGGGTTTTTAAATTATTGTTTTAATTGCACATTTTAAAAGACTTTTTTATAGTGATGTGTTATATTCAGTGCAGATAAACTGAAGATTGTTACTGTAGCTCAGTTTCATTCTTCCCCCAAGAAACCAGCAAAAAGCAGCTGAGTGGATAATCAAACCATCTAAAGACAGGGTACCAAACTTGACATAAATAATAAATACTATTCATTTCAATAAATTTTCCAAAACTGGATGCACCCTGGTATTTTAAATATTAATCAGCATGGAGGAGGCACTTGGACATTGAAACTGAGCTCCAATCCTTTGGAACCAAATTGATGTTGTATTGGAGGGTGAGGCCTGAGAGAGGAGCTTTGTGTGCAGTGTGAGTTGAGGAGATGACACTGCACTGCCAGTGATAGAGCAGTTTGCCTTAGATTTACTGATAATTTAAAAATAATGGTCTGCATTGTCTGGGGTTTTTTTTGTGAAAAGAGATGAATTTCCAGCTCCATGCACAGCAACAGTTCTGCTGGTTCTGGTTTAGCTGAGGATGAGACTCCAGCCTTCCTCGCAGTGGGGAGGATCTGAGAGACTTCAGATAAAGTTGTCAGGATTCAAAAATATTCTGTAGCATTTGGGAAATGATTTGTAACTGAAGTACAAGTGATAGAAGGTCCCAGGCTGTAAATTCAGGAGTCAGAGGCATGTGTGCAAAAGGCAGGCAGGAAATGGACCTCTCTGATAAGAAATTGCTCCAAGTGCCAAACATTGCTGAGATAGCCACAGCTCCATCCCACTGCTGGGAAAGTTTGGAGCGTGGATCTGGAGCTTCCTGACAGCCCCACTTAGAGATGCTCTAGTAAATGAATTAATTAACTGTGTTGCAGTGGTGCTCTCGCCTGGAATTTCTGTCTGTTGGGCAGCTTGTCCAAGCAAAGAATAAGTTCTGTGGTGTTAAAAGGTCTGTACATACCATCTGCACTGTTTTAAGGTTTTTGTCTTTTTTTTTTAGAGTAGTGATGTGAGATTATAAATTGTTCTGACCCATCACTCTAAATAATTACAAACCTTGACAGACTTTGACAGTATTAACTTTATTAAATTTCAATACCTAGGTCCTTGAATTTTCAGCTTGTAAGAATTTCAGGAAAAAGAAATTCTCTCTTGCTGCTGGCCATGAATAACTTGTGTTAATTGTGACTTTTCTGTCTTGGCTTTATAAACTCAAGGTACTTTTAGAAATAACTGAGTAAGGGTCTTCCTTTCACACAGGTTGCTGGGGGCCATTTGCCTTAGGACCTGATGGGAAATTACTGTAAGATCCTCAAGGAAATAAATCAGCTCTCTCTAGAAACTCTGTGTGTATCAGCTTGTCAAAAGCAGAAACTGAGATCTCATACAGTCAATATAGTGTAAATAGCTGCAGACAATATTTGCCAAAAGGCAAAATTAACATATTAGAGGCACTTAACTGACAGTGTGTTGTTCTGAGTTACAGTGATTTGCTTCAAAATTAGGTTCAACAGTTTTGGTTCCCTACAAGCTGTTAATTAACTCGAGAAAACTGTGCTCCAATTAAAAAGGCTGGAGATGATAATTGGGGTTTTTTTCCATGGGCACTGTCTGGTCAAACCAGAGTGATTGCTATCTTTAGGCCCACGGAGAAGGAGGTGTCTCTTTCTTCTGGTGAGTGTAAGAAAAGAGCAGATGATTTGGACAAAGCTGAAGCATGGAATATCTTTTTTTCCTTAACCAATCCAGAAAAGATTAGCTAGGATCAGATGCTTTATGCAATTTCCAAATAGTGCTGCATGCCTGGAAGGTAAGAACATGCTAGAAGATTATTTAGGTGCTTCAGATGAATTCAGCTCGGTCAGGCGCAGTGAGAATACATTCTTTGCTATTTAAGGAATTCTTTAAAGTAATGTATGATTTACTGCCATTGGCCACAGAGAATTTGTTAGGAGGAAGAATTCCCAGAGAGCTGGCTGGGGTGGGTGGGAAGCAGTATTACTTTGCTTTGTAGGAGGGTAAAGAGGGCCTGACTGGGCATTCGGAAAGATTCAGGAGAGGTTTTTAAAGAGTGAGTTTGACAGGACATAGAGGACAGATTTCATTAAAGAGGGGTCAGGTTTTACTGAGAACCTGCCCCCTGTATGGCTCTGAAAGCGATACCAAAAGAGGGGAAACACACAAATGTTGATCAGGAGGGCATTTGACATGGTCTATTAGGATCTTTTTAGAAGAAAAATTTGATTTAGGTGAAATGACTGCAAAACAATTCAGCATTTTCAGGGGAACAGCTGGTTTAGAAGAATATTCAGAGTTCTCAGTTCCCCTGTTGAAAAGGGGCACTCAAGAATATCTTCAGGAACTGATTCTTACAGTGTAATTATTTTATTAACAGGTTGGCACTAGAATAGAAGAACACATGCAAAGTTTAGTGCTCTCAGGATAAATGCATTTCAGAAGCATTTTGCAGGGCAGTACTGGAATTAAAACTGATATTTACAAAAAGGTGTGGAATTAATCAAAACTGTTGAGGAACAAATAAAAAGGGAAATGTGTTACTTACTATTACAAGTAAAATCCTAAAATAAGTGATAATTTTAGGAGGTGGGAGGGAATTTGGGTTGGAGTAGGGTGTAGGATTATAGCAGACTTTGAACATGACAGCACTGTGTTTTACAGGTTTTTAATCTGGGATGTTTGGGGTTATCTTTGTAATAGGCACCAGCTCTGAGCTCATTCTCAGAGTCTATGGAGCCCCACTTAGCTCCTAATTTGAGCACTTAAAAAATTGTCCAGGAGAAGTTAAAGCAAAGGAGAACTTGTGGTGAGTGGATAAGGGAAAAATAAAATACTTTGAGAAAGTACTCTGTGAGGAAGAAAACTCTGAGAGAACTGGAAAAGCATCAGCTGGGAAGATGATTCTTCAAATGAAGGATTCTGAAAAGAGGGTGGTGATCAGCTGTTCCCTGTGCTCCAAGGATCGGAGCAGGAAAAGTCATCACCAGTCAAGTTTGTAAGGAGGATTTCAGTGGGGTGATGGTGGGGGCAGAGGTGAGAGTTGAGCTGCTCTTGGAGGTCCAGGGGGATTGGGATTGGGACTGGGACCAGGGCACAGCTCCAGGCAGCTCCAAACTCTGGGGAAGGACTCGGGGTCCTTTTCCAGGTGAGAAAACCTCACCTTGCTCTTCCTGCGCGGCCCCTTTAGCTCCCATCATTTTGGAGGAGGCTTTGAGGGAAAAGGAAGGGGATGTTCCCTGGTCCCCAAAGACCAGTCCCCACAGATTTGGGCACCATGTTCCTTCCTGTCAGGTCTCTGCATGGGCATAAAGGAAAACCCTCAGGTGTGCTCTGGATTTTACCCAGATCTAGAACGTTCTTGGCAGCTTTGAGGGGTGCTGTTGCACCCAACAGTTGCATTCTTTTACTTTCAAAGCTCAGAATGAGCCAACATGATGAGCCAGCAAATCCACGTGAAGTTTCTCTGAGTTCTGTTCACACTGCTGAGGCTCTGCTGCTGCACTGAAAGGTCAGAGGGTTGAGTGCTGATACTGCCTGAGATTTAAGTGGATCGACTCCAGACACTGGAATAACCAAAGGTGGCTCTGGCACTTTCCTCAGATCTCCAGAGCTTGGGAGTTAAGCACTAAATAACACTCAGACCCCTTGTGTCATCTGAAAGCTTAACAGCTTCACATGACTCCTAACCCATCTGCCTCACCTGCACTGTATTTTGAAGCTGAATTGTTTGAAGCTGTCAGGAGATGACGAGTTTATGATCTCTGTTGGGGGAAAGGCAGGAATATAATTATGTACCACTTAACAGAAAGAAGCAGCATTACACAGCATCAAAGCAAACTGCAGTGCCTTTCGGTGATGAAAATTAGTCTGAGTAATAATAATAAAAAAAGGTTATGTGCTTAAAAAAAGGAGCAAGCTGAGGAATTATTTTTAATGTAAGTCTTTTCAAATGAGGTCTGTTAACAGCTTATAACAAGTTCACAATCTTGGTTGGACTCGCCACGTTCCATTTGCTGCTCTCCCTCATGCAAAGCCTCAATGCCAGGTTTTTCTGCAGCATGTTTCAGAAAGCCACACACAGTTCTTGTGATCTGAGCTTTTTTTTTTTTTTTAAAATTTAAATCATTCAGGAATGTTTAATCTAAATAAATATGCCATTCTTTCCATTAGCCTACACTCATATATTTGTATGATCTGTGTTTAAGCAGCTGCTTAAATGGCTGCTTGCTGCTATATACTAATAATGTCAAACAAAAATTAATTAGACAGCTTAATGACCCAAAGTAAACTATTTATTTCAAGTTACCCTTATGTTTACTACTTTCACATTTAAAATCTCTCATGTGACTGTGACTTGGCCTTTTGCCTTTGCATGCTGTGCTTTAGGACAAAGTGAAAAATCTGTTTTCAGATATCTTGTTAAATTAAGCATAATCCTGCTCGCGTGCTGCATCTAAAGCAAAGGGACTCGTGGAGACAGAGAGGCACAGGAAAAAGGAGGGAGCAAACAAATCCCCAATACGTGGAGTTATTCCTGGGGATTTCAGTTTGGAGCAGTGACAAAGGTGATGATGGGCAAAACGTTAACAAATAGAAAATTCTTATTTCCTGCTGAGCAAATGATCTTAAAGACAAACTTCAGAATGTGAAGGAAACACAGCAGCTCTGTGGGAATGTACCCTCGGTGTTAAGAGGGTGGACAGGTGGGACAGATTGATTGTAATTCAATATCTTTGCATTCCTGAGAGGGAACAGCAGGGTGAGAGCTGCCTGGTGGCCTTTTGCTCCCGGGGCTTTTGTAAAACCTGGAAAAATTCCCAGCAGATTCTTGTACAAATCCTGCAGACAATGGTTTCTGAAGTGCTTTGCTTGACCTTCACCCATGGAGAGTATTGAACAGTGAGGAGACCAGTGCTTGAAACGTGGAGGACTCAATTTCAGCTCCATTTATGTTTTTTACATGGCTCAATGTTAAGAGTTGAGAGTTCAACCTGCATAAATAAAATGTGCTACTTTCCCTTTGCAGTAGTTAAAAATATATATGAAAAATGCATTTGTGTGAGTGGATTGCCTTGGTCCTTTGGAATTCTCTGAGGCAGCAATCTTGAACTGTTTTATATTTATAGGGGTGTTTTTCCATTTGGAATTTTCAGTGCTTTCCAAAGGAGGGAGCTCAGGGAAACATTCAGCATTTAGTGCCCAGCAAGGGTGGAGGGTAACAGTTTGAAAAAAAAAAAACAAAATTAAAAAAACAACCAAACCCACAACCAATGAACCAAATGAAGAAAAATTAAAAAAAAAAAAAAAATTAAAAAAAAAATCAGCATTCTGGGTTTGCTGTGGACACAAATAGGAATTGCCAGCAGTCTCAGGGCTATTGAAATGTACATAATGTCAGATGCATCAGAAAGGAATTCATCCTTTCCATCTATTTGATGTACATCAGTTCCGTGAGGCAGAAATGTTTTCATGTGTCTGTGCATTCTGGGAGGAGGCATTTCCCCCAGTAATAATAAAGGTGTGTGTGGGATCTTTCAGGGTAAAATACATTTTGGGATAGGTTCACCCTGTAAGTATCACCTGTTCCTGTTAGTGTCACATTCCTCCTAAAGATGTTGTCAGAAATAAGTTGCCAAGAGTGCTGATGGAAGAGGGAAATAATAATTGATAAACAGTGCTAGATCACTCAGTAAGCAAATTTAGAGCTGTTTTTAAGTGTTCATCTGTAATTTTATGTAAATAATATCCATTGCTCTTTATCATCCACACCCTCTGAGGGAAGAGGGAAGCTTTTCTAGGGTGCTCCTTAGCAAGGCAGACTTAGGCAGTGTCCCCTTGCTTTACACAACTTTTGTTTCCTCTGTGAGAAAAGCTGAGGAATCTGCTGCTCAGCTAAAGGGGATTGAAATTTTATCATTCCCTTGGTTTTCACCTCACTGGGATGTCACTGTAAAGATGCTAAAAAATTATCTCTTCTGTCAAAACCTTTCTGATGTGCATGTGTGTGGGTTGTATTTACTCTTAGTTAATCATGTTACTATTTCTTAACTATAATATTTATTATTGAAAAAAAAATCTAGTATTAAAAAAACCCAGGGCTGGATGTGTGTGGTGAGCATTGTCTAAAATTAATGTTCTCTAGTATTTGCTGTCTCATGACATTTCCCATTTGAACTTGTCCTAATAGGTCTACAAATCACATAGCCTTAAAAACTCCTTGTTTTGATTAAAACAAGGAATAGTGGAAGCAGCTATTCTGGGTATTCCTTTCCAAAATTTTCTGATCTTTTTGGGAATATTGAAAGACTTGACTGTTCTCCCCTGTAGTTCTCTGAAAGCAATGGCAATGATTATATCTTAATGCTTAGAGTTTTCTTTCATTCAGCCCAGGAGTGACTTTGGGGCGACTTTCCTAGCTGGAATAGAAAACAACAACAAAAAGTTTTATTGGGAATGGTTTCATAAAATATGCAGGTGAATGGCTATTGCAGTTTTGTTTGTTAACTCGCCCTTTTTCTGAGACAAAGCTTTTACTTTCTTCCCTTTGGTTGTGTTGGTGGGTGCTCATGTACATAAGATCTAAATATTTTGCATGTGTGGATTATTTTTTCCTTTGTTCATGGTAAAATCTTTATGGCCATTCTTAAATTCTCTTTCTTTGGAGAGGCTCCTCTTTTCCCACAGTGCCCAAAATCTCTAGCAAAGAAGTCAATATTGGCCTCAAAAACTTCCTGATACTTCCTCTGTCCCAGTGTCTGACACCTGTAAACATCAGACACCAAAACCCATAAAAATTTAGAAGTGCCTTTTACCTGCAGATAAAATTTTACTACAAATAAAATGTAAAGTTGAAGGAATGTTTCCCAGCTGGGCTATTTTAATAATTCCTTTTTAGAGATTTTGCAATGTATTTGTTGGTTATGTTAAGCAAAAATTCATCTCAACTTTCAGGTTACACGCGTTGTGTTTAAGGCAGACTCTGTACCATGCTCTATTCAAACAAAGATTTTGCAGTTGTCCGAATTAAAAAACAACAACAACAACAAACCCCTAAAAAACCAACTCACAAAACAAAAACAACCCCCAAAACCATCACCACAACAACAAAAAACATAACAAACAAACCAACCAAAACAAAACAAAAAACCAACAAAAAACCCCAAAAAAACAAACAAACCAGCTTAGGCTGCAATATAGCTGATATTTCCTCAAGACTTGCACAATCTTTTTATTGATTCCTTGTAATTTTCTACTTGGGCATTTTTTTTTTTTTCATTACTAGAACATAAAGGACACAAATTTAGTAGTCTTATTTGTTGGATTTGGGGTGAAAATGTACTTTTAATTACAACTGTACTTGGAGAGTCCTGTTGGCTCAGGTCTGCAAGTTTTAAATAGGTATTACTGGCAGGAATGGAGCTGGTTTTCACTTGAGGAGTTTTTGAGGAGGGTTTGTGTCTGAGACACTTCAGGATTTGATCGTGGTGCTGTTCCCCAAACTGTACATTTGGAGAACTGAACTCTACTGAATTTGTAGAGTTCAATTAGAAATTGATATTCAGACACGGTTAATTTTCTTCTGGTTAATATGTTGTATGAGCCACAGAAAGTGTTGCTTTTTCTGCATTACCTGTTTTCCCCACTCTCCCAGGTGCATTTTGCACATTNAAAAAACTGGCCGTGAGACTCCTATGACATATTTTTATCTTTTTTTTTTTTTTTTTTTTTTTTTTTTTTTTTTTTTTTCCAGTGAATGTGTGAAAGAGAATGGGAAAGGGAAGGGATCTTTAGGAAGGGGAAAGCTTTGTGGATAAAATTTGAGCTTTGCTTAACAGGCTGAGAGATTGAGCCAAGCCTGGAAACTTGAATGTGCCCTCATACTTTATTTTACTTTTTTCTGATCTCCTGGCCTGTGAGTTGAGATCAAGAATCCAAAGAAAAAACCCAACAGACTGACCTAAAATGGACATGCAGAGATCTGTGCCAACCTTGCTGTGAAAGCTGTGATATGAGTATTGTACCTATGGCTGAGGCACAGCAGAATGATGTTACTATTTGCATAATTTACAAACTAAAGAAATGCCCTCCTCTAGCTTGGATAATGATAGGAGAGCAGCTCCACCTCTGCTCTACAGCATTAAATATTGGCCTTTCATAAAGTACTAATTGTGATGTTCTTTCCTGCACACAGATTTGCAGGTCTGGGGTAGAATCATTAAATCAGGAGGTTTTCTCTTCCTCCTGGGATGCCTGCAAGGTGGGGAGCCTTGAAGGTCTTTCAGTGCTGCCCGTGTTTTCACTGCTTACTGCTTGCATGTTTTTATTCTCCTTAGGGCAGAAAAAAAAATCTTCCTATAAGCAACATTTTAAAGCACCAGTAAGGATTATGGTCTCATCGTCTCAAAATGATATTTTCATGTATTACGGTACCACTGATGAGTATTATGTTGAGTATTGCTTAAAACTACTCTTAATTAAACACCCTTTCTATTCTGTATTTACTGTAGTCCCTCAAATTTAACCAGCAGGACTTGACAATGGTAAGGACAGTTGCTGCTACTTCTGATTTGCTTGTTTTTTTATTATTATCTTGCAAAAGATAGGATTGTGTGAAGATGATAAAGCTGTTTTTTTCCAGCGATGGCAGTGGGACTGTGATGTGAAATTACTGCTTTCTTGAGTAGCTCTGAAAGTCACTTTTGGTTTAAATTGATTTCTTACTCACGATGGTGTTACCAAGTTCAACCCCCAGCATCCACTGAAGGGGTTTTTCTGAAGGAACTGTGCTTGCCTGCCTTTGGTTGTGTCAGCATTTCCAGGGGAAGGTGATGCTGCACTGAAACCTTGAGACAGTTGGAACTTTACTGAGACACAGGCACTGAAGGGTTTCCAGAAGGTGAAACTTTGCTTTGTTTCATTAACACAGGGGACAAGAGCAGGAAATCACAGAGAAGTAAGGAGAGATTTCAATGAGAGAGAAGTTGGTGGTGTTGTAATTCTAGTAATGTTAATTAATGCAGTTGAAATATTTTAGAGCTAGAATTCAAGTTTCGTATTAAAAAAAAAAAAAAGATGGTGAACAACATCCTGGAAAAGAGGGGATAAGGAATAATTATCTTGTTGTTATCCTCGGAAGGCAGAAAGCAAATATCAGTAGTAAATACTAATTCTCTCTATTTGGTGATGGAATAGGAAAACCATTCATCCCAGGTGAGAAAAGGAAGTGAAATCATCCTGCAGAGAGGGACAGGGGTTTGTGGGGTGCTTGTGCTTCATCTCAGCCGTGGCTGCAATAACGGGAGCCTTCAGTCTGGCCCTGATTTCCACCAGGGTGGGAGAGTCACGGGCAGGGGACAGCGAGGAGAAAGCTTTTGCTGTCTCAGATGTGTTGTTTCAAGGCTTCATCCCAGATGGAGTCTCTGTTCCTGAGGTGGAATATTCCTCAGAAGTTTTGCGGCGAGCGTGGATTAATGAGCACGACAGCTCAGCCAAGTGCGTGCCCCCAGGAGGAGGGGGGAAGTGGTGCTTGCATATGTTGTGAAAAACATATGCAACTAAATTTAGCTCCTACTAGCAGATTCTACTTATTTTGAGCATTGTGGGATACTTCCAACCTTGGATGAAAAAGGGCATGGGAAGATTTTTTTTTTTAAAATTTCTATTTGGGCTCTTGCATCCCTTTCTCCTTTTTCCCTCCCCCAAGGAAAAAAAAGCCTCTGAACAGAAGAGAAATTATTTCTCTGCCTACACTTGTATCTTAGTAGTCTGATTTTAGCACTGTGTCGTCATGCTGCAAGATTAATTGGCATATGCTGGTTTTTGTTTTTAGCCTTCTCCAGTTTTGTACAGTAGCTAATGCTTCTCCCACAAATCTCAGATTTAACTGTGAAGGCTTAGCTTATTATCCAAAACAATTTCTTCCCTGTTCTTTTGAAATGCAGGAACATTCAAAACAGCTGCTCATTGTGGGTAATATATATTTTGCTGTTTGTAATTGGTTTTTTTTATTAATACTGATGGATAAAAGCAGCACTGGATGGCTTAAAATTTATCTGCTAGTACTTTGGAACTGCTATTAACCCTTTTTTGGGGGTGTGCTGAGCTGGGAGGGCTCTGAGTGCAGTTCACAGAAATATGGTGTCAAATTGACCTCTTTCTACTTTATGAAAGTTCTACTTTCATAAATTATATTTTCCTCCCTGTCTCTTATTGGGGAAGTTGAACACTAGCATTGGATATATCATGAACCTTGCTTTGATCTGGTTGGAAAACCATTGATTGCTTTCCCCTTTGAGGAGAAAAAAAAATCCCCACTGATATTATAATTGCATGTCTCATCAGTAGCTGAAAGGAAAAGTACTTGTACCCTATATTCCAAAGTATATAATTTCTTCTCACAAAAGATACTTCCTCTCCCTGCAGATCATGCTTTGCATGTGGTATGCTACTGCCTTTCTGTCTCAAGCTAAACAAATACTAGTTAGTTGAAATAGATTTTAAGGATTCTAATTGTTTATAATCTTCTTATGGAGTCAGTGACTATAATATATTCAAATTCAGGGATTGTACCTTGGATTTCCAAGCAGTAAAACAAGGTTGTTCACTCGCTGCTCTGAGCTTTAGGAGATATTCAGAGAATTCCCTTTTAACACTGCACTTCATAAAGCTGTTGATATTTCTTCCTTGACAGCAGGTACCCTTTGGTGTTGAATCCAAAGATTTTTGGCATCCAGAGGCAAAAGGGTTTATAAGACAATTCTAAGAAGGTCAGTTATGAACGCTGAGTTGCTGTTTTTAGAGGTGACTCTCTCAGCTGCTTTTAAAGCTCCTCCTTTGTCTTTGGAGGACCTCATTTTACAACAGAACTGCTGAAGGTTGAGTCAAGTTTGTTCAGAGCTGTTTCCCCTGGAAACATATTGGCAAGCATGATTTAGCACTGCTTGTCTTAATCCTGTACATTCCTGGCTGTGGCAGGGCTGCACATTCTCTAAGCTTTCTTCCATGCTGTACTTTGAGCATTTAAAGTGTGTGAAACCAAAGGCATTAAAAAGATGATCTGAAAAATGAGCTTTTTCCCTTTTTCTTTATTGTAGATGTAAACATCAAAAGTCTCAAAAAGGTGCTGTTACACAATATGAAATTATAGTTTTTGAAGTAGCTTAAGAATCAGTCTGAAATGTGGGAAATGTATGAAGTGACAGAACTCTTTTCAGCACCACTGGATCCCAGAAGTGTTTGGGGCAGTTCCTGCCAACAGTCCAGAGTACATAAAATGAGTATGCAGATAAACTTGGTCCAATTACTTTTTCATTTAGGTAAAAGACCTCTTCATAACTACTCTTCTCTCATAAGGACAAGCTTCTGGACGAGTTCACAAACTTACAAAAGAATGATTATTCAGTAGGTCTGGGGAGATGAAGAGGACACTTGTATTTTAAAACCGTCACCAAAAGCAGTTTGCCTTCAGGCAGACCTGCTGGCAGGAGGCACTCAAATGGTTCTGACTTCTGTCAATGTAAAAATGAGTAGAATAGGTTTGTGGAGGGCCTAATTATTGCTTTTAAAACAAGAGAATTGTATCTGGGTTCTGACTCTAGAAGAAGGCCTGGATTTCATTGGGGTTAGGCCTGGTCCACAGTGGATGTGAATTTGCCTTCAGCTCAATCCATTTCCTTCAGGAAGCTGGACCATGTACCTCAATTTAGAGAAAATTTCCTCCACTAGAATTCTGCAGAAATCTGAAACGAATTCATCTGGGAATTCTCCATCACAGAGCTGGATCCTTTGGGAGATCCTGGAGTGGAAGTGTGTTAGCACTCTGTTGTATTTTGTGGTATTTGCACCAGCATTTATGGGACTCCCATAATATTGTGACATCTTGTCTCAATAGCTCTGAAGAAACAGGGAATCACTCTTGTCTACAAAGATAAAATGAGTCACTCAGTCACTGAAAAATTGGGAGATCCTGTGGAGCAGGGCAGAGTCCTTGTGCTGCAGCACCGAGGGGGGACACAGCAACGTGAGCAGCACAACACAGGCCAGCTGCATTCACAGTCCTATTTTGGCTGTGTTTTAGTCCATAATCTTGTTTTCTTCCTCATCAAATTAAAAAAGAAAATCAATAAAATTATTATTGTATTATCCAAAAGTCTGAGTTGGTGAAAGGAAATATTCTGAACAGCGTTCTCTTCCTGAGATAGAATCTGTAATTTTATCATTGGGATGAAGTGAGCAGAGGGAGAGTGGCTGTTCCTAACTCATCCAAAATGTTCTTGAAGGCGGTTGGTTTTGATTATTTGTTTCTCTTAATTATCAACGTTTTATTAAATGGATAAAAGTAAAAAATAGCTCTATTGTTACTTACTTCTTTCATGGAAAAACATCCTGATTGAGTACCACCCCCTTCCTCATTTCTTCCTTATGGCAGTGCTGGCTTTGGGAAAGCAGGGCCAGGGAAGGAAGCAGGGAGCCCAAATTGCTGGGGAACGAGCACTGACAATAGAATCTGGGTAAAATCCAGTTCCTAATGTTACCCAGTGTTCCCCCTCCCACCAAACACTGCAGTCCAGAATGAAACTCTCACATCTTCCCTGCTTGCAGCTGTTGCTCAAATGTCAAAACATTCTCCAAAGGATGTTTTGTTATAGAAAATGTGGGTTTCTGCCCATGAAAAATTGATTTTAAAGTTTCAGTAAATAGATTTTTCTGAGAGTTATTTCCATTTTTTTTTTAGCTGTTTTCCTTGGTATTTCAGACCACCTTAGTTTGGGAAGAAGGAAGACTTGAGAGGTCTCTTAAGGGTAGGGACCCCTTTGTTGCAGAAGTTGTGTGATTGAGCTGATCAGGAAGGAGCTCCTGGTCTGTGAGCAGAATCTTGAGCAGGTATTGGAGCAGGGTAATGAGCTCTTCAGCACCATCCTCAGCCACTTGCTCTGGTCTTTTGGTCTTGGCCACTTCAAAATGCACTGTCTTGTTCCAAGGGAGGAGTAAAACATTCTATTCAGTATCCCCAGCTGGATTTGGAACCTAGAGGTCCCAGACATCACACTGATGCATTTTGGATTATTACTGTTATAGGCAAGTTTGTCTATTATTGTAAGTGTATGTAGATTAGAGTGAAAATAGACTCAGTGTCTGAAAATCTCTGTAAAACCCTATTTTTTATATGGGGAGACTTTCCTGAAGGGAAGCATCATTATTAATTTAAAACCAAAGGAATACACTAAAAAGTTACATTATGGAGTGTCAGGGATGGCAACATTAGTTTTCTTCTCTGTAAGTACAGATAAGTAAATGCAGTTGTATTTCTGTTTTATTGTTGCTTTCAGTTGTCCTATTGCAATGTCAATATTATGTGTATAAGGTGAAAGCATAAATGCTACTCCAAATATTAAACACTGTAATAAATCATATTTGCTTTATGGAAGCAGGGAGCCCAAATTGCTGGGGAACGAGCACTGACAATAGAATCTGTGGGAGATTCAAGTGGGAGATCCATTTAATCCCTACAAAGAGAGAAAGGATCATTGTTTTAAAACAGTTTTGTGCATCGGCAGTAGCTTCCAGTTGAGATTAGCAGTCCTAGGAGAGTTTGGATTGAAAGGGAACCTAAAGTTGATCTCATTCCACCCCCCTGCTTTGGGCAGGGACACCTTCCACTGTCCCAGGCTGCTCCAAGCTCCCAACCTGGCCTTGGGCACTGCCAGGGATCCAGGGGCAGCCACAGCTGCTCTGGGCACCCTGTGCCAGGGCCTCCCCACCCTCCCAGGGAACAATTCCTTCCCAATATCCCATCCAGCCCTGCCCTCTGGCAGTGGGAGCCATCCCCTGTGTCCTGCCCCTCCGTCCCTTGCCTCAAGTCCCTCTCCAGCTCTCCTGGAGCCCCTTTAGGCCCTGGAAGGGGTTCTGAGCTCTTCCTGGAATCTTCTCTTCTCCAGGTGAGCTCCAAGCCTGGTTGCAGCTCCTTGGGCATCTCTGTGGACCTTCTATGGACCCACTCCCAGAGCTCCATGCTCTGCTTTTCTTTGGAGCCCCAGAGCTGGGCACAGTGCTCCAGGTGGGGTCTCACTGACACCAATTACCCCGAAAATAACTGATTATTCTGATACTTCATGCTTGCCAGAACCAGGACTAATCTTTTCAAATCCCCGTTCCACCGAACTGTTTTGTGTCGTGGTGGTTTTATATTCCACTTGACATCCCTTCCCTCATGGAAAAGCTGTTAGAGGCTGAAGTAAAGAGTTTGGGATGGAGGTGGATTAAGTTTTCCCTCCAATAATGACTCAGTGTGTTTCCCTGTGCTCCTGGTTGGGTGGTGCATGAGAGGAGGCTGAGGAGCAGTGAGACCACGTTTAGTCTCTGCTTGGAGGAGCTTCTGTGAAGCCTGGTTTGTGCAAACTGCACGGTGTGGAAACACTCTGCTACCCTGAACCTGGAAAATAATCAGTTTTTGGAGTGAGTGAGTAGCTGAGCTATTTCCATGGTGGCTGCAGGTACAGCATTGATTCCTCCTGCAAAAACCTAATCAATAGTGTTAGTGAAAGTAATTAATTTGGCTCTGAAACGACTTTGTTTCTTTCAGCAGCAAGGGATAATTATTGGAATTTGCAGGAACACTTACCTTCCCCAGACCCTGCTGAAGAATTTGAGTTTGTAATTTTTATTTCAGAAAAGAAGGTATTTTGACGTGGCTCTGTTGTGTGGGTGGGCAGCAACATCAAAGCCAGGGACCCAGGGCTTCTGTGCTGAGACGTCAGTAGGTCAGTGACAGCACAGTTCTCTTAATCTTTTAATCATGAGGTAGCTAAGAATGAGAATTTAATGTTTTTATTACTCAGAATGCAGAACAGCGTCGCCTTGTCAAGAGCATTAACTTGCAGTGCTGGCAGCCCTTTGAGAAGTTTTTATGTATTGACAGAACTTTCTCTGGTCTGGGCTCCAACACTCACCTGCCTTGCAGTTGTAGCTGGGAGGCTCATCTGGCAGCTTCAGGTTGGGTACACAAAATGCACAGCATGTGATCTGTGAGCATCAGTGAAAAATTCTGTCGGCTCCAGGTCACGTAAGAGTTCTGCAATAGATGCAGAGGAAGAATCCAGCTGGCCAGAATTGCACAACAAATTCATTCTTTTAATGGTTTCTAATTTGGTGGCAGGAATGGTGGAGACTTGTGACAAAACATTTTTTTGGCTGAGAAATTCAAATTCATTGTGGTCCCAAGTGTTTGTGGAAAATGTACCCTTTTGAAGCAGGAATAAAGCAGACCTTTGGAAACTGCTTGTTTCCTGCTGGCTCAGCTTGGCTTGGCAGTGGCACACAGAGCCTCCATGGCATTGCTGTGATCCCAGCCTGGGAGCTGTGGTTGGACGTGTCAGGACAGGGCTCCCTGGTTCCCCACAGGACCTCCCAGAGCCTGAGCCTCCTCTGCTTTCACCCTGCCATTCTTGATCCTTTTGAAAAGCCAGGAGTGTCCAGAAGCCACTGGTGACTCTTAGAAACAAAGCCTTGATTGTCATATATTTCAAAAACTTTTTTCATTTCCTCTCCTATGGGAAGCTTTGCAGTATCAGTCTTCTGTTTTTCAGAATTTCTTGTAAAAAAATTTTTTTTTTGTTCCTTCTTTTGCAAATCCTGTCAATAAATGAGGGAGGGGAGTGACAACAGTTGTGCTTTTGGGGCTGACTTAGCTGAATTATTTTAATTTTTTGTCTCTACACGTGTTGTTCAGCCACATGTACAGCTTTGTTTTGGGTGGCTGGAGCAGGAGTGACCTGTGAGGCCACACAAGGCAGTGTGCAGGTGACAGCTCCATTCTTGGCCCTGAATCACAATAATTTCACCTTACTACGTGCAGAGTGTGTGACTGAAGTGCATAAAAGCAGCATTCATCCCAGTTATTCAGAATTCATTGTTTTGCAGGGGGCTTAGCTCCATGGAAAGGTTCTAAAGCTGGAATCATATGGGCTAGAGCTATGTCCCTTGCCAGTGACATTTTACCACACACAAATTTCCTTCAGAGAACCCAAACCCATTGGTGTTTGTGCAGAAGCACCCTTTTATCCTGGAGAGTGACGTGTTCCTGGAAATTTTTGGGTAAGTTTTCCAAACACTCACCTGCTCAGGGCGTCCAGCACCTTCTGCTACTTCAACCTGATAAAACACTGTCAGTGTAACAAAACGAGTGTCACTGCTCTGAATGTTTGATGTTGTCAGGGGAAAAGTCCCAGCTGGAAGGTGCTCCTTTAATGGGTTTGTTTGGGCTTTTTTTAAATAAAGAGACAGGCAAGGGTGAATGTGACCTGCTTCGAGTAAAGCAAGAAGCTGAGAGATTTTAGAAAAAATTTTATTGTTACGTGAACATTTTTAATTTTCTAAACTTTCCAGTGCTTTAGACATCAGGATTTCCAAGGGTTTTTTTAGCACTTGAATTGGTATTTTTACCAGGTGTAGAGGTTAATTTACGTGAAAATATTGTACAGTCTTATTTCTTTCAGATTTTTGCATAGGGAAACAGGCATGGGAAGGTGTCAGACTGCAGGTACCAAATACCAAATGTGCCTGACTGTAGAACTCAGATAATGAACCTTTATCTTGAGTGCAATTATTGTTGATATTGTTGAACAGAAATTTTAAAATATCCCAAGGTATGTAAAGGTAAAGAGAGTTGAATATTTAGGATTTAATTGCTTTTTCTAAATTCTGTACTGTTTTCAGCCTGTTACTTTCCTTCATTATTAAATGTTCCAGCAGTTATAATTCTGTTTGTGGCTGTTTCTTTCAATGTTTTACTATATTTCTTTTTTCAATTTTGCTTTGGCTAATGAGACTTTACCAGCTTCTTCACAGGGATCATAGAAGTGCTTGAATATTAGACTTGGTTATGCGTTTTGAAAGAGTGGAGTCTGATGGAGGAAAAATTAATGTGAGTGTGCTGAACATACTTCAGTGCTGCTTGATTTGGAAATACCTTTCCTAGTGAATCAGCCTTTTTGTTGCTTTTGTTTGGGTTCATTTTTTTTTGTTGTTGTTGCTTGCTGTTGTTAAAAACCACTGTGACTTCAGTTAAGTCAGTTTGAGAACAGTTTTAAAAGCAATTCTGTATAATTTTTCGTTTCCACCTTTATAATTGAAACGTGTTATGCATCTGTACTACAGATGTGACATTGAGGTTTTAACCCAGGGAGGAAACCAGCAGAGATGATAAATCTTTGAAGAGCTCTCACGGAACAGGTGGTTTCTCCAGGACCTCTCTCTTAGAACTGCTTTTGCCTCTCTGGTGTAGGGCACCTCTGTATTAGCAGGCAGGTTTGAAATTTCACAGATATCTGCAGCTTCCAAACGTCTTGTAAGAAAAGCAATAATTATTATGATTATAATAAGAGGAAACATGAAAGGCTTTTTCCTTTGAAGTGTGTAACGCTTTCTATCCGATCTGATACCCTGCATCAGTGGAACGGTTGTACTCATTTAGAAAATGTCTTCATTGAGCTAGCTCTTTGGAGTTTAATAATACTTCAAGGTGGATCTGATCTGTCAGCCTCAGCCCCTGTGCCCTGCTATTTCACAGACATCTCAAGGAACTGTGAGAAGGAGTTGAGAGCCTTGAATGCTATTGGCCTTTTAAAACAGTGTAACAGAGCTTTCCTTTTCCTTTAGCACCATTTAATTTCTTTGCTTGTACTATTTGCAGACCATATCGACTTAAACCCCAAACCAAATGAGGCAAGCCCATTGCTTTTTCTGGCAAAATGAACCTTCAGCAGAAGTTGAAACTGAATTTGTTGTTGGTGCTGAGGAGGGTGGATGCAGATTGAAAAAAGTCAAGCCTTTGACTTCCTGCATGTCACTGTTGAAATCTCACAGGAAAAATGCAGTTTTTCTAAGCCAGCAACAGCTTTATTTGTAGAGCCTGTGCTGTTGGAATGTTTGTGAAGTCAGACCAGGAGCTGGGTTCTGCATCTTTTTCAGTGTGATAACGAAAAGTTTAATTGATACTTTATTAAAATCTTAGCTGCTAAACCCCTTCGAAAAAATGCTGCTGGTCTAAAACGTTTCCCGAATCATCTGCAGGCTTTGAGAAACACTTAAATTTTCCTTGTTGTAAGACCTAAGGTGGGAAACTTAAGTGTCTGTTCTTCCTTCTGTCAGACACTGAAGGATGAAAGCAAAAAAAAACAAAAAAAAAACAAAAAAAAACAAAAACAAAAACAAAAAAACCCCCATCAATTTTAGTTTTGTGCTGTCCTATTCCAGTTTCTCTGCGGCATCAGCAAACATTTACAGCCACGTGCAGAAATTGAAGGCAACCCCTGGGTAGTTCTCCAGGTTGTCCCAGGTCTGGCTCACGCTCCACCCCTTGCTCTGCAGCACCAGTCTTGGCTCTTGCTCGTGCAGATGCTGGCAGCTCCTTTGGAAGAAGGATGGATTGCGTGTGTGAAAGGCACAGCCCAACTTTTTGACTTGCCTCATTGAAACTAAAAAAAAAAAAAATAAAATGAGTGGGGTCAGAAGGGCCTGTCTGTCATTTGTTGTTCCAAGTCGTCATGGCAAAATTCAAACTGAAAAATCCTTGGCCACCCCAACAGCTTGGTGGCTGTGCACAGCTGGGGTGGTTATTGCTGGATGGTGACAGCAGTTTAGTAGCTGATTTTTTGGCTGCTGAGAGATTTGGCTCACGTTCCTGTGCTGCTTCATTCTGCTTTGGAAGTCAATTATCCCAACTGTCACACAGCTGGAGAGGGGCCGGGGCCCTTGGAATCAGCCCTGCCTGAAGTAATTTAGCTCAGGTGAACCTTAAACCCCGTGGCTTGGAGAGGACAGGGAGCACTGGTTTTATTCTGAGTGGGGATGCAATGATTTAGCAATCCATGTCAGAAACAAAGCAAAGGCTTTTCCCAGGCAGTGGGGAAAAATTATGAAAGGCTGCAAGTTCACCTCCCCCTGCTCCTTTGCTGTCCCTGTCCTGCTCAGGAGGTTTCTTTGCCAAAGCCATTTACTGCCTGGCATTCCTTCTCCAAATGTTGTTCTGATGGTCCTTGTGAATGACAAGGGTCTCATGTCTCATGGACCCTTTTGGAAGCCTAACTGATGTAAAAGCAAATCTGAACCAGAGTGAAATCCACTCCAACAGTGTCTCTTCACTCCATCTATTGTATCAATGCACTGTTTCCTCACAAGACATTTTTATTTAGCTTACAACTAAGTTTAATGTTTTCCCTCAGAGAGAAGGGGATTGGTTGTTCCATCTGAGTAATCCCACAGCATTGCCATTTCATTTTCCTAGCAGTTGTGTAACAGCCAAGGTATTGTGACATTTATAATCATCATGAATTCAGATCTGCTTTAGGGCACTGGGATCTTTTTTCTCCCCCTGAGTAAAGCAAGGTAGTTTTTTTCTTCACTACATTTCCCTCGATTTTTGGAAGAGAGGCAAGATTAATGTTTGAGAAACAGCAGTCATTTTTTCAGCAGAAAGCACTGTTTGAAAAATATGGTTACTGTTTGAAACAGGTTACAGCAATGAGTTATCTTCTTATTCATGGATCAGAAACAGTTCTCCCCCAGATTGTACTTTTTGATGGAGAAGATCATCTAAGGCCTTGTGATGTTCAGCACAGCACATCTTCATCCAACAAATGAGGTATCTCTTGCTGCTGTCAAATTATTTTGGCTGATCAAACCTCCCTGGGCCTTGGAGCTGTGTGAGAGTTGCTGCAGTGAGAGGGATGTTGCTTATGGAGAGGAAGCTGCTGTCAAACTTGGAAGAGAAAGGATTCTGGCAGGATAATAGGACCATGAAGTTCAGGAATGGTGGTGCTGGAGAAACAGAAGGGGAATTTTCAAAAATTTCATTTTGGCCTTTACCACCAGAAAAGTGTGAAGGAAAAAAAAAAAATTGCTTTCCACCCACCAAAGAGTGGCATCCTGGTAGCAGAGAGTTTGTCAGCACAGTGAGGAAGTGTTCATGCAATCCTACTGAACAGTGAGCTTGGCATGGCAAGAAATGCCAAAAACGTGATGCTGGCCCTACACAGCCAGCACAGGGTGGTAGCACTGAAGTCATCCCAAGCAGATGTTTCTCTAGATATGCTTGCATTTTTGTTCTGGAATTAACTCATTCCTGAAAGTTAGAGGTAAATAAAAGTAGCTATCCTGTTATTTATATGGAGAAGGGGTTAATATTTATAATTTATAATTTATATTACATATAAATTACATATTTATATGTAATTTGTAACCAAACTTTTAAGCCGGATTTTTTTGGCGTTTCCATTGCTTTTTTTTTTTTTTTTTTAATGGCAGTATGATGGGCTAATCAGTTTATGTGCTCCTGAAAGGGTTTCTAGTTAGAGTCACTAAAAGTAGTTTGTTTTGGTTTTAATTTTAAAATTATTTCAGGGGCATTAAAGGGTTTGAGGCAAAAACATGAATTATTTCCTCAGTCATATATTTCTCAAGTTCAATTATGTTCTCTCATCATAGATTTTGTTCAGCCCAGGTCTGGCTAGAGACTGGAACATACTAGTCATTGGATAATAAAGCCACTTTCTTTAGCTGAATTCTCAACAGAATAAGATGTTTATGACCTGAATTCCTATTTCTCTCATTTAAAAAAAAATGAGAGAACTATTCAGTCCTTTCCTTTCTCCATTCTACCACCCCCTTTCTTCTCCTTTCTTCTGAGTAGGATTTTGCCAGAGCACCATCAGAGCTGTGGCAGATTCATCTTGGTGGGGTTGAAGTTGAATTTCAAATGCATGAATCAGATACCTAACCCCAGGAATGTGCTCCAGGATGATGCCAGGAGAATATTTATATCTCTATTTATCAAAGCTACTTGTGCGAGTGTTGGTCAGCAATACAGAGATTTCAGCTCCTTTTATCTTAGGTTTGATGCCAAACTAGCAGTCGAAAATGTTCCCGCTCCTCTCCCCTTTCTTTCTTTTTTCACTTCATGGAAAATGTTGGCCACAGTGAAGCTGTCACCCCACAGGCTGTACCTGCAGCATGGGGCTCTGCAGCAACAGCAGCTCTCTATTATTAGACAATAATTCAAGTGAAGTTATAACTGTGGGTCATTTCCATACATTAGATATATTTAAAAGCATATGCTTATTTAATTAGCATAATTAATACTTATACAAAATTCTCCTTTTCTGAGCTCAAGTGTGTTGAATGTTAATGGAGCTGCATTTGCAGGGTGCTGAGGGAGATGAGAGCTGGGGCCTGCTTGCTTTGATTTGTTGTGGAGCAAAACCCTCCAGCAAAAGCCTTTGACTTCCTGCGTGTCACTGTTGAAATCTTGCAGGAAAAATGCAGTTTTCCTAAGCCAGCAACAGCTTTATTTGTAGAGCCTGTGCTGTTGGAATGTTTGTGAAGTCAGACCAGGAGCTGGGTTCTGCATCTTTTTCAGTGTGATAACGAAAAGTTTAATTGATACTTTATTAAAATCTTAGCTGCTAAACCCCTTCGAAAAAATGCTGCTGGTCTAAAACGTTTCCCGAATCATCTGCAGGCTTTGAGAAACACTTAAATTTTCCTTGTTTTAAGACCTAAGGTGGGAAACTGGCAGTTGGCTTTTAAATTGTTGTTGTATAGTACACTCCTAGTGAGGCAGGGGGTTGTTTTGTATTTTAAAAGATGATTGTGATTCTTTAAAAAACACAAAAAAAGTGGGTTTTTTTTTTCTTCATTAGATCACAGAAAGTCTCCCAAGATAATTTTGGTATAATCTCTTAAGTAGTTGGTGTGTTCTCAATTAGTGTGTAAGTAACACAGCTAACAAGTTACCATACCAGCAGAATTTGAAAAGGATGTTAAATGGCATTAGACCAAAGTATTTACCCTCTTTCCTCAGGAGTCTTTTATAAAATAAAAAATGAACAGTGTAAGTACTGCATGTCACTGGTAGGCAAAGCAGTAAATTCCACTTTGCCTAAAAATACTGCTTTGTGATCTGCAGATGTCCATCAGAGATCTCTTTGGTAAAAAAGCTCCTTAGTGAGACATGGAAGAACGTAGAGGGAAGCAGAAGAACCAGTTTTGGTTTTTATTTGTAAGATACAGCTCCACTGGATTATACCCTCTGTCAGGTGGATGGCATGAAAAGCATCATTGCAGGAGTTCTCTGCACTGTCTCTCATGTATCAGCCTTGCTTCAATAAGAACAATGTCATTTATCTTCCAGATAAATGGGAGATAACAAAGCACTGAACAAAGCTGTGAGAGCTGCAATAGCAGGGGCTGAAGGCAAGAGTTGAGGCCTTGCTCCTTTTATATGATAAATTAGTCTGAGGAACATTTCCCTCGGGTGTGGAGGGTTTCACAAATCCTTATAAAAAATGTGCCTCTTCCTAGGAAGTTCCTCAGATCTGGGAAGGGGCTCCAGATACAGACACTTGTGCATTTTCCTGGTGGATCTTGTCTCTTGAAGTATCCTAATTCATGTCCACAGGGAGTCTGTGTCCTTAAAACAGGACTTGGGCTGCTGCTGGGGAGCAGAGACCTAGAAATGAGGTAAAACCTGGCTCAGGTTTTGTGCCTTGCCCAGTGGGATTTAGTTCCTTTTTGGATCCAGCCTCCAGCTCTTTCTTTTCAAGGCTTTAATGACTTTTCCCTTGGGACTGTGAGGGTTAGGAGGAGAAGGGTTAACTTGCTGAGGAGATATTACAGACACATGCCCTAAATGTAGGTGCTATTATGAGAGTAAGGCTGAGCTGTGATGAATTAGGTAATTCCCTCTCACATGAGGAGAGGAATGAATTCTTAATAGCTGAGAACTGGAAGGCAACCTTATTTAACAAGCAGGGGGGAAGCAGGCTCCCAAAAAGGCCCTGTCAGAGTCCCTGGCTTGTCACACTGTTTTCTGGAGGTGGGAAGCAGGTGAGAGTCTGATTGAGAAGCTTTTTATGAACTTAATCACAGCTGAGAACGTTGAATCGTGGCATTCCATCTTCCTCATGACTCTGGCTCTCTCACTTCAGCTTACTTTTGAAGACAAACCATTATTGATCCACCAGAATCCCTGTCAGGCATTATTTCATGTCCTCCCTTCATAAGGAGCTGCTCACAGGGAGATTGTTCTGCACTGGTTTATAAACCCCTGCAGATCACATGGACCTGCACATCTCTCCTGCTCTTTCAGCAGTGGGGAAGGTGGAGCTGGATGTGGGATAAATCCTTAACTGATGTATTTCTCATCAGGAAAGTCATCTGCAAGGAAAAGTTGCTCCCTTTGTAAATGTTGATGTGCTGTTATTGGAATGGGCCCTGGGAAGTAATACAGATGTGGTAGAAGTGCTGGAGGGGACAGGGCAGGAAAAGCTTTTAAAAGCTGACTAGGAGCCTTGTTTTTGGATTATTTGGTGTGACAAGCAAACCTTTTGGCCATTTTTTTAGGAAGAATGAGTCTCAGAAGAATGGCAAGTAAGAGTCAGGAAATATCTTGTGCAGTTCTCTGTTTGCCCTCTATTTCAGCCCTTGAAAACTTCAAGTTTATTTTTATCCCTACCTGGGACTCCTTATGAAAAGCTGGTGACTTCTGCCTACTGGGGCCTTGCTCTTGTATTCCTTCTTTGGAAAGCTCTGGAGCCTCTGTAGGAAAAGCATCTTCTTTGTCTTCTGCATGGTTTGTACATTTTTAGGTGCTGACACAGTATAATTAAAATTGAAGGTAGGGAAGGCATTTAGAAACAGCAATTACTGGTATGTCAGTAACAAAATTAGTGGGAAGTGAGTGTGAAAAGATAAATCATTCTCCTGTGAGCAGCTTTGGTAGATATCTATGCCTATGGGCTTAAAATGTTTGAGCTGCAGGACCACAGATGTACCTGTAGCTGCCACTAGTGATAAAAAGCCTCTGAATCTCAGTGAGGGAATTAGCTGACCTTTCCATTGCATATTAAATACTCATGAATTAATTGATCACACATTGATATGCTGGTGCTTATCATGCAAGCCCAGTGTGGGTGGTTGCATCACAAGAGGCGTGGGCCATGAAAGCAGCATCTGTGAAGGTTTGCTCTGGGCTCCCAGCACAAGAACCCTTCAGCTCTGCTGAATATGAATGAGCCTCACTGGCTTGTTAGCCTTAAGCCTGCAGGGCTGCTTGAGCAGTTTTGGCAGAACTTGGTTTTCCAGGATCAAAGAAACCTGAGCCAAAGCTTAGCTCTGCTCTGGATGCTGGTCCTGCAGCGCTGCAAAAGAAAACAAATAATACTCAGTTTGCTTTCAGGCTCTGTAAACCTGCCTGTTGTAGCTGAGTTTCAAAATCAGTTTATAGTCAAGTGGTGTAGAAAAATAAGCTAAGGGGTTTTTTTGCCTTTTGTCATTGTTTGTTATTTTTTTTTAAAGGAAGATGTTGTACACTGTCTACTTGGTTTTCTTTCTTCCTTTTATTTGTTTGGTTTAAGTGGAGCTGCTTGGATCTCTGTCAGTTGTGTTAAGATAAGCATGCAGGTAGTTACTGTACCCTGATCATTCAGCTTTGCAACCAAATCTTCAGGACCCAAAAATTACCAATTTTATTTCAAAAAAGCTTCCAACTAATGTTAGTAAACTACATGCTTAAATGTACATTTGGGTTTAAAAGAGCTTTATAAAGACATAAAATGCTCTGCAAAAGCTATGTACTTCGAATTTTGAAGTCAATACAAGACTGCCACAATATTCCCACTGCAGAGAGAGTCAAGCCCGTGTGCCTTGGGAGAAACTCTCCAGGCAGGTGGAGCAGCATTCAGAGAAACAAGAGCTGCAAACACATTCCAGTCCAAATTCTGGTTGTGTGAAATCAAACTGTACACTGAAGAGGCTTCAAACCCTGAGAAAAATCCGATCAGCATAATAAAATCTCGGGAGCTGCAGCTCATTTTGCCTCTTTCTGCTGTTGGAACCAGAGCTGACATGAACTTTGTTTGCACTGAATGATCCAAAGGGAAATATTGGATTCTGACCCTGCAATGAGTTTTGCATGGGCTCATTACCATTTAGACAGATGGGATACATTAGAGTTTCCATTTCTTGTTCCACTGAAGTAATAAATGGTAGCTTTTTTAATAGTTTATGTTCATGAAGCACTATGATTTTTATTACACTTCAGCGAGATTTGCAAGCTGCCATTGAAATGAAAACAAAAAAAAAAAAAAAAGGCAAGTGACTGTAAAAGCTGAAAGAAGATTTTAACAATATTCAGCCCAGATTATCTAAGATAATGTTTAATTTTGCCATTTCCCTTTCCCTGTTCAGCAACTTTTCCCAGGAGCTTGTGCTACTACTTTGTCTTTGGGCTGTGTGCAAACCACCCAGGCTTTGCGTGCTCCTCTGCATTTGAGGGCAGTGATACGAGCAAATGTTGGTATTCCAAAAGGAATTCTGCCATTTCAGGTGCTCTCCTCTTTCCTTTGTCTTCTTCACTACCTAATGAATTCCCTTGTGCAGCCCGTGGGATCCGTGGCAGGGTGAGTGACCTGCTGACTGCGTGGCGGCCGCTGTTGGTGGCGGTGCGGCGGAAAGGCTGATTGCTCCATTGTGGTGCTCAGCACTCCTGAGCAGGGGGCTGCAGGCACTCAGCAGAGCCTGCATCTCATCCAGACCTCCCCACGGGCACATCAGCCCTCCTTTGTTCCCTGGGTTTGATTTAAACCTCTCTGCTCTGCACTAAAGGTGCAGCAGGAACAATAACTCGAGCGAATCGGCTCGTAAAGCTGAAGAGTATTGATCTGTGTCCTATAGAATTAGAAATTACTGGCTTGGAGAACAGTTTGCTGCTCTGAGAATCCCTGCTTTGTCTTCGTGTACAGTGGTAAATTTATGTAATTTATCTTACCACGATAAATGACAGCTTCCTTCTACAACTCCCTGCCAGGAGGTTGCAGCCAGGTGGGGGTCGGTCTCTTCTCCCAAATAACAAGCAATAGAACAAGAGGCAACGGCCTCAGGTTGCACCAGGGGAGGTTTCCATTGGATATTAGGGAAGATTTCTTCACTGAAAGGATGGTCAGGCACTGCAACAGGCTGCCCAGGGTTGTGGTTGGATCACCCTGGGAGTTCAGAAGGATGTGGTGGCACCTGGGGACACGGGTCAGGGGTGAACATGGCAGTGCCACGTTAACGGGGGGATTCAAGAGACCTTGGGAGTCTCTTCCAACAATTCTGTGGGTCCTTTGGTTTCTTATCCCAAATCTCCATGTCTAGAAAAGTCAAGACTATTTATTTCTACACTCTCTCAGTGAACAGTGCCTGTCACAAATATCAGGTGTTGAGGAAGCTGTGCTGCCACGTGAGCGAGAGCTTTTGTATCCTGGTCCCCTGTCACAGCTCCTGTGTTCCACTGCGGGTTGGGTTTGATTGCATTTTATTTACCTTGGTTCTAAAAACACAACACACTGTAGTGAATGACAAAAAGCATCTCCAGGTGCTCCAGAAAAGCTCTCTGAGGAGGAAACATTTATTATTACATTACACAAATTAGTATGTGGACTGTAAGGAAGAAGTTTTCATTTAATAAAAAAGAAAAATAGAAGGAGTCCTTTTTTCCCTTCTAAGGGAAAATATCTGCTTCATACAGAGTATTCCTTTGCAACAAGATCCTGGTTGTAGGATATTACAATGAAATACACATTTTCCATTTGGCAGCAATGAGTATGGGTCACTTTGGAAATCCCTTAAAAGCTTTTTATTTTGCTAGCTTAAGGGGAATAGAAGTAAGTAAATGAAAAGATGAAGACCAAGCCTGCTGTAAAGCTTGTTACTGACTTGAAATGGTCATTTTGAGACAGTTGGAAATGGACTTACTTAAAAACCCCAAACAATCACCTTCTCCCCTGCTCATCCAAAAATTGGCCATTCTGTCCATTTATGAGTGAAGATCAATCTCAAGAAATGAAAGTGGAGTGTAGCAAGACAGAATGCCCACTATTAGGCTAAACATGTAAGCACCTAAAATGGGAGTAGAGAAATTTTAAGTGAAGTTAGTGCATCCTTGCTTTGAAATGTGGGACATTGTTATGTGTGACTCTGGTGGGAAATTTAATAAATTCTTTTGGCCTGTGGAAATAGGACTGGTGAAGAAATATGCCTTTGTGCCAGAATACCTGGGTCCTTGTTAGCCCTTTTGCTCCTTAAACTCATGTTGGAGATTTATCTGGAGGCAGGGACCTGGCTTGGACTTGATGATCTTGAAGGTCTCTTCCAACCTAGAAATTCTGTGAAGGGCCACGTGTCCTCAGTGGGAAATAATTAAACTGTCTTGTCAAATGTGTTGAGTCCAGTGGTTGAATGGGTCATGATTAGCTTGGTCCCCTATGGATGGAAAACTTTATGGTCCTTTATATGCTGGAAATAAATCCAGCCTTTTCAGAAGCATATATTAAGTGTGCCACTGTCAGTGTATCAAATAGTAAATATAATGTGCTATTCATATGAGAAATATTTGGGGGGATATGTTCTTTGGAGCCATTGGCACTTAATGCAATATAGGAAGTACTGTTTGGGAGTGCTAAGGGAACAAGTAATTATGAAAGTCTGCTAAGATTGAAAAGATTAAAAATTTTGTTGCTTTTTGGCATGGTAATTTGTACTTATGGTTTTCCCTTAAACAACTTGAGCAGTTTTGTGCTTTTCTGTTTGCAATTTGTTTATTTTATTTTATTTTTTTTTTTAGTTGTACCCCCAAACTAAACAGAGAAGCTGCCAGGAGACCTAACTGAGCTCTTCCAGTAGCTGAAAGAACTGACAAGAAAGATGGAGAGAGACTTTTTATATGGGATGGAGGGGCAGAACACAGGGAATGGATTCCCACTGCCAGAGGGCAGGGATGGGTGGGATATTGGGAAGGAATTTTTCCCTGTAAGGGTAGGCAGGCCCTGGCACAGAGTGGCCAGAAATGCTGTGGCTGCCCCTGGATCCCTGGAAGTGCCCAAGGCCAGGCTGGGTGGAGCTTGGAGCAGCCTGGGATAGTGGAAGATGTCCCTGCCCATGGCAGGAACTTGTTGGAACTTAGTGATTTTTAAGGTCCTTTTCCAAACCTTTCTGTGATTTCCAACCCAGATCTGCTGCTTGTCTGAACTTACTGTCTGAGGACAGATCATGGCTGTTGAATGCTGTTGCTCTTTGGCCTGGCTGTGGGAGCAGAATCCACCAGCAGCATCCTGCTCCTGGGCAGCTTTTATTTTGTGAGACCATTCCCAGCTAAGGATGATGCATAGAAATGTTTCCCAGTTCCCAGATGGAAATGATAAGGGAGTTACAGAAAAGTGTATGACTTTTGGTGGAAGTGAGGGAAGGCTGTGCATTGCAGAGGTGTCACGGCTGCCTGGAAAAGCAGCCCTGTTAGAGGCTGCAGAAATGGCTTTGCTGGGAGTGCTGGATGTGTCTGAGGAGTCATCTTCAGTTCAGGCAGTAAATCAAGCCAGCCTGCAAATCCAAACCAAAGCAAACCTTGCTTATGTTGCACATTACAGGGATTAGAGGCACCTGTGAGTTGGGAATTTCTCGGGGCTCGTTAACTGAGGGAATGGTGACAGCAGTGGGGAAAGGCCTTGAATTGTTGTCTGGAGGGATCCATGTGGGGATAACCTGGGATAATAATGATGCCATTACTTAGAAATAATAGGCAATGCCCAGTCATACCAACATAAGCAGCATCTGCAGGGGTTCTAGGCTGAGTTTTGGTCACAACTCTTGGTTCCAGTTTAATTTGCTTGCTGATGCATTTCTACCTTTGCCTGCAGTTGCTGGAAAATAGTTCTGATGGTTTGACAACTTGTATTTGTTGTCTCATTTCTCCACGTTGTGAAGACTAATGATGAAGTTTTATGTTGGTTTTCAGCTTCTTTAACTTGGCATGTGGGCGCTTGTTGTGTAAAGTTAAATATTTGCCATCAAGTGGAATTTGCAGTAATCTTAAAGCATTTTCATCATTTAATCATCACTGATAAATTTCTCTGAGCATCCTCTGAAAGCCTTTCTAAGATTCTGTGAACGCTGAAGCCTCTGAGGATCTGGATGTTGATGGTCTCAAATGAGGGCCAAAAATCCCTCAAAAATGGAATATGTCACTTACAATTCATTTATATCACATCTCACAATGTGATACATCTGCATTTATTCTGTGAATGACACATTTTACCAAAAAAGGTTATTCAAGGCCTCCAAATGACTTTATGAATAGCATTTTTGCATGTATTTGCATTTAATATCTCTAATCTCTGGTACAACAGAAATCACGTTATGTTTTCTGTAGTTGATGGCAGGGGTTTTATTCCCTTGGATCTCTCTTCCATTTTTCTCTTGTCAACATGCAAACTTTATCAGAACAAGAAGACAAATATATTACAGAGTTAGAATATTTAAAACAGGATTGTTTTATGCTTGTATTTCCTCAAGCACTTGTTCATGTGGTTGGAAATTATCTTGAACAGTGGTTTGTGGTGCTCTGTACCCTAAACTAGAGTTTTCTCTGCACAGAAAGACATTCACTAACCCCCAAATCTCTAATCCATAGCAAGGAGTACTAGTGTTGTTTCCTCTGCACTGAAAGACTGTCAGTAAAACCAAAAATCTCTAACCTATAATAAGGGAACTTAAAAAAAACCCAAAACAACAAGATGTTTTATAGAGGTAAAAAAAAAACCCTGCCAGAGGAAATTTAAGCTGAAATGTCTTCTAATGGTTGTGAAAATAGTGGTGACTGTTTATGAAAGTCTGCTAAGATTGAAAACACTACAAATTTAGTGGCTTTTTGCCGTGGCAATTTGTACTTACGGTTTTTCTCTTAAACAACTTGAGCAGTTTTGTGCTTTTCTGTTTGTGGTTTTTTTTTTCTTGTGTGTATTTTGGTTTTGTTTTTTTTTTTTTCCCCCTAATCCATAGGAAGGGCGCTTTTCTCTTAAACTGAGATGTTCTAGAGAGATAAAAACCCCTTGTCAGAGAAAATTTAAGTTGAAATACGTTCCAGTGGTTCTGAGAATAGCGGTGACTGATGAGATGAGGTGATTTTTGGGACACAAAGGTGGCATAATCATCTTCTGTGAATAAAGTTGTTTTTTCCCCCCATTTTTGCAGCACAGCAAACACCCCATCAGAGGTGGAAGCAGCACAGTTGTCCTACTTTTGGCTGCAGGGACACCTCCAGAGAGCAGGACGTGTTTTGAGGGCAGCCAGGGGGGGAGCTGGGGCGGGATGGAAGGTGCTGCAGCCACCCTGCTCCTGCCTCTCAGGGGGGCTGGCAGCAGCTCCAGGGCTGCCAAGAGCTGTCAGTGACAGCTGCTGGGTCCCCAGAGGGAGATCCTGCCAGTGCCACCACCGTGGGAAGAGCGGAGACGTCACGGCAGGGCCTGGCCAGGAGAACCCAGTTTATCCAGGCAGAGTTTTTCTGGATCTCTGTGTGGGTGGCTTCCTGCTGGAGCCTGAGGAGCTGTCAGCGTTGCCTTTTTGTGACAATGGTGTGGGGGAAAGCTGTGCAGGAGAAGGCTGGAGAGCTAAGAAAGGGTTTAAAATACTTCTCCTTCACACGGTGCTGAAAGAGCCCTGCTTTGCCTTTAGAGAGGTTCCAATCACCTGGTTTGTAATGAGAGGGGGGTTGGTGGTGTGCTCCAGGGAATTCTTGTGTGACAGTCTTGTAGGGGATAGTTTGACACAACTTAAAATCCCAGTAAGAAACCAGTATTTTTCCAAACAGCTCTTGTAAGCATTTTTTCATAGGTCCATCCACTGAAGGTAAAAGGAATAGTTTAGGAACAGAGTCACCTGTCAATCACCAGGAAGTTTTTTCATTGGCATCTCGTTGTACTTGGCTTGAAAAAAATGTCCTGATCGCTTCTGAATCAAAAGAATTCACCTTGAAGCTCTTCTGGATGTGCCATGGAAATAATTTCAGTATGTTAGTTCATCAGAGAAAATTTAAATTAACCTTTTTTTTAAAAAAACAAAAAACCTTGTGTTACTAACTGGACTATACTGGAGAGATACCTTGCAACAGTTCAAGTTGTAACGTGTGTAATCGATAATGATTTGTAATGAGTAATTAATGTGTGTGCTTACTATAAGTGATGGGGAAACCAGCTATCACAACCACACTGAGCTTACTTTGGGAAAACATTGGAGAGCATCTTTGCACAAATCCCCTTGCCTGGCAGTGCTGCCACCATGCTCTGCTGGTGCTTTGGAAGGCCTTAACAGAGAAAATGCGTGAATTTGCAGGTAAAACTTTGTCAGTAAAGCAGTTTATCCACAGCTGTGGTTAACCCTCTCTCAGATCCAGGATGTCTGGATGCACTTGTACCCACCCCTGAAGGAAGGGATACGAACACAGTAAAAAGCAGAAGCATTAAAGCTTTGTGGGAAGTGCTGGGGATGCTGCTCATTCTCTGAATTCCCAGCGAGATGCTCATGGTTGTGGCTGGGATCTGCCTGCCTGGCAAAACTGCTGTAATCTGTGTTTTTAGAGCTTTTTTTTCCCTGTGGGAGGGTGTTTAGCTGAGCTGCAGGTCAGCCCTTGGCAGGCCTTGCCCATGGATGCGACCTCTCCACTGCAGGATGCAGGCTCTGCTACCCAGCAGAATGAGATGGGAACACAACCAGAGCCCCTTTTCCTTTCTGGGCTCCACTCAGAGAGAGCACGCAGCCTCCTCTGGTGCTTGGGGGAGATTTTCTCTCAGGTGAAGTTCTTTTCCTGTGTGCATCACCTGAGAACGTTCCTGGCGATGAAGGGGCAGAAAGAAGCACAAAA